>CM022874.1:39027232-39064203 GCA_012654025.1 Pachypsylla venusta
AGCGACACATTAGCGTACTCTGTTCAAGAAGAAAATATCTTATAAACCTCTCTGGAAATCGATTTTCAAAATTATGTAATTGATTCTTTCTGACAATCTATTTCTTTATTCAAAACTCACAAATTTAATCTTTCTTGAATAATTGAACCTTTATTTTGATTCAAAGACTGTAATTATAATATTATTTTAAAAATCTTTAAATTTATAAAGTTAAACTTAAATAAAAAAATATAAAATATATTTTTGTTGATAAATGATTCAAATTGAATTATTGATAAGATGAAAATGATAAGAATTTTTGTAAAATATTGCGCCATTTTAAATATTTATATTTTCGGCCAATCAAAAACCAGGATTTCAATTAACCAAAGTAAAACAACCTACGATTGGTCCACTGAAAAGAAATAATTTTTCTCTGTGCATAATAGCATCAACAGATGCTATTATCATAAATAGTAACAGATAATTCAAGTTTGTTGTGGTTTATTAATACGAAAAAAACAGTCGCTATCGCGTAGCGACAGTCCATGCTATCAGAATAGCATCGGTTAATGCTACAGTATAGCGGAGTTTGAGAATTCGGGCCTTAATCAAGCGTGTTGGTAGATACGCGTCCGTCAAGAGTAACCTACGGACTATATTAACACGAAGCAGAGATTTTAGGTATGAAGACCCACTTTTTCTGTCCCTTCCAGATGACTTTTGTGAAAAGTTTTTTTTTTATTCTCAACTAACTGAGTACTTGAACTTCTTTCCGACAAGAAAAAAATGAGAATAAATCTGATTTTTATATTAGTCATAATCATATATTACCGAGGTACAAGGTTAGGCTGGGTGCAACGTAGACTAACCTCGCGTAGCCTTCAACACGCATTTTATTTTATTTTGGAATATTTTTTGGTATTTTATACTCACAAATGTAAGTCGTCTCATTTTGATAACATTTGGTATACTCGGTCACCCAAGTATTAAAGTGGAAAATGTTTGGTATTTTGTAGAAATTTTGATTTTGGGGTAACGGCACATATGTAAATATATAAAAGTCGATTCATTATGATTGAAATTTTGTATATTTTTGGTATTTTGTAGACATTTTGCGCGTTTTTAAAACGTCAGACATGTACCGCTAGTATGCATGCTCCTTCATTCCGGTTCAGTTGGTCGGTGAAGCTTGTCGCAAGTGCACACCAGGTAATTAATTAGTTAAGAGATTTTTAAATTCTTATATTTATTAATAATAAATTAATAGAATCATCATTCATTAAATGCCGGTAAAGAGTAGAATATTCTCCTTCCGTTCTTCTATGTAACAAACTTGGATGCACCTACATTCTTCTTGCATCAAGTTTTTTTACGCCGCGCTGGTTGATAATATTATCTTCTTCGTCAAGAATAAGAGCGATAACCGCTAATTCTTTAATCGAAAAATTTGATGTCATTTTTTACTTTTGACGTTAATTTTACAATTTAAATTTTTTTTCTTTTTTTTTAACAAAATGCATCCGACTTCGATTACTGACGTTTGAAGACTAAACTGAATTGTGAACATGATTACCAGATCGAGACCAAAACCAAACCGTTACCGGCATTAGAGTGTGATTACCAGATCGAGACCGGACCGAGACCGAACCGTGGCCGGCATTATAGTGTGAATCGGGTCTAAAACTAACATAGATACCAACTTTCAATTCTCTAGCATTTACTGTCTTGAGATATCTTACACACAAAACGACAGATACAATGACTGAAACTCGAGATTTGGGCTCTGGGACCTCAAAACGTATTTTGGCATTGTAAACTCGACATCGAAAATTTCAGCTCATTTCAATATTTTTCTTTATAAAAAGGAAAATAAAAAAAAAATCCTTATAGGAATAATATTTACACCTTGCGACCGTTATCTTCGGGAAAGAGCACGCGCAGCAGCATTCGACTTCCTCAATTTCTATTGAATTGATATTTTTTACTTTTACTTACTTTCCGTGTCCATCACGGAAAGTGATGGTGGTGGATGGGTTGGGTGGCATATTATACTACTCTGAGAACGCCGGACTAGATTTTGATTACCCTTCCATGTCCTCCAATAGTAGTAAATATATCAAATTCATCTTGATAAAATTCAATGGGTTAACTGGGTTTGAACCCTCGCCCTACTGGTTACCAGCCAGTGTCTTACCACTACATCAGGCCCCCAAGATGGTTGGTTCTTCGTACCGGGCTACCCGTGCCCTTGGGTGACGGCCAAAGACCATCAATACCGTTCCGATGACAACTCACTGTGTTTTTCCTCCGTTGGACTCAGCCGTGCTGCTCCAGATACTTCCTCAAAGAGTTGGTATATAAATCCTTGCTAAACCCTGAAGTATCTGATCGTTGTCGTCTATGTATGCTGGCTGCTCATGATGTAAATCATGAGCAGCCAGCAACTATCCATCAAATCCAACTAATCTAGAGCCGTCAGCATTATGGACAGATCCTGTTGGAGAGGCCGCACTTCTTGGTCTGGAGACACAGTGAGAGTCGTTGAGAATGTTAACAACAACAACCACTATATCACCAACCCACAATAGATGTTGATTCTCTAAGGGCATTTTTTTGAAAGCTGACTCGCAGATATAGATATCCCGGGTCCTTCCTTGTCTTCCAATAGTGGTAAATATATCAAATGCATGAAGATGAAATTTCCATGGGCAATGGGGCCAGTTGGATTTGTGACAAAATTCAATTTAAAGAATGCATGCCATGCAATGAGTTCTAATAAACTTTTCCCCAACGGTGGAAGTACGGTACAATAAATAAAAGTAAATTCTGTAGTGTTGCTTTCTGGTATCAATTGCAAATCCTAGAATTACTCATTTTATAATCGGCTCGTGTGAAAAAATACTAGAATGTTTATTTCAAATATTTATACAGGGTGTCCCAAAATATATGCAATCCTCTTAAACACTCATACTGGCCGAGAAAGATAAGGCTTAGCAAGTTCTTATCTCTTGGTAAGTGAAAATTCATTACTCTCGACCAAATTCTGTAAGTGAAAATTCATTACTCTCGACCAAATTCGCGATCACTTATGTCACGTTGCGATGTACAATAGCTCTATTTTCTCGTGAGTGGCAGATGTGCCTTTTGTTATTTATATTGTCCCTTAAGGGTCCTTCAACCCCAAAATCCTCAAAGTAGTTGTCTTTTTTGATAGATATATATTATATATTTTCCAAACCAATGAACGTAATTGACAGACAATAATATTTCCTACAAACTTTGGACGATACATTCTTATTTCATGTTGACCTTTTCCCAGATTTGCATATAAATGTTATAGGTTAAATTGAAATTTTCGTTTTTGTATACCTATATCTCAAAAACAGTCAGAGATACGATAATTTCAGACCATTACAATACTTTATTTTGTAGATAAGGAAAGTCGGGTGATGTTCACACCAGTCACCAGTTGATGGTTCGAATGCAATATTCTATATTATAGACCATCCAATAAATATAAAACGAATCAAATCAAATAATTGGTCCTTTGCGATCAGGATTTGATCAAATAATATACAGGTCAAATCATTGTCACGTAGAAATGTATAATGAGTGAATGATTGAGTTAAATGTAGTGATTCATTCAAGCGAGCTTCTGAGTGAATGAGCGAGACTCGGATATTTGTATAACTCATTCCCAACTTGTAGTTCTGCGAATTGTACATTTCTCTTAAATAATAAGCTCGATCAGACTGAATAAGGCTCGAGGCCAAAATCATTTCTACAATAGTAGTGAATGTCCATAGTAAATTTTATCTAATTCGGACAAGGCCATAGAGATTTGTCGTACTTACTTATCGTGTCCATCACAAAAATAGAAAAGGTGGTGGAAAGGTTGGATAGCATATTATGCTACTCCGAGGACGCCTGGACTAGATGCTGATAATCCCAGCCACTTCCGTGTCCTTTGTTGTGTAACGAATAGATGATTAAAATAAAATAGTGAGTTAAAAGGAGACCTCCCTTCGTTTGGTCAGTTAAAAAGGTCTGCACATTTTCGATCCCGACCGAAAATATGCCCAATTACGTGAAGAACATGCGCCCGGAGGTGCAATATATATGTCACTGACAGATATATAGATATGCAGTATGTTCCAGAAATCATGCATTCATCAAATAAAATGTCCATGGCCTCTTTTCTATCCTCTTTTCTAAGGACTTTTGGGACATACTATATACTTAGTTTACTATAACTATATGTTGTATCTTACTATTATATTCACCATAAACTTACAGACAAACAAATTGACCAACTTGAAGTAAGAGAGAAAAATTTGCCCGACCTTTAATCTAATAGGGGCGTATTTTCCGTCCGGAACTTTTTTTCATTATTGAAAATATTTTTTGAACAAAATAGATCACGAAATAAAAGTTAAATACAGACAAAAAATAAACATATTAAGGTAGATCACGAATGTTTATCGTTACCAACAATACTTTTTACTGTGTCGTGTCGATGTCTATCCGACTAGTGCAATTAGCACTTTAAACGATTCATTCATTTTAGTGAGCGGGAACGGATGGTCTAATCAATGAACTGAACACAGTTTCTCATCTTTATATGTCACGAAATCAAATATGTATCCACTAATACCACGTGCTTTAATCTTCACACAAAAAATACATCAGAAAATTTCAATTCTTTGTTAACCAACTTGAGTCACATCAATAAGAAAAAGTCATCAATTGTAATGGTTGTGTGTACTTTGACAATGTAATTAGAGATAATCCTTAACTGTACCATCAAGAGTTGGGTTAGGTCAATATGTCTGCCTGTTGTACCATGAAGTCTCTTTTCATTGACAATAAATTAGGCCATTATCAGTTTGTCATGTGTGTCCGTCCGTCCAGTCAATTGTTATAAGAAAATAAATTGTTTAAAGTCATTCATTAGTGGTAATGATGCACTTTCCTTGGTTACCTTCTCATTATAAACTGTATCTATACTGAATATAAATATTAAATTCTTTGAGTCGGAGATAACAAATGGTTCAAATTAAACATTCGGATACACTGCACAGTCACCTAAACATTAACTTAAATCAAGTGGAATTGAACGCACGCAGAGTCCTGTTGAACCCAAATTTCGGACCGTGAAATAGAAAATGCACTAAAAATGTGTCCCTTGAGTTAGTTGATTCAGTTCTTCCGCTTTCGTTTTTTACTTCTTTCCCTACTTCTTACTTTTTTGTTTCCTTTTTTCTTTTCTTTCATGGCCCGACCGACCTTTAAACGTCGCGGCTAACAGAAGAGACCCAGATTGCACGCTAATTAAGAACCCATCGAATAAACTACGACTGCATAGGATCCCTTCTAGACTGCTTCAGATCTTACTGCAAAAATATGACATCGAGACAAGTCCCTTAACTTTCTGTCCTGGTGCAAACCTCTCAGCTAGACTGCCTCAGATCTAGCTGTTCAAATGTGACATCCAGAAAAGTCCCTTAATTTTCTGTCCTGTGCCTGCAACTCTCAGCTAATCCCGACAAGTACCTAACTTTCTGTCCTGTGTCTGCATATCTCAGCTAGACTACTCCAGATATTTCTCCTCAAGACTGACATCTAGAAAAGAGCCTCAACTTTCTCTCCTGTGCTCCTGTGCAAATCTTAGGTAGGCTGCACCAGGCTGACTTCAAGGAACATAGTACCCACGGAACATAGAATCTGACCATGACTAAAATAGACTCTTGTTATAATTTCCATTAATAGATCACTACCCTTTGCTTTATTTTCCATACCCTTTTGTTTTGCCTGAACAAGCTACATTGCTCCAGAGCTTCCACGGAACATAGAATCTGACCATGACTAGTTTGTACTTTTGTTATAATTTCCATTAGTAGATCACTACCCTTTGCTTTATTTTCCATTCCCTTTTGTTTTGCCTGAACAAGCTACATTGCTCCAGAGCTTCCACGGAACATAGAATCTGACCATGACTAGTTTGTACTTTTGTTGTAATTTCCATTAGTAGATCACTACTCTTTGCTTTATTTTCTATACCCTTTTGTTTTGCCTGAACAAGCTACAATGCTCCAGAGCTTCCAAGGAACATAGAATCTGACCATCACTATTTTGTACTTTGGTTATAATTTCCATTAGTATATCACTACTCTTTGCTTTATTTTCCATTCCCTTTTGTTTTGCCTGAACAAGAACGATTTGAATGAATCACGAAATCTAGATTTTGAGAACAAACTAATCGGGAACTTTTATAACTCATAACTTTTACTATAACATTGCAGATTGAAAGGCGAAAAGGGTTAAAAGAACGATAGTATCTTTCGAGTTGTTTGATTTCTTTATTTTACAAGATCAATAAACCGGGAAATGAGTTTAAAATTCAAGATTACCGACCGATAAAAGTAAAAATATCGGACAAGAAACTTTCCCACAAATCTAACAATATCAGCAAAATTTGGGACATGCCTAATATCCTATATTTCAAAAACTGTCAGAGATAAGACAAAAATGTATCGAACTAATCTTGTGGGAAATTTAATTGTCGAGTAAACATTTACGATAAAGCTGTTCACGAGATATCTGCAAAAAATAATTAAAAAAAAACAACCTAAAATTCAAAATGGTGGACGGTACTGTAAATTTTTTCATTCAATATAATAATTTAAATAATATTGATAAGGGTGGTCTAATCTAACAATTTCAGCAAAATTTAGAACAATATCATTCAAAATCTTTTCCTTATATTATTTAGTTATACAGGGAAGTTAGGAAACTTTTTTACGGTTATGGCTTGATTGCATGGGTAACTTTTTTGTTATCTTTGGACTCCTGCCTGAGTTGCTTTTGATTTAATACAACCCACAAAAGTCCACTGCAACAAAAATCCCTTATTATTTCTACTTTATGTCCTTGAGATATATTGCTTATTTTGTTTTTCAAATTACCTTAGCCTCCAACTGTTCTATATTGATAAGTTTGTAGAGATCAAATCTCTGATCTGTTGGGATTCCGCCCCTTCATCTAGTTCTCAATTGAAATGTCTTTCGTTCATGTTGCCGTCTCTCTTTTAAGTAATTTTGCTTACCCAAGTCAAGTTACAATTTCCAGTAAGTACCAATGTGCTCTATTGAAGAAGAATTTGTGTATTATTGACTCATCGACCCATTTATCAGCAGGAAACAATGCTTGCTTTACCACTTATTGGTATCCATATCCATCTCGCTGTAAGAAGACCAACTTATTCAAATAATGACCTGACCTCATACCCATACCTTTCTAACTAACTCGCCAACAATGGGTCACTTTTCTTATCTATGGCACTTTGCAACTAATAACTTTAACACGCCCAGTCTTTTGTTAAATACTGTTCTAAAATTATTTCTTTGAAAGCTTGAGTGGTTCCGAATTATTGATGTTATTTGTCTCAAGAGAGTGGTTCGTTCCAGGGCAACCCGATGCATTTGGCCAATGAGCATCAATAGTGGTTCCAAATTACCAATGGTATTGATCTCAAGATACATTGTATAATGGGCTCAGTATTCCATAATAAAATGGACAGTTCATTAGAATGCCCCATTGACCGCTTTTAATTTGATTGAGCTTTGACATTTACTTATTACTGCTGCACTTGAACAGGCTGCAGGGACCCAAAACCTCTGAGGATTATGTCTTGCCATTCTGTGCTATTCTGGGCAAGTTTTTCCCAATTTCCAACATACATACATTCTTTGAACCGTCTTTCTAACTTCACTTTGGTCTTCCACTTTTTCAGGGTTCGTCCTTTCTTTAGAATTATTTCTGCTCTACTAATAGGTCCAACCCATCTCATTGTCTTTAAGTACTTGGGTAAGCACGGGTTGTCGTATAGGTTCCATATTTCTGCGTTATTTCTTGTCGTCCATGTTTCATTGTCACGGGTCCAAATATTTTTCTGAGAACTTTGTTTCAAATGGTTGTAACATTCTTTATGTGAGTTTTGGTACCGTCTTTTGTTATACAGTATGTCCCAGAAGTCCTAGCGCAGGCCCTGTAACTTAAATGGCTTGGAATTTTTGAATTCTCGTTGATCCTAGGGATAGTAAAGGGGCCATGGCCATTCGATTGTTGATAGTAAAATCCAGGTTCGATTCTCGGGAATGATATTTTTTAAACAAAAGGTTACTAATCTACTGAAATTATCCAAAGTATACATTTTCATTTTTATCAGTGTCTTAAACAGACGAAGTCATATCTCATTTTTCTTCAGGAGATTAAAATCAGCCCGTTTAGAAAACGGGTGTATTCGGGTAGAAACAGTAGATGAAAACATTTTAGCAAAAAATAACAAACATTAACCTTCTCATTTCCTTCATATTAGGGCCAGAGGAATGAAAATTTTTCAATAGAAATACAGAAGATTTAGAATACGAGTTATTTACTATGTAATTGTATTGAAAATGTCTCATTTGCCTTGGTCCTAATGTGAAAGAAATAAGAAGGTTAATGTTTTTTTTTTTTTCATAAAATGTTTCCATATTTAAGTTAATTTCTACAATTTGCTTATAACCTTACTTTAGACTTTCTAACCAAACCTTACTTTAGACCTTACTTTAGACTTTCTAACCAAACATGCCCGAGCTCGATTTTAAGAAGAAAAATTAGATTTGACTTTGTCAGTCTACGACATTGATAAAAATGAAAATGTTTATTTTTGATGATTTCAGTAGATGAGTAACCTTTTTTGCAACATAATAATTGAACTTTTACATCGAAGCTCGAAACCGGGCCGTTATACAGAGTGTAATAAAATGAAAATTGAAATCTCTTTATCTCCACCCTGATTATTATTATTTTTTTTTTTTCGAAAAATGCAAACGATAGTTAGTCCTTATTTTATTTCAATATTAAAATATAAAATTGATACCATTCCATTTATAATTCTTGAGAAACCGAAACTTTTGTTTAAAAAATCCCATTTCCGGGGTTTGAACCTGAATTTTACCATAACCAAGAGCCAGGGTTCCTTTTGTATCCCTAGGATCAATCATACTTCAAAATTTTCAAGCCATTCAACCCAGGTCCAACCTGGTATTGCTCCGTATGCATCCAGTGTCGTCAATGGTGTCGTTTAAAGAAGTGTACAAATTTACGGAACGGACATCCGCTTGGGCTTCCTGGACATATTGATGTATACTTTTATTCTCGTGCTACCATTCTCCGAGAAATAGCACGCTTTTATGATATGATTCATATCTCAGCTTTTGGTAATAAATAATTTAGACAAAAATCAGGCACCTGCCATTATAAATAGAAAGGTACGCAAAGGCAAAGATACGTGTTTGGTGAAACTGGTCCCTCTAGCAGAATAGCACTAATCTTCTGTAAATAAAGTTTTACCCTGACAGTCATGATCTGGGAATTTATTGGAAGAATGTATTCTTCAGGGGTCTCCAATATAATCGATATATGCCGATAAAAGTTCTGGTAAGTTATTAGTGTTTCTGTTTTAAGGGGGGGGGGGGGGGGGGGNTTAAGCCCCCCCCCCCAGAATTTTAGACGAGGACCGCCTATGCCCCCCCCCCGAGGTTTCACCCGGAAACGTTCAACGACACGTGATATATATGGACGCTTACACGGACCGACGAGACGTTTTGTTATTTCATTAAGCTTCGCTGCCCAAGGTTTGGAATCCTAACATTTCTTACACCTCAGCCTCATGGGCTTTTTGTGTATTGGGGTTAAGCCTATTTCTTTAGCTAAGGTTCATATGCTCAGAGTTTGAGCAGTCTTCTTCATGGGTCGTTGAATTTATGAGCGTATGGTTTAAAATAATACGGAAAGCTGACATAATCATATTGTAGTGATTTACATGGTTTGGGGAACTATGTCAATTATTAGCCTCCAATATTAAATGATGACAATTAAAAACAGCAGCAAACGACAACTTTAGAGCTACCTTGTCATACATCCTACCAGGATCTTAATCATTATACAGTATACCACTATTGATTGATTTGAGATTTGGAGGTTTGATTGATATAAGACGTGTCATGCCGATTTGGTATCTGCAATACAATAATAAGCAATCGATTAAACAGACATCAACAAAACAACATGGCCGACAAAGGCTTCCAACACCGACCCGCTTTTAGTATATAGCAAGCACATTCGAAGCTAATTCTGAACAGCATGTCTCCTCCCTCTGATTATCATCGGGTACCATGGTGTCACATAATGTAAAAAAAAAAAGTAAATGTATATTTATTTGTGTTATTATCTCACAATGCATTACAAGATATTTTCAACATTCATTCCAAAATCACTAAGCCTATAAGCTACAGTTTTTGTCTTTTAATGTTACCACTTGGCGCTATTACCATATAGCTGCAATTGTCCTCAGGAGGCTGAGGACGCAGTCCAATTAAAAAAATCGAAAAAATCTTTTTCAAATTTTTGACCCGTCCAGGAATCGAACCCGGAACCTCCTAGGTACAAACCGAGTATGCCACTTTATTATTATTAATTGTGGCGCCCTTTCCTTTCGGAATTCCAAGTGCTGCGTCCACTAGTTAGAACTATTGCACATAGAGTATGCCACTTAATAATGATTCTGATATAATGAGAACCCCTACTGTACACGTTCGAAAATAAATTTCAAAAAACCCCAAGAAATCTAGGAATGTATACGAGTCAGTATTTAAGAAAATATAAAAATCGAGACAAAAAAATAAAGTCTCATTAAAGGCACGATTTTGTTTCTTATTTACCTCTAATGTAGCGGCAAAGTTGCCGCCCCCATTGTACGCTTGCTAATAAAAATGCAAATAATATTTAAAGAAGGAAGAAATAAAGTCAACGAAGTACCGCGAGATAAACAGAATGACAATTTGTTTGACGTCAAAATCTGATATAGCTCCTGAGAAATATTAGCTGGGTGTTCCTATGACAACCCGATTGACATTTATTGGTATCCTTCCAATTTGGATCACTTGAATCCAAGAAAAAACACCAGGTTATCTAGCATGGACAGTAAATTGAATTTGCTGAAAAAATTATCAAAATCGCGGATGATGTTTTAAAATAAATGGTACGAAAAAGCATACTATACTTTCTTTTTTTTAATTTGGTTTAACGTCTCTTTAACATCTATTGGTCATTCGAGACAGTGGTTTTACCCTCCATTCGCTGAAAACCAGCTACACACATTGCAAACCAGCTACCCACATTGACCTCACACAGCCTGGGTTGGGCTGGACCAACCCAGATTAAAGAAAACCGAAAAATTCGCCAACGGTACTTCGATGGCACCCAAAAGTTTCAACGCATAATGAGACCACAAATAGACCTATGTACCAAATTTCATCTACATAGTCAATAAATAGGTACCAATCACGGCTATACACGGATGATTTTTTTTTATTCGATTTTTAGATTCGCTTACCTTAGATTCGCTTACCTTGATCTTTAGATTCGCTTACCTTTACTGATCATTTCAAGAATACTTTTCGTCAGTATTCTTGAAATGATCAGTAAAGGTCGACCATGAAAGGCATCATCAAGGTCACTCCGTTGATATCATATTGTCAGGGGGAAGCTTGGCTTCCCCCTGACAATATGATAAGAAATAGCCAGCATCACGAGGACGCCCACATGGAACAACCTCGCTGGACGTTGCTTAACTTCAGTGATCTATTGGGAACTGGTGTATTCAACGTGTCATAGACGCTGGCTTTTCTTTTCTTTAATTCAAAGTTTGGGCCTTACATTGTTAATTAGCGAAAATATTATTTTACGAAATTGGACATATCATTCAGTCAGATTTAGCAGCCTCCGACTTTTGACGTTGCTCTTTGGTTATAATATCATTATTGCAATTAGATTTGGCAACCTCTGGCTGTTTTTGCCAGAAGAACCAACCAAATATGGACTGCAAATATATTGTAATGGTATTCTAGACCTGAAAAAGACCAAAAACTAGTTGGAGGGATGAAATAAAAGTGGCACTGCACAGGATAGAACTGTGTGGAGGAGAATATTGTCAGCAATCGACTATCTGTGGTTGTCAAAGTGATGTTGATCCACATTATTTTTCCCACAACCAATGACATCTGCGCTGGCAGCGATTTCTGACAGCGGCTTTCCCTCACAAATCAACGAGGCTATGATTATACTATCTATTTTTAACCCAAAAATCTTTAAAGGAAATACCCATTTTGTCGTCCCCAGTAGTGTCCCTAGAAAATAAATTTATCATTTGTTCACTATTCTTAAAGTTTGCTGTGCTCTGCGGGAGAAAAGTCGCTCGAGGTGCTAACAAACTGGAGCGCCGTATATCTAAAGGCATTGAGCTTAAAGGTCAAAGTTCCTTTGGTTTTACTTGGTAATTTGTATTGGTGTGTAAGTCCGGGTTAATATGCATGCGGGTTTATAAAAAACAATCATAAAATCAAATGAGCTATAATTATATAGCTGTCACAAAAAAATAAAGTCATTGGTCATATTACATAGCACTAGTTGCTTCCATCGCAGATAATTACATGGCTTTTACGAAAAAATAAGGTCATTGGTCTTATTACATAGCATTGGTTGCATCCATGGCATATAATTACATGGCTTTTACGAAAAATAAGGTCATTGGTCTTATTACATAGCACTGGTTGCTTCCATGGCACATGGCTTTTACGAAAAAATAAGGTCATTGGTCATATTACATAGCACTGGTTGATCCATGGCAGATAATTTCATGGCTTTTACGAAAAAATAAGTTCAATGGTCTTATTACATAGCACTGGTTGCTTTCATGGCAGATAATTACGTGGCTTTTACGAAAAAATAAGTTCATAGGTCATATTACATAGCACTGCTTGCTTCCATATCAGATAATTGCATAGCTTCTACGAAAAAAATAAAGTTTTTGGTCTGATTACATAACACTGGTTGTTTCCATTGTAGATAATTACATAGCTGTTACGATAAAATAAGATTACATAGCACTGCTTGCTTCCATGGCGGATATTTATAGAGTGGTCCATTTTAACTTAGGCAGTCCAAATACGAGTATAACTGTTGTAAAAATCTATTCCGATCAAAATGTCACGATATCAAGAGGTATCAATTGTGGTGACTTTGATAGACCCGTCAAGGACCTTTTAATGTTGAGCAATCGCATTGTATCCTTGGTTGGATTTCCTTTAAATTAGCTTCAAAGGAACGCATCAGGAGAGTTAAACGAATCGTGCTATTTAGAATACACTTTATCAGAGTATCAATAATTAATATTAACATTTTTTAACTTTTATTCAAATGGAATATTTTTAACTTTTAATTCAAATGGAATATTTTTAAATTTTAATTCAAATGGGTTTGCTAAATGCAATCTTGAGTTGGATTTCCTTTAAATTAGCTTCAAAGGAACGCATCAGTAGAGTTAAACGAATTGTGCTATTTAGAATACAATTCACATTACTTATCAGCGTATCAATAATTAATATTATCATTTCTTAACTTTTAATTCAAATGGAATATTTTTAAATTTGAATTCAAATGGGTTTGCATTTAAATTAATATGCTTTCGGATTTAAGGATTATTTTTAATGTAAATAAGGAGGACTCCTTCGGAGTCGCATTTTTCAAGTGTACCACTTATATTTTAGTTTACATTGCGACCTATCATCTGTACATTCGGTACATTAATTTCCCTCAAAGATCTCACCACATTAGATTAAATTTTTCTCTTTAAGTTTGGCGGTCTATTAGATACTGACAGTAAATTAAGGTCAGCAATAAATGAACTGCCAGAAAAAGAGTTCATTTAAAACAAAGAGTCAGTAAGTCCTAATTGGATGTCATCTTCTAGAGCTCATTTTTCTTTCCACAAGAATTCCTAATGGGCTTTCAGAGAATGGGATCAGCACCTAATGTGCAGTCCATCACCAAATTATAAGAAAAGAACATCTGGTTATGACCGAAATGCATGTGAGTATCTATCATCATTCAGGTGTTTCATTGTGGTCGATGCTGTAGCTGATCACCGGAGGGGAGGGAAATAGGGGATAGTCCTCTCCCACTCCAAATATTTCTGGAGGTTTAAAAAAAAACAGGAATTCCTATACAAAGTGGTCCAGAAGTACCGAAAAATGGTGCCTTGAATGTCCTTGTGGCCATTCAAGATATCTAAAGTAATTGTAATATTTCTTACAGCTGGCATGATCTTCGACTTAAAAATCAATACTTTTCTATTCTAAGTATATGAATAATCAATAATATTTTTACTGCGATATTTTCTTTAAAAAAACATAATAAAAGATGCGGCTGTTGGTTTGATTCTAACTGACCCTAATAAGTCCCTTAAAGGTCTAGTTCTACCAGCAGTAAACCCAAGTCGTATTATTGACATGATCTTCGACTTAAAAATCAATACTTTTCTATTCTATAAGTATATGAATAATCAATAATATTTTTACTGCGATATTTTCTTTAAAAAAACATAATAAAAGTTTATAACCTTAAAGGTCTTGTTCTACCAGCAGTAAACCCAAGTCGTATTATTGTGTGGGAACAGCCTCAGTAGCTCAGTTGGTTGATGCGGTGGATTTATAACCAGGAATGCAGCTGTTGGTTTGATTCTAACTTGCCTGCGACCCCTGGATTACCAAACAACTGAGCTGCCAGGGTTAAAACACAATTTATAATTATTTGCAAAATTTATAAAAAAGAAAAAGAAAAATTAAATTGAAGGTTCAATGCATGTGTCCAAGGGGGAGGGGATAGTTCCTCCAAATTATTGGCTCAGAAGTACAATGCTATAAAATACTCTCAACGGGTTGGCTCTGCAAAATGTAAATTATGACATTGGATGAATAATATCGGGGAAGAAGTGTTGGAGAGATCTTCTTAATTGGGTAAACCAATAGTATTTTCTCATTGATGGTTTTACGTATTAGTATCCAAACTGGAACCCTATAGAGGTATTTTTCAAAATAATTGAACTATTAAGCTAAAAATGTTTTTTTATTTGTTTTGTACTAAATATATTTATATTATAAAATCCTGAAATTCAAGTCTTACTATTTAATATAAAATCAGAGGACCAAATTCTAAACATCGAGAACATCACACGACACTCTTTTACCCCAAGTCAGTCCAACGCAGTCAATGCGAAGGTTTGTAAGTTCACAACCCCTCCGTACCTTGTAAGTACAACGTCCGCCATGAGCGGTATTTTTTCCACTTAGCGTTGATCGATGAAAGTTGTATTTGGGGTTATTTGTGCCTCATATAAAAAAAATTAGACATACATACCAAATTTGAAGTCTTCCGCGCTTACCATTCTTATTTTAGACAGAATAAATTAAAACGGCTAAAAAGTGACTAACGTTACATTGAAATAATAAAACCCAAACGGGACCTCTAATATACCAAATTTCATCCAAATCGAACGCGCATCCAAAGCAAGAGTTCACGGTGGAAGGCGCGGCGCTGCGCACAAACGGGGTTTCAAGTGATTTTTGGATTCTGCACCGTAAAATATCAAATTTTGAAGAAAGGTAGTTTGGTGTCAATTCCAAAGGTTCATTATTGAAAATAATCAAATGGATTGCTCAAAAGCTATTTCTCGCCATACTTCCATTTACACATATACTCCGTGTGTACGGTAAAAGAAAGTAAAGAAACGAAATTAAAGTTTCACAGTTATACTAAATTACTAGTAATATAAAACAAGTATTAAGTACACACAGAATTTATTATTTGAAGGCCCTAAAATTTTGATGGGGTCCTAATTTTTTAATGTGATTAGTTCATGAGGTTAAGCACCAAAATTTTTGGGTACATAAAATGGAATTCCGATAATTTCAAAATAAATCTTCACTAATAAAAAAGAACTAGCATTTTATTAATTTCCCCAAATTCTAAAATGATCTCGTTTTCTCATCTAGCTGATGGATCTGGCTGTTTCACTGAGTGCCTCAGAAGCATGATGACCTTTCTATGCGGTCTATACAGGGCGTCCCAAAAAAAACTTAATATTATCGGAGAGATCGTTAATAAAGATCTCGACATATTTCAACACTCATCACAAGAGTCAACAAGAGGTTCAAGGAGACTTCATCGTCTCGAATGGCCAATAGATGTTAAAGAGACGTTAAGCCAACTTAAAAAAAAGAGACTTCATATGAGTTATGAAAGATTAAAATAATGTTTACAAGCTATGAGTGATCATAACACAAACAACGACAAATATAAGGGACTGCTTAGTATCCCAAGAGTTAGTTAAGGCAGAGAGAGAGAGAGAGAGAGAGAGAGGGGTGTCACGATATCACAAGCTGGTTATACTTTATTCTGCACCCCACTGGAGCGTTTCCCATTCCATCATCTTAAAGGAAAAATCTTGCTTCAAAAGAAATAGACTGAGCGATAGATCGAATAGAACCTAAAATAGAATGCAAGGAATGACCAATAGATGTTGTTACAGGCTAGATTTGAAGAGGACGATTTAGTAGGTACCTAATTGACTGTGAGTAGCGGACCAGCACTTGTGACTTGAGGGTACAATCAGTCTCAAGAGGAGGATGTAGTAGGTACCTAATTTAATGTGAGTAGCGGACCAGCACTTGAGACTTGAGGGTACAATCAATCTAAAGAGAACGATTTAGTAGGTACCTAATTTAATGTGAGTAGCGGACCAGCACTTGTGACTTGAGTGTACAATCAGTCTCAAGAGGAGGATGTAGTAGGTACCTAATTTAATGTGAGTAGCGGACCAGCACTTGAGACTTGAGGGTACAATCAATCTCAAGAGGACGATTTAGTAGGTACCTAATTTAATGTGAGTAGCGGACCAGAGTTAAAATATTTGGTAAAAAGTTTTCGTACAAAGTTGTTTTTATCGAATTATTATTATTAATTATTTATTGTGTTTCAGAGGTATCTGACCTCTGACAATGGAAATTATATTCCCCTATCCCGATCAAAATTAGAGAAAAGCAGATAAAAACATAATAGTAAAAGGGGAAAACATCCCCTTTTGATGGTCCTGTTAAGAAAGATAAATTAGGTACTTACTGTAATAACTCAAATCAAATTTATTTTTCATGCTAAAAACCTAGAATTTGTTGTAAAATTCGTATGGATCTGTTACGTTCATACGGCCATGCCTCGCTTACAAGAATATTGATCCATTTATATTATGGTTACAGTATACATAGCTCACATTCATCCATAACTAAATTGATTTTAAATTATCCAATGAACATTTTCTCCTTGCATTCTTCATGGGCTGCGGTGCCTTGGAAGTATTCTTTGTAAGGTCCCCTATCCACAGGGTGACATGAAGCTCCTATTTATGCTATGATAGCCACAAAAATTTTAACGAGGCCGTTGGGCGGGTTGGGCCTTACCACAAAGAAATTCTACATATTCGCACATATTTTTTCTCAACGGGACACCCTCTAAACAAGGCTCCCCACGAATGGCTATTATTATGTTTGGTGCTAGATAATGTATGAAAAGGATTCCTATTGATTTTAGCCAACCTTATAATTAGCATATTGGCACGTACTTATTAAGAAAGAATACATAAAATAAACAACCGGATCCCATGTCACACTAACCTGAGAATAGAATGTGAACATCATTATTATTAACCCTTTCAAACACGCCGGATCCCATGTCACACTATCTGAGAATTTAATGTGAACATCATTATTATTAACCCTTTCAAACACGCCGGATCCCATGTCACACTATCTGAGAATTGAATGTGAACATCACTATTATTAACCCTTTCAAACACGCCGGATCCCATGTCACACTATCTGAGAATTTAATGTGAACATCATTATTATTAACCCTTTGAAACGCGCCAGATCCTATGTCACACTAACCTGAGAATAGAATGTGAACATCATTATTATTAACCCTTTTAAACACGCCGGATCCCTTGTCACACTATCTGAGAATTTAATGTGAACATCATTATTATTAACCCTTTCAAAAACGCCGGATTCCATGTCACACTAACCTGAGAGTAGAATGTGAACATCACTATTATTAACCCTTTCAAACACGCCTGTCGAGTATCAAAGCGAAAATGAAAGGCACCTTTCCGCCTGCCATTGCCAGTGGAGTGACATCACATGACGAAATATAGCCAACGAGGGAATCAAGCCAGCTTTATTAGGTGACAGTCCTCAGTCCGTCCAAATACAGAAGTTGTTAGGAAGTACATCGAGCCTTTAAAATTCTCTGTTCCAAACATAAGATTAAAGTTCAGCAGAAAAATGCAGTTTCTATAGGTAATGTGAGAAACAAGAGAGGGTCTGCGTGTCAGGAAAGGTTACAGCTAAAGAGAGTGGGCACAGAAAAAAAGGTTGTGGCATGACAGGATTAAGGAAAGCAACACCGACCCCAATACAATTCGGAAGTTAAGAAGAAGAAAACTTCAACAGATAAAGTTCAAAAGTCGTATTTCATAAGTAATTTGTTTTACTTAAATTTTGGTTTGTTACGGAAAACCCCATTCGAAACCTTTGGACTGTAATTTTGTTGAGAGTTGTTCGGGAGCTAATCTAATAGCACTATAATGTTGAGCAAGAAAAACTTTGGTTCAATGAGATGAATTTGTCTATCAATACTAACAAAACAACTTACCTACCTGACTCTTTCACACCTCAAACTAACTTAGCAATATACAAACCGACATATTAAAATACATAACTGACAAGATATTTGGGAATCATGGTTGATCGTAATTTGAAATGGCATAAACATATTGAGATTATGAACCTCAATTTAAGAAGATTTTTTTTTTTTAATTTGCCAAATGATTTACTTGAGAGTGGATACAATAAATCGAAACATATATCTACCACTGATATCAAGAGGGTTATGGTAATATCCGATTTGTCATCCCAACTTGACAATATTATGAATTAACTACTCCTCCTCCCCCCCCCCNTTAAGTCCCCCCCCCCCCCCCCATTTTTCGCCATCATCATTTTCTTCTTCATAATCATCCTTCATACTCGTATTTAACTATTTATTTTATTCGTTACCAGTGGCCTATTCCACGAAGCAAATTCTCACTTCGCACTTTTCAAAAAAAAATCGAGTGAGGAATATTTGCGTTCCACGAAGCAACTTCTCATTTCGCACTTTTCAAAAAAAAATGGAGTGAGGAATATTTGCGTTCCACGAAGCAACTTCTCACTTCGCACTTTTAAAAAAAAAAATGGAGTGAGGAATATTTGCGTTCCACGAAGCTTTTCAAAATCTTCCGCATTACAATGCTTACACTGGCCTAATGAGAAGTTGTTTACATTTTTTTCATCTCGATTTCATTCTCAAAATTTACTGAATTATCTAAGTACCGATTTTATTTTTCTTCTAATTTGATTTATTTTTAGAGTGTTCAGTTAAGTTGAGTTTAGTTCCAATATTCAAAATATTCTATATTAATTAATATTCAAAAGTTTAATATTTAATATTAATATATTATTATTCAAAAGTAAACTGAGGAGTGAAAAAGTTCTTTGCAGAAAAAGACACATTTTACTCCTCACTTTGCAATCATAAAAGTTTCATGGAACAGAAAGTAAACAAATCAATGAAATTTACTTTCCATTACAACTCCACTTTTCACTCCAACTTTGTACTTCTCAAAAACGTTCATGGAACAGAAATTGAGAAGTTGGAGTGCAAAGTTGCTTTGTGGAATAGGCCTCAGAATATTTTTCTTATTTGCACCTTTACTCCCCACTTAACACGAAAACAAATTAAATAAAATATACAAAAAATATGTTTAATAAAAATAAATGCGATTTGATAGGTCACACTTATACTTTTCATTGATATATAAAATCTATCGGAGAATGTAACCACCCTGTATCATTCCAAATCAGAAAAAAAAAATTAACTAGTCAAAATTACGTAGAATTTCATGGCAAATGCAAATATCAAAAAAAAAGGGGGGGTTTGTATTTTAAAATCGAATGTTACCACCGGTATTTCTGGAGCAATCTGTGTGAAAATAAAAACATTAAAAAACCGATTGGAAATCTAAAATGTTTTTTTTTTTCGAAAATTTGAAATGGCTCTGAGAAAAAATTAGTGATTATAAATTGGCGACCACCCTGCAGATTTGCACCACTAAAGATGGCTCCATCCAAAAGGGTTAAACTATTTGAACTTGATTGTTTACTTAAGTAGAAGTTTAATTCTGAGCAGTCACTTTGTAGACTTTGCCCGGGGACATTACAATACAAAATCGCAACAATATAACCAGTTGCAAGTCAAACAAAGGTGAAATCAAAATTGTGGATATCATTCTCAATGAGGACATTCCTATTTAACAAGCATAAAATAATAGCGAATTTTACTTTTTAAAATATGGTGTGCAAGCGACATTTGCACGTTAAACACTAAAATTTTACTAATTTCTTGGAGGAATTTTTTTTTTATTATTTTAATTTTGAAATCAATTCTAAAATGAAAAAGTCAAACGACGAAAATTAAAATTAATAAAAAAATCTTTCCTTGAAGAAACAAAATATAAAATCTTCAAAAACATTCATATTAATATAAAATTTTGTATGGAACACTAATATGTGACTGACCTAACGATCGGTCAACGCTAAGTGGCAAAAGTGCCCAACACGGCGGACAGTATGCGGTGTACAGGGGACTGTGGACAAACTATTTTTTCTTTATCTGATTTATGGATTCTGCATAACTTGAAACGTATTTTTTAGACAGTAAAATAATAGTGCCACACTGGCAGAGTTTTTATAGATGAGTGATGTTCTGATGTTCATACCGGGTTGTTTGGTTTAAGAGGTTACACTTATAATCCTTTTTCTGTACCGATAATTTTGGTCAATCTTGTATGTTGGACTTTTTAGATGAGCTCGAGAGAAGTGACTTACCAAGTTTATTTATTCTGCTCTTAATTTTATCTTTTCAACTTAAAAAATGATCACCAGATCTAATAATGTGTCCATTAAAGATGTCGTGGTAAAAACAGAAAGACAAATAAATTGGTTTGCTTTGTAAATTGGTCATTAATTTGGTAAGTAACTACCAAAAACCATTTGGCGGACATTTTAGTCACTACTAATTACATCTATTTAATGTATCTAACTCTGTGTTTAATTTTACAAGAAATTCTTTGGATCAATAAAAACCAAATCTCTTGACTAGCAAGTTAATTATTTATAAACGTTCAAAAATATTTATTTCTAAAATAAATTAAATTCAAACAAAAAACTTAGATACTAAAACCTATATCTTCTTCTTCTTTAATTTCACCTTTTCTCAATTTTATTTGGAGTCGGCATTGCCTTCCTTAATTATAATATCTACTATTCCACAACTTTCTTTGCCGTGCTTGCTTTCTTTAGCTGTATCCTTTCCTGACACGGTAACCCTCGCTTTCTTCTCATAGTATCAATGCGTAGTAACTGCAATTTGCTGACGAGTTTCAATCTTTGGTTTGACGTAGAGTTCTTTTTAAAAGCTGGATGAACTGCTTAACATCAAACCCTCTGTATTTACATGGGCTTAGGACCTAATAAAACTGGCTTGCACCCATCATTTAGTAATGGCCCGGCTCGTAGGATTTCATACTCCAGTAAGTTTTCAATGCGAAAATTTTGATTTTCAGAGTGCAAATCTCAATTTTTAGCAATTGGTTCGTGTATATGTCAGTATTTTTTATATTTATAGCAAACTATATTTTTATTTTACTTTGAACATTAATAAATAATTATACAACATCCAAAGAAAATAATTACAAAAATATAAAAAAGAAAAACAGGTCTGCGATCAAAAAACTTTATGCTTGTGTAATGCATTTTTGATACGTATTTTCCGGATAAATAAATAGATAAGAAAAGCTGTTTTCCTACGGTTACAAAATTCAACAACAATTTCGAGATCGCGGAATTAAATCTCCTCAATTTTAGATTTTTGGTGGAACCGACCCCCAGAGTGAACACGGCTCCTATTTAGAAAATTCAATATTTTACTTTTTGCTCTGCGGAACACCTTCGTATAAAATTTCAGATTTCTCGCTTATTCCGAAATGATACTATTGGTTTTTGGTGGAACCGACACCCAGAGTGAACACCGCTCATGGTTAGAAAATTCAATATTTTATTCAAGGATATGACTTTTTGTACTTCAGAACACCTTTGTATCAAATGTCAGCTTTCTCGCTCATCCCGAAGTGGTACTTCTCAATTCCGATTTTTTGGTGGTGAAAACCGTCCATAAATCGAATAGAATCCGAAAATTTTCAAATTTTATATTTTTAATGGGGTCCTTATATACTATTATGGGGGGGGTCTATTCTCCATCATTTTTCGTTATCTCCTTTAGTTTGCCCAGAAAAAAATTGCAAAAAGACCCGCTAAATAGCGTCATTTTTAGCGGCAACTTGCTCCCACTTGAACTTTATTTTTTTCCTTTCTTATTACGTATACGTACCTATATATTAAAAGGGACATGCGTGCCAAGTTTCAAGTCTCTACGTTTAGCCATCGTGGAGCTACGTTGATTATCAGTCAGTCAGTATACCAACTGGGCTTTGCGTTTTATAAGTATAGATAGATGATAAATACATAATACCTATTCTCATGAAACAATATTATTTTGATTCATATGTATTGAACACCGCGTAACTTCCTAAAAGGCCTACGATTCCATTCAATGGCGCCTGTTCAT
The DNA here is from genome assembly GCA_012654025.1 of Pachypsylla venusta. Lineage (NCBI taxonomy): Eukaryota > Metazoa > Arthropoda > Insecta > Hemiptera > Aphalaridae > Pachypsylla > Pachypsylla venusta. The sequence goes on from CM022874.1 coordinate 39,049,934, forward strand.
TGATTCAGCAATGCGGAGTCTCAAAGCAATTTTACTTCACAACGGTGGCTTCTACGCTTTCACTTCCGTTGAACATTTTGTGTTTTCAAAAGAGACCTATGAGAAATTGTAAGTGATTGTTCAGAAACTAAAATATGAAGATCATGGTTGGCAAATGTGTGTTGATTTGTAGGTTCTTGGTCAGCAAGCTGATCCTTGTTTCCACATTTGAAAGAGCTGACAAATAAAAACGAAATGAGATATTTGAAAACATATTTTGTATTCTGTAAGCTTGTGTATTCTAGTTTTTTTTTTCATCTATGTTTTGTAGTGATGCACTTTTGGAGTCTTTCACGGAAGTTTTCCATGACTCTCGTTAGCATATCTGCATCAATTTGGATGATTTCTTCCAGAGTTGCCTCCTTTAACTCTTCAAGGGTCCAGGGCGATGTTTGAAGACTTCAGCCTTGAGGTATCCCCACAGGAAGAAGTCACAGGGACTCAAATCCGGTGACCGGGGAACATGTCCTGCGGAATCTCACGAGAACGATTGGCTGCATGGGTAGCCCCATACAGCCTAAAGCTAATGATGTGGTCCTAAAGTTGTGAACTTAACTCAAAATTGTTTTTCGATCAGGAACTGGATCCGTGGAGTGCAAACCATAACTTGTGCGGAACGCCCTCTGAATGGCTATAATGGTTCACTTTTTAAAAAAACAACTTGACAACGAACGCACGATACACTTTCGACCAAACCGTTGCGACAACTAAAAACTAGATGTCATATCGTGTCGAATATCTTTTTTACGTGTCGAATATCTACCCACGATTTTTTGAAAAGTGGACATACTAATTGTCGCACCCTGTCTTTAAGGGATAGTCCAGATTTAATTACGTCAGTAACCCAATAATATTCCAGAGTTGCTTTCTGTGTTAATTTACTCGGACGGTGGGTAATGTGGGTATGTTACCCTCAAGTAACATCTCACAACCCCGGGTGTGACATATTTTCATTAAGTTAGAATGCCAAAATTGGTTTGGAAGGAATCAATCACGCCTTCGGTATAATTATGTTATGATGCCCAAAAAAATGTGATATTGAAAAAAAAAAAATTATAATGTTTACCAATTGCATTGCATCCTGAGTTGGATCACCTTTAAATTTGATGCAAAAGAACGCAACAGTAGAGATTAAGGAGCTGTACTATTTAGAATACATTTCACATTACTTATTAGAGGATCAATAAGAAAATTAATATTAACTTTTCTTAACTTTAAATTCTTGGATGATTGATTTGTAAGTTTTAATATTAGTCGTGGCTTTCAAAGGACGAAAATTAAAATTAAAAAACAAAATCCTTCATTAAACAAAATATAAAGTCTTTAAAGACATCAAGCTAAACGCCAGTTTTGCAACGCCAAGAAAAACAAAACGAGCGTGGTATAAGTACGCTAAACCTAGTTTGTAGGTATCTTTAATTTCAATTTTGACTCTTTTGTGAAGCCCAGAGAATTGTGATCTTATAACACCAAGAAATATAATGTAGCCATCAAGGGGAGCAAGCCAGCTTCATTGGGTGAAAGCCCGTGTAAATACAGAAAGTTTGATGATAGGAAGGGTATACAGCCTTTAAAAAAATCTCTGCTTCAAAACAAAGATAGGAAGGGTATACAGCCTTTAAAAAAACTCTGCTTCAAAACAAAGATGGAAATTCGTCAGGAAATTGAAGTTACTACGCATTGATACACTTTAGAACATCACCTAAAGAGATTGTTCACTGAAAATAAGGTTGTGGCATGGTAGAATTAAGGAAGGCAACGCCAACGTCAAATAGAATTGGGGAAAAGCTAAGTTAATGAAGGAGATCACGAAGAAATATACGTCCCCATTTTACATTTTAACACGGAGTTGCGTTCTCTTCAAAGAATAAGTACAGTTATTCTGTGTTAACAGCTAATTAATATTTTGTTTTTACTACCTTATAGTCATAGAATTGGTATTTGGTACTTTGGTATCATATGGGTTTTCGAATGTAAGGATTCTGTTAGCAACATTCTTGTGGCATGTGGGTAACCAAACCAACATTTGCATTCTATTAGTTTATAATCGGGCGACTGTCATGATCATAATGAATGGCTCGTCATGTTGAACTTGGATGACCCCAGCCAGCATCTCTCTAAGGGTGCTTCCAGACAGCCGCATATGATTGCTTACTGTTTTTTGAAGCAAATTACCGTGTTTAAAGTCCTGAGTATAATCCAGGATGATCTCTTCTCAAATAAATAAGTAGCTGATTCACTGGTGCTCCGCTAAGATTCTTATAGATCAAAGGCGATTGAGGTGGGAGGGGGGAACACGGGAATTCGTGTCAGCCATGGCTGAGAGTTCTGGGTGGTTAGTATTTTATAAATTTTATTTGACCAGATCCCGGTTTCGAACTCGTAACTCTGGAATGGCCGGTCATTTTGCAAACTACATTTGTTCTAAATTAAGGACTAAACCTTAGCTAATTAGGCGCACAAGCTTCTTTCCAAGCACAACTGTAATTTGGAGGGGAATCATCTTATTTTGGTCTCAAGAATATGTGGCGCATTGACATAATCATGAATATACAAACCATCTTCAGTGTTTTTCTTTTTTCCCGGAGTTTGTTTTATTATTTTCATTAATGAACCCTTGGAATCGTCACAAAATAAAATCCCCCCCCNACATAAATTCCCCCGCCCCCTCAAAATTTAATATTTTACGTTTTAAGGTACATAGAATCCAAAAATCGAAGAAAAAAATCCGCCGCGAGGGACGCTTTTGCCACTTAGTTTATACGAATGTGATCAAATTTGGATTCTATTTATGCCCCGAAACTTAACAAAAATAGTATGGAACCCTATATATTTGTCTGACAATGACGAAAAGTTTTGGAGTGAAATTAGAACCCGAATGGGACATAATTATTAAATTTCATCAAAATCGGATTTTTATAGCCAGTTAATGAATAAACCCATTTGGCAGAGTTTTTCCTTAATCCGTTTGTCCCATGTTCTGTATCAGTATCCTAAACTCATGCCTGATGGTAAAGTTGTGCTATAACTGTCAGAGTAATTAATCATGTCATCTAATTCTAATATTCTTATGGTTTACTGAATTATTTCTATTGCCATTTTAATTTATGCTAAACTTAAGGTTTAGTAAGTTGCGGTTTGGACCTGTGTCATCAGCTAATCTAGTTACGAAGAGTATCTAATTGAGAAAACAATCTTATTAATGAGATTTACCGTTTGTTTCAAAAGTGTACTTCCTACTCGTAAATTGTTTTGGATATAATGTATTTAGACAGATCACCCGTCTTATACAATAATTATCGAATCAATATTGGTACATACATTATTTTCAATAATGTATCTTTATAATCTTCACGAAAAAATACCCCTCAAAATTTGATATTTTATATTTTAAGGTATGTAGAATCCAAAAATCGATTCAAAAGTCCGTTTGCCCCATACCCTGCACACCATCCGTCATGAAGGGTGCTTTTGCCGCATAGCGTTAACCGATTTTGAGAAATTTGGCATATAGGTCCTATTTCAGGTCTATTGCGGCCCACAATTTTTTGTCACCGTCAGTGACATATATAGGGTACCATACTAAAAATTTAACTTTTGGGGCACAATCATCAAAATCGGTCTACGCTTAGTAGCAATGCCCATCACGGAGCACGGCGTGCGATGTACAGGCTACGGAGGGCAGTAGACAAGCGGATTTTTCTTTTATTGTTATTTTGAAAATAAAGGTTCTATTCTTAGTACCGTTAATACTCACTTGTTTGAATCTAAGTGCACCCCGTTACAGCCACCGGCACGTGGTTGACCCAACTCCCACCCCCCACTTCATTATATTCATATTTTGTTCTTTTTGAAATCTGTTTCAGCATACGTTGACGGGACATTCGGGGAAAGTTATGTGTGCCAAATTTCTTGGTGATCCCACCAAAGTTGTAAGTGGTAGCTGTGATAGAACTTTGAAGATATGGGACTTGAGGAGTAAAGTTTGTAAGTACGAGTAGAAAATTCGACTCAGTACCAGTTTGAATAAGAGTTTTATAATTTTCCATTGAATGTATTTGGGGGTAACAAGGCGGACACAAGTTTTTTTTTCTGTACAACGCATTGCATCATATTAAACATACAAGGCGGGCACAAGTATATTTTCTGTACAACACATTGCATCATATTAAACATACAAGGCGGGCACAAGTATATTTTCTGTACAACACATTGCATCATATTAAACATACAAGGCGGACACAAGTGTTTTCTGTACGACACATTTCATCCTATTAAACATACAAGGCGGACACAAGTGTTTTCTGTACGACACATTGCATCATAATAAACATACAAGGCGGACACAAGTGTTTTCTGTACAACACATTTCATCATATTAAACATACAAGGCGGACACAAGTGTTTTCTGTACGACACATTGCATCATAATAAACATACAGGGCGGGCACAAGTGTTTTCTGTACAACACATTTCATCTTATTAAACATACAAGGCGGACACAAGTGTTTTCTGTACGACACATTTCATCTTATTAAACATACAATGCGGACACAAGTGTTTTCTGTACGACACATTTCATCTTATTAAACATACAAGGCGGACACAAGTGTTTTCTGTACAACACATTTGTATCATATTAAACATACAAGGCGGACACAAGTGTTTTCTGTACGACACATTGCATCATATTAAACATACAAGGCGGACATAAGTGTTTTCTCTACAACACATTTGTATCATATTAAACATACAAGGCGGACACAAGTGTTTTCTGTACAACACATTTCATCCTATTAAACATACAAGGCGGACACAAGTGTTTTCTGTACAACACATTGTATCATTTTAAACATACAAGGCGGACACAAGTCTTCTTCTGTAAAACACATTGTATCATATTAAAAACACAAATTGCATCATAATAAACAGCCTGCAAAGAGCTTTTGGAGTCTGTAAATATGACGAAGTTCTGTGTGCATAGATTTTTCTCAATGTACTGCTGTACATAATCTAGGTACACAACAATGGCTGTCAGTTTAGATGTGAAACTTGATCATATCGATTTTAGTTGAAATTTATGAACTTCATTGTTAATCATAAATGCGCATATTATGTTGAAAAGGAAAGTCAGAGATTCTAAATTGAAATTTGATTATACTTCCAGGTTCCGAGACAAAATTTGCTGGTTCCATCTGTAACGATTTGGTTACGTTTGATAGTGCGGGGACAACAATTATAAGTGGACATTTTGACAAGAAAATTAGATTTTGGGATTTTAGAACTGAAGAAAGGGTTCGAGACATTGAGCTGAATGGAAAAATTACCTCTCTAGACTTATCTAAAGGTGAGAACATTTCAGTCTCCATGACCATTCTACTAGGAAATCCGACTGCGATTTCCGGTCAGAATTATTAAAAGGTTTACCAAACTATTTGAATATTTCGTTTTTAGGGTGCACTGAAACTCGTAAGAACAATTGAGTAGACAAATGAAGATGTGATAGATATGGTATGTTTAAAATATAGAGATCAACTAACTCTGTCAAAAAAAAGAAATTCGATTAAAAAATCTTTTTCTCCGCTGTGAGCGACACTTTTGCCACTTAGCATTGAGTGTATTGAAATTTTAGCATAGAACCCTATATATTTAATTGACATTGGCTAAAATTTCAGGGCACAATTAGAGCCATACATATCATCAAAATAAGTCAATTCTTAGTGGCAAAAAAACCGTTCACGGTGGATTAAAGGTTTTTTTTTATTTGATTTTTGGAGTCTACATACTTGAAAAGTTGAATATCCTATTATTATAATTTTTTTTTTGGGGGGGGGAGGGAGGAGGTTATTTTTTTCTTGATTCAAGGCTCACATTGAAAAGAGAAACCAAAATCTCTGTATCACTTATAATTGTGAATCGCTCATGAGATTGTACCACAAATAAATTATAATATCATACCATCATTTCTTGTTTGGGGATTTTGTATCAACAGTAGTCTCGCCACAAAATTATCTAGACACTATCCCCCACAATTGGAAGATTCAGGTACCTCGCCACTTTGGTAGAATTGAGCCAAAGGTTTACAGTTCAGTCCATTTACGCTGAATTAATTAAAATTCTAGACGCGCACAATACATAAAATTGAAATCTTAAAAAAAAAATCCAAGTCTCTAGCTCTTACCGTGTTCTTTTTATGCCAGATTCATGAAAACTGCTAAAAAGCGGAAAAACACCAATTCGATTTCAACCAAACGTATCATTTTGCATTCCATGCATAATATTGATATAATTAGGCAAATCTTAAAGCTCTAGCTCTTACCGTTCTCTTTAATAATTTCCTTTTTATAGGATAAGGGAATTAAAAATAACGGAGGGAACCTGTATTTCATTTAATCCCATCAATCTCAAACAGTAAGTATTGGTAAGCTCCAAGTTTTCCTGGACAAAGACCAAACCATGGTTAGGACCTTTGGTGTGTTGCTGATAGTGATGATTTTTAATTGAAGTTGGTAAGCTCCAAGTTTTCCTGGGTGACAAAACATCTATTGAGGTTTTAACTTGGAACAATTGCTCTTAATTTTCAGACTGCAGATATTTACTGTGCTGTTGTAGAGATGACACATTGAGGAAGCTCGACTTGAGGATGGACAAAGTCATTTCCACTTTTTGGTAAGCTACTCATCTCCAAGAGTACAATGCTGATTAGCATCCAAGATTTTGTAATCGGGTTGGTTAATTTAATTAGTTTTACATCCAAAGAAAAGGTCTAAACGTAGTAAGTACGTTTTCCTTAGATGGGTGCAAGACCTAGGATAAAGTTTAAATCAAAATAAAAGACGATAAACTTCTGCAAGTATTTACATATTTATATCATTCTTTGAATATTTATATTTATTAGGTGAAAAGATGTTATAGGTTTGACTCAGTGAAAAGGCGCAGTAAGGATGAGACTTACCAGGAGATCCTCTGTCTTTCTATCCTAGACTCACACTAAAGTTTCAACGATCATCCTCCCTTAATATACTGATGTATCTAACTAAATCACCGTTCTCAGACGCCTTGTTGGGTTATAATTTGTACCTTGACTAGAGAACTAAATCATCAGATCAAACAATAAAACAATATCATTGATCTCCTATTGTCCTCATAGACCGAGTTAACCTAAGCTGATTGTGTGAAAGATAGCAACTCTGTAATACTAAAGAGTTTTTCAATTGGAGCGGATCGATGTTGGCAGCCTATGGCGGACATGCTTTTTTGTGGTGTCTGCCTAATCTGCTGTTTATTATTCTGTTATGCCAAATCACTATGACAAGATACATGATTGGGCAGTCCAACCGAAACTTTATTATCGCCACAATGGATATTTCGTTTTGATTGACTGGTTCAAATTTCAATGAATCGGTCGCATGGATCCGGCTAAATTTGAGCGATCACATTGGTTATTTAGACTTAAAGGGCATCGGTCGATTGCGGCTTATTGGCATAGACCTGCGACTTCGGGAAACCCCATAAGAACAAGTCTATCGGGGTCAAATTGCACGATCTTCTCGTCACCCCTGCGAGAGATAGTCATTATCATTTGGACGTGCTGATCAATCGTACAACTTTTTATTTTATCTACTTATTATCATTATAAGCAACAGATTAGACAGGCGCTACCGAAAAACATGGCCGCCAGAGACTGCCAACATCTTCCCGCTCTAATTGAAGGACGACTGAGATACTGGAAGCTAAAGATAGTGAAAAAATGCTTATGTAGAGCTACAGCCCATTGAACACGATGATGCCACAATTGATGACGAGTTGTCCACGAGGGATTCATTTAATATTGACATCATCGAGTCCGATGGTAGCCGTATGTATGAGAAGTTGTAGTCTACTGCCAATGTTTTAATTGTCACTATATATTTGTTTTTGGAGGCTGATAATTGATATGGGCCCCCAGAATCATGTGAATCGCTGTACTATAATTACGTCACTAACACACGAGTTACAAACATAATGATATTACAGAGTTCCTTTCTATGTTATTACACCGCCAGCTCAGGTGTACTTGGCTCGTGACCCTCAAGCAACTTCTTAAAACTCAAGTATGATTTACATTTCCTCATGGAAATTTAGTCAATCATAAATGGATTGGGGGAAATTCGAAGAAATAACTCTTATTTTTTTTTATTTAAAGTCCACACTACACCAATGCTGGCGTGATTCAGACGCGAATGCAGCAATTACTGACTGTTTCAAGGAAACCCCACTGTCTTAGAATTTTCCGGGCTTAACCGACACATTGTTGTAGAGGGCCATGGGCCTTATTCTAGGGGACTTGAACATTAAAGTATCCCTATTATTGGGCACTTTGAACAAAATACCTCCAGAGGACCTGATCCTAGCATACGTTATTCTCAAGGATACATATTCCATCAGATATTGATGATTGAACCCTCTCAAGTTTTTTGCAAACATTTGATTTGTGCAATTTTCTTTGCTACCTTCCAGTGCAGACGGTTTCAAAGTTGCTTGTGACTGGACGAGAGCTGTATTTTTGGTGGATGACGATTATGTGTCAGTAGGATCTGTTGATGGCTCTATCTATGTGTGGAATTGTACGACAGGAGAACCAGAAGCGGTCCTCAAAGACGGTCATTCGTAAGTAAAGATTACGATCCCGAGATCCCGCCCGAAAATGACTGAATTTTTGATCCCGGGATTAGCCATCTAATCCTGGGATTTTCGGGATTGACAGTGATATAATAAAAACAAACAAAAAGCATACTTTTTTATTGAATTTGAAAATGAGGCCCCAAAACTCCCAATACATCAACCTTGAACGTTACATGAAAGTCGATGTGCTGCCATGCATTAAAAAAATGCAAAGCCTTTTTAAATCCTTTTCATCTTTGTGTAGACCGAATGAACCGATGTGCTGTTTGTATGATTCATGCGAATTATCCAAAAATAGGTACCTAGCCTTTTGGTGAAAACCAAAGCAGTCGGTATTTCACTTGTTTCAGTTTCTTCTTATCTTCTGACTTGTACGAGTAAAAGTGTGCAAAGGCTTAATTTTTTTATGTTCTTATATATTCTAACATCTTTTTTGAACGTATCAACTCGGTTTGACTTTTAAATGAACGGTTTTATATCGCACAAAAAAGATTCAGATCCTTCATCCGTTTGGAGTCATTTTTTAGTGTCCAAAGACGGTAAAAATGCAAAGTGTTAAAAATGTGATGCTATTTTTAAAACTCTTGGTGGTTCCACAAAAGGACTCCACACACATCTCTTAAGTTAAAAACTTGATTTTTTATTTTTATTTTATCTACTTATTATAGTAACTACCTACTACTACTTGATTTTTGGAAGGTTCCCAATTTTTTTTAATCTCGGGATTGTGATCGTTCCAGTCCGGAAACTTCGGGATTGTCAAGAAGGTTCGGGATCATAATCTCTATTCGTAAGTTCAGAGTTTTTTTTTACTTTCTCTTCCATGCTATGCGTATAGAAGATAAAGTATTGTATTCGTGCAGCAAATTTTGTTTTTATGGTCATCCAAGTTCAAATCTTGGTATTCAAGTTCGGCCTTTTTTGACGTTTTGTTAACTTTAATTGAGACAGAAACTAGTTCGTCGCGTTAGATTAGTTATTAGGGTGACGGATTCGTAAATTGAAGGCTGGTGGTTTGAACACAAGCATGGACATACAAATTTAGCAATAACATGGGAGGTGCAATAGCAACACAATTAAAAGCCTTTTGTACGCCGTGTTATTTTGTATTTTCCCATTCTAGCGTTATAACGCCGCTGACGCCCTTGCACCGTTTGTGTCATATCCCATTTTGGGGACGACCAGGATCCTGATATTTAACTCGTTTGGATTATTTTCTGTTGGGTCAGCTGAAGTCTCGGTTTATCCCTACACTACTGTTTGTTACGGATTTTTTTGACAAAAAAGAATGCTTGAGCCAGAAAAGCTGTGTCGATTTGATATTTAGAGCTACTATTTTACATCTAGGTTAAATAAGGTACAGCTTCCCTTGTCATTTAATTGTAATCAACAAAAGCTACTCATTTGTCGTCACGAGGCTGAGTGTACACCGAAAAAGCCAACTATCATCGTGTCCGTGGACGGGCTCTCATTCGAGTACATACCACGCTCAAGATTGCTTAACTACAGTGATCTGAGGAGGATGCAGTAAATCGATGCCACATGTCCAGAGTGACCGATTCGTGATAAGAATGGTTCAAATTTAAACCAAGACATGAAATCTATACTTATAAAAAGCAAAGCCTAGTCGGTATACTGACTGACTGATAATCAACGCAGCTCCTCGATGGCTAAACCTAGAGGTTTGAAACTTGGCACACAATCCCTTTTAGTATGTAGGTGCGTAATAAGAAAGGAAAAAATCGAAAGTTCAAGTGGGAACAAGTTACCGCCAAAAATTACGCTTTTTTGCGGGTCTTTTTGCATTTTTTTTCTGGGCAAACTAAAGGAGATAACGAAAAATGACCGAGAATGCCCCCCCCCTCCCAAAATAGTATATAAAGACCCCATAAAAAATATAAAATTTGAATTTTTCCGGTTTCTCCCCGATTTATGGACGATTTTTACAACCAAAAAAATCGGAATTGAGAAATTGATGAGCGAGAAAGCTGAAATTCGATACAAAGGTGATCCGAAGTACAAAAAGTCATATCCTTGAATAAAATATTGAATTTTCGAACTGGAAGCGGTGCTGACTCTAGGGGTCGGTTCCACCAAAAACTCATAGTTAAGAAGTATCACTTCGGGATGAGCGAGAAAGCTGAAATTTAATACGAATATGTTCGGGGTTGGTTCAACCAAAAATCTAATATTGAGAAGCTTTAATTTCGCGATCTCGAAATTGTTGTTGAATTTCGTAACCGTAGCGAAGCACGGGAAAACAGCTAGTCTATTAATAACATAGGAAAGTGCATTAACTTTATAAATAACCTTAAAAAATTTCAATAGTTTGCTACAGAAGCGCGCTCTGTTTGACGAGTCGTGTTCAGGTAATCAAAAATGTAATCAGATACAATAATAAATAATTTTCAATATCATAATTTCAATAATAATTATTTTTTTCAAAAGCAGTCCTCCTAATCTAGTGGGTATCACACTGGCATTGCACTCGGGGGACCAGGGTTCAATCCCCGGCGGGGACGGAAAATTTTCGACTGTGTTTGTGATTTCGGAGTGCTCTCAGCTTCGAGAAGACATAGAAGCTCCTTCAATATAGTGGCGACATTATTAGAATGAAAAATAATTAGAAAATTCAAGAGATTATATTAGTACATGAGGCTCTCAGTAATGCTGTGATATCCACAAAAGCCCGCTAGGCATTACTACAAAGAAATTCTACATTTACATTTTTTTTCCAGATCATCTGTCGTAGCAATCGCCTGGCAAGCATTTTCAAATTCGTTGGCGTCTGTGGATAGAAGTAAGAAAACAGTGGTCTGGAACAATTAATGATCCAATTGTGTTTCAAATTCATTGGCGCCTGTGGATAGAAGTAAGAAAACAGTGGTCTGGAACAATTAATGACCCAATTGTGAGTTTCCTCGTAATGAACTAATTAGTGTTCAAGATATTGTCAAACAATTAAAAAGGGAAAATACAACTTTTAAGAAATTAATATTTTTTATTTTTTCCAATTTAAAATGTTTAAACTTCCGCTGTTGATTCTATAGCGTTACCCCAACGTGGTACAGGTAGCAATGAATGAACAGAATCAAATAGAAACTCCGAATTCCGAAGATGAATCATTTGAAAATCTTACAAACAAAACTTCGAGTGGTCGAACGCAAACAGAAGAATCTTCGCAAGAAAGGAATCAATCGCAAAACAATAATATAATTAGAAACACTGACAGACCACCGTAATCAAAAGAAAGCATAATTATAGACTTTAGAAATAAGAGCACCTATGCAGGTGGAAGAGGTGATGGAAGAAATTTTGGATCAAGAAGAACTTTAAAAACTCTGCCAATATGACAACACAAATGATTTATTGTTTTACTGGCTAAAAAATACCCCCCCCCAAAAAAAAGAAAGTCTGGCTCTTACCATTCTCTTTTTAGACAGGATTAATGAATGCCACTAAAAAGCGGCAAAAACCGCCAAGGGTGTATTCGATTGCACCCAAAAGTGTCGGGGCACAATTATTAGAGCCCAGATGGGACCTATATACCAAACGGATTTTTTTTTTTACCTTTTTTCGTGACGATTCCAAAGGTTCATTATTTAAAATAATAAACCAAAAATGTTCATTAAAATAGTTAGTATCTGCCGCTCGATTTTTAGGTAGGATTCGTGAAAACCGCTAAAAAGCCGCAAATCAAACATAATTCATTAGCCGCGTTATTGATATGCATAAGCATCGAACTTCAAGCTCTAGCTAGCTCACTATTCTTTTTTAAGGTATGATTTATGGAAAACGTTATTAAGTGACAAAAACCCTCCAACCGTTGTCATCTAGTTTCGTGGTTCATCCTGGGCATAAAAATGTCATGCATACCAAATTTCAAGTATCTAGCACTTACTGTTCTTCAAATATCTTATTCACAGACTGACACACACTCACAAACCAATGGCTGAAATTCATGAGATAACATAACAAACATAACAGACATTGTGTCTATTATGGCGCATTCTGAATGAGGAGTCACCCCCATATCTCCATTCATCATTTTCCTCATTACATCAGTTTCATCATCACAACACTCGCTCTCATCTCCTCACCATTCCACCTCATCGCACCAACTTCATGAACCATTCATTTGCTGTTCACGCTGCAAGACTGTGGAATCAATTGCCAGCAGACTTGAGATTGTTGGAGAGTCGGATTGGTTTTAGAATTCAGACAAGAAGACATTTGCTCGGAATAGTAGATAACAGAATCATTAATCTTAAATGATCTATTATTAAAGTCCTCCCCATGAGTTAGGTATTAATTAGGTTAGCTAATTTGGTAGGGATTTCAAAGGGTTGGGTGGAACAGAATTCCTCAGGAATTAACCCCGCCCTTTGAATTAACTTTTTTTTCTCTCTCTCTCAATATCTCTTTACTTAATTCCCCTTTTTTCTCTTTTTCCTTTCACTCTATCTTTTTATAAAAAAGTTAATTCAATAGTTAAATAATAAGAGATGGGTTCTGGGGACCTCAATGCGTGTTTTGGCATTGAAAACTCGATATCGAAATTCAGCCGATTACAATTCTTTTCTTTTTATAGGATAACTCCTAACGGTACCTAACACTTTTGCAATATTTTTTTTTTTTTTGTCTGCCAGAGTCTCACTGTTTTAGGGATGGGACTTTTGAACCGTCAAGGAGAAGTTGTTTCAGTGATTATGGGTCGAGGAACTTTTACCCGTCAGGGGGAACGTGTTTCAGTGATTGTGGGTTGGGGAACATTTCACCCGTTAAGGGGAAGGTATTTCACTGTTGCGGGTTCCAAGGGGGAATGGGGTTTAGTTAATTAATCCAGCTTATGGTGCATTTCAATAAGATATTTTATTCCAATTGTTTTTTAATATTTTAAATTGTATACTTTTAAATAATTTCATCATTTTGTTATTTATTATTAGGATTTTGGCCAAAATTTCAACCTTTTTACAGTATAGTGCAGACTTGTAGCTTCAAAAGGACTACTTCAAAATACTATAATATTTATAGATTGCATTCAAATAACTGGTTTATTATGTCACTTCCGGGGTTCGAACCTGTATTTCACTATAAATATTTGATTGACTATGGCACTTTTCTATCCCTGGAACTTTACAGAATTCAAAGATTCCAGTTAAAAAGTTAAGGAACAACACATTGTATATACTACGTAACATACTTACCAAATTTCAAGTCTCTAGTACCTGCCAATCTCTTTTTAGCCTCTAAAGACGCCAAAAGTATATTTGATTTTAACCGAATGTGGTCAGGTGGCTACGTGGTCATTGTTAAAAATACATAGCTTGGCATAAAAATTTCATACATACCAAATTCCAAGTCTCTAGCACTTACCGTCCGTTCTTGAGATTTCTTGTTCACAGACACTCAGATAAACACACGGACCAATGACTGAAACTGGAAAAGTTATGCTTGTAACCAAGGGTATATAATTAGGTTCCATGTTAAAACCCTGCATATGTGACTGACGGTGAGTACCTTGAAACGTAAAATATCAAAAATCGAGGCGGGGGGGGGGGGAGGGG
>CM022874.1:39068513-39108136 GCA_012654025.1 Pachypsylla venusta
CCCCCCCCCAAGTTCGGGGACCTTTAGTATGTTTATCTCCTAACCACTCTAAACAAATGTCGACGTCATTCCTTCCTTCCCAGCCAACGCAGTCTACACCCATATTTTGATCATTCATTGACTGGACATTTCAGGAGTTTTATCATATGTATATATTTTTTTTCGCCCGCCGTGATGTGGCAGTAAATTCTTAGCCAAGATCATGGCATTCGTAAATATGATTCAAATCACCTTCGATAATTCTCTATTTCCATACATCAAACGCGCACACTTTCAAAAAAATCAATCAACGAGTTTGAAATTTTGTGTGTGAGAAAAGAGAAGAAAGCGCTAATTGGATCTTTCTCAAAAATGCTACCTGTCCTCCTCAGACACGGATCTGATTCATACGCATGTTGAAAAATAATTATTAGTAGCTTGTGCCTCCACTCCATTCTTCTACTCACAAACTGTTTTATAGCACTAGGCTGAATTTACCAAGAGGGTCAATGACTTCCAGATTTTCAAGAAGATAAAAATAATCTCCTGAGAGTAATTGTTTTAATAAGTCTAGGAATCTGATGTATTGCAAGATTTTCAAGAAGATAAAAATAATCTCCTGAGACTAATTGTTTTAATAAGTCTAGGAATCTATTTTATTGCAAGATTTTCAAGAAGATAAAAATAATCTCCTGAGAGTAATTGTTTTAATAAGTCTAGAAATCTATTTTATTGCAAGATTTTCAAGAAGATAAAAATAATCTCCTGAGACTAATTGTTTTAATAAGTCTGGGAATCTGATGTATTGCAAGATTAACAGCTAGCTCTTTCTTGTTGTGATTTGACCTGTTCTCCTAAAATTCAACTTCCTACATTTTCCTACGCGTCCATCACATTATAAAACATTCGATGCGATTGTTCCTAATGCAACAATCGCATCGAATATTTCCTGAATAGTATTCTGCCCTCGAAAAGTGTTCCACCACTAGATTTTTGTGACTGGAGGGCGGCTCAAGACTGTAACTTTGCTAAAGGAATACATTGATTCTCTGTTTGATAACTTGTCTACACATATGGCAATATTTTAATGTTTTAGCGCACATTTCACACGAGCCATGTCCACAAAGGAAAATTGTATTCTTACATCTTTCCATACAGATTGAACAGGTGTTCATTTCTTCTATTTCATTAATTTTCGATTCTAGATAATTGACTCTTTCGATTTTCGATTTCTCGTGTCGTTCTTGACTAGGTACTATCCTTCCGTCTACAGTAATCCTAGCGGAGATCGGTATTTTACACTGAATGCATTTTTTCATTCGTGAACTACATTCTTCACAAGCTACAGCATGCAGACAAGGTCTAAGTATCACATTGGCAATGCCCAATTCTGAACATACTGTACACTCGACAGGCGTTGGGTTAGGCGATTTAATTGATTCGGCAGTAACGACCTCTTGCTGGATCACCATGTTCGAAACGCCCGTGACTAAATCAGAACTCTGTCGAGCTAAATCGAGTCTCGAAAGTTCCAGAATTTTATGCACTAATTGCACATCACCCAAAACCAAATCAAATGGTTTTTGATTTAGAAGATTAATGTACTCAAGCGAAGCTCCGTGTTGTATGAGAAATACAGCGACTGCAATGAGCGTTGCATTTTCAGTTCTGGATCCTCCTGCTTCGATGTACTCCTCGTAGATCAAAGGCTCAGTAGCTTCGTTTGGAGGTTCTCTGAAAAAGTTTCGATTGTTGAACACAAAGAACAGAATATGAAGCACGGAGTTGTGGGTATTGTCGTACAGTTCTAGAGAGGCCTCCTTTATAACAAGGTAGTGAATGATATTCAGTTGTCCCCGCGCTATGGCTGCAAAGATTGGGGTTCTGTTTTTAAGATCCAATGCGTCAATATCAACATGATATTTCTCAACTAGAAGTATTGCGATATCAAGAAGTCCATTACAACTAGCAACATGCAGCGGTGTGAACCCGTCAATAGACTTAGACACACTGGCCAAAGTAGCGTTTTTACTTAGCATAGTTTCTAGAGCGGGAATATTTCCACGCAGCACTGCTTGATTGAACACGTTAAATCCGGTGGCATTCTCAATGTACAGATCAACACGTGGATGACTTATAAACAAAGACAGAATCTCTTCGGAGCTTCGGACGACTGCATCATGGAGCGGCGTGTCCAAATTGTTATCCTGGACATTTAAGTTGCAGCCATGCTTAATTAACTCCTTCACAAATTCCACCAAGTTTTTATTGACGGCCACGTGCAATGCTGTTTGTCCTGATCTGTTCTGAGCATCAATACATGCTCCTGCCCTAAGGAGACACTGAATCAAGCCTGGTTGATTTCCGTGAGCTGCAAAATGTAAGACTGTGTCACCTGTATCATCGGAGGAGTGAATGTGCGCATTATTGGCGATAAGAATATCCACTTGAGTAACATATCCCTGAAAAGCTGCTATATGTAGAAGAGTTTTACCTCCGGCCACTGAACAGTTAACTGCGTGAGGGTAATTTGCAACAAATGAATCTAATGACAATGGGTTTCCTTGTACCATTTCTCTCATGACTTCAAGTATTAATGGTGCACACACCTGAGGATTGTAGAGAGAGGGTATTGTGTTCATAGGAGGTGATGTGAGAATTTCGGGAGGCACGACGCAGGCATCAGGAAATTCTTCTGGTCTCAAAGTGTTCAAACAAACTTGTCTTGCACTAGAAATACTGGACGGAACTTCACTGTTCATTTCTGTTAGGAAGGTAGAAATATTTGATCTTTCTTCGGGACTGCTGGCATGAGAAGTGGACGGGCCTCCATTGGTTAACATAGCTTCCCTCGTATGTTGTATACATCGTTTTACAAGCTCTAAGCATTGTGGGCTCAAGGTCCAAGTACTTTTATTATCAAAAGCTACGCGGACATCCTGATCATCATACACTTTAATGACTAGACCCACACTTCCCAAGTCTTTTCTCATACTTTCAATCCATCCTCCACGTCCGCGAAGGTAGTCCTTTGCGTTTTGTTCATGGTTGATGAAACGTACGTAGTCCCCGACACAGAACCCTACTACTTTACACAATGCCCGCGGATCAAATGTCCACTTATTGTCACAATCATCAAATTTGATTCGCACTGAACCTTGTTCTGTGACACGGTGAACCGTGCCGGCTTGCCCAATAAACTTGATCATATAGGGATTCCAACCCCCTCTCTCTCGTTGCTGTTGAATAAATTTCAATTCTTCGGCATTTACATTGAGAAGTACACGGTCACCGCGCCTGAATACATTCATTGTAGAATCTACAGCGGAGAATGGCTTCCCCAACACAGGGAGATGATCCTTGTAACAGAATGACACTGTGCCACTGGCGATACATTTCAAATCTACTTTTCCTCTTATTCCAATACGATAATTATTTTCTTTTCCAGAACTCCAAAGAACTTTAGCACTTGATCTAAAAGACTCGTTCAGTTTTCCATCTAAAATACCAATAATTCGTCCAGTTTTCTTGGGTCCTCCATCTTGAGCATTCCATTCCCAATCAGTACCTCTCATTACTTTGGCTCCAACAAGAAATCCTTGAATTGTTGTTCTTTTACATAAACTTCTCGGCGGCAGCATTAGCGGAGGAGAGTTCGGTGTATCAATTCGGTTAAAGCTATGTTCAAGATTATGTTTATCACTGTTGTAGCAGCCACCACACATATCGATATTGCTACACTCGGCACATGAATACCGCGTTCCAGTAATACATACACTCGTTGTGCACCCGTCGCAACGAAATTCAGTGTGTCGCACACCTATCGGACCTGAATCATAAACCAAGAGATCGTATGAATTTTGATCGCCAACTCTATAAAGCGATTCTTTGTTCCGAAAATCCCAAAGTACAGAAACCAATCCCTTCTGAGTAACTCCATTATTTAGTTTCGGTTCAAATTTGTGAACTGTACCTAGACACCCATCACCACCGTCTTCATCAGACCATTTCCAGTCAGGTCCCCTAATAACTCGCAAACCGTTTTGAATATTCAGCATACTCGTTAGCTAGTGTGATTTTAGTCTTACATAGTCTACGCCAAAGGATAATGTATACCTATCGACTTAAATAACTTTTTCAATAATATGAAGTTTAATATCGGTTATTTCGACCCCGTAGAAGACCCAAAAATATATAAAACAATAATGGAGGTAAACACAACCACAAGGGGAGAAAAACAAACACAAACGGAATGTCGATTAAATTTTCTAACTTGGCACACAGAACAATTAAAGAAACAATTAAAATAAATACACAAGTTAAGCTAAGAACTTTGTTGTAGATATGGGAAGAATTTCGGAGTCCGCCTTTACAAAATGACACCGTTTTGATAGTTAAGTAGGAAAATAACATAATCAGATACGCATATAGAGGAGCGAATACTACGAACCAGTTCCAATGCGTTCGGACGTCGAGCCGAAGAACAAGCAAAATAAGAAACACCAAGAATAGAAACCAGGTGAGGAGAGCTCGGTGGAGCACGCTCATCAAACCTGAAACATGAAACAGTACAATGATTGGATATTTACATTTGAAAAGAAATTAGAATTTTGACTGGTGTTGGACATGTGTTGCCTAATCTATAAACACAAATCATAATTATGGACTATAAAACACGGGTACACACACGAAAGTCCATTCCTTGGTCACTTCCACTGTTAGGGAAATCCTTTAAGGACAGGGGTATCCGAATTTACAAAAACTATTAATGAGTCAGTGAGAAAGGGAGATTTGAGGGAAAATAGGAATTCACTTTTCCTCTCCTAACTGGAGAAGAAAAGTGTGAATTGCGTTTTTCGGTCATAACTCACCCAAAATTTTAAAAATCAAGATCAATTTAACGCTCACTTAATAGTTCCACGGAGTCAATGTAAATAGAATGCTAACTAACACTCACCTGAATGATGCTAAGGTACAGTGGGTGGAACTTCTCTTGATGGGTTCATAAGATGACTAGTCTCTATTGCTTATATGCTCAAAGGAAACCATTTACAAATCTACAAAAATAAATTACATTGATTATTTGCTTCCCAAGGTAGGAAACATTTGCATTGCATTCTTTATTTATTGTTTACAATCAACGTAACAGCCTTACAATAAATAATAATAATACCTTACAATAAATAATAATAATTCTGCATTAACATTTTCACGTTAATGCAGAAAGCTGTTATTCTGAACACCACTAGAATCGTGAGAAGATTCTTGAGTCAAGAATCTTCTTGACAAGAGTGCTTGGAGGAATCCCGCAACTTGTCAATAAGTACCAGGGCAACCCTGAGATCCAAAAAAGGAATGAAAATAATAACAATGCTGAGGACAAAATTCACGCTTTTTGATACCCATCTTGGCTGGGCCATAGTCTCATTTTTGTACACCATTTTTGTAGCCTCAAATAGCCTTTTTTGTGCTTGGAAAGTAGCCTGTATGCCTAGTTAAGGTCAAAGATATGAGCAAGCTTGACAGTCTTTTGGCTAAGTATTTTTCGTGAATGTCAAGCCTGGAATGTAGCTGCCCCATGCTTAGTCTCCACGCAAGTAGGAAATTACAATAAAAAATGACGTGAGAAGCAGTTCTGTTTCCTCATCCTCTCCGAAGTGTGCACAAATATTATGTTACGATCTAGGTTGGTAGGGTATGCATTCAAACAAAATAATTTTATTGTGATGAGCATAGTTTTAATTGTTGAAAATTATCAACAAAACGTTCAACTGATTACAGATGGAACGTTGCTGAGACAGGGTTGCACCCAATTTTTATTAAACTGGTTGCATTTTTCTATTGACGTAGATTGCAATTATCACTGCGACCTTTATTTATTTAGATCTATTGTGACCAGTAGGCAGGGATGGAGTTAGATTCGAACCAACAGCCTCCTAGTTACGAATCCACCACCTCAGCCGACTAAGCTACCGAGGTTGCACCCACACTACAACAAACTTTTTGGTTGTAGCAAATACATATTCTACCAAACAAACTTGGTGTTCATGACAACGAGGCATGGCCGTATAAACATACAATAACCAATCACACATGTATCACTGTTCCAACAGCATTGAGGTATGGCCGTATACAGTATACATCAAATTATCATATGTGAAATAATGCAAGCTATGCAAAAGAATATTATACGAAAATATCTAAAATAATTTTCATATTCATTTTAAAATAAATCCCAGGTTTCTAACTTCAAATTTAAAATTAAGTTTTTGATAGCTTCATAGTATATCAAAGGATACAAGGTGTCAAAAAAAAAAAAAAAAAAAAANAAAAAAAAAAAAAAAAAAAAAAAAAAAAAAAAAAAAAAAAAACATGTAATCTTTTATACCTACTAGAGCTCAATTTTAAAGAAATTTTACATAATAAACATGGGTGCATTTCCACCTCTGCACAACAAGGTTACGAGTTACAACAACAAGTGAGTGAATCGATATAACTTTGTGAAATTATTGTGATTTTAACCTCCAACTAAATATTCGTTTATATTAAGTCGATTAACATGTACTTCCAAATACGAGCATATTGCATCTTCATCTACGTCCATCCATTAGAATTAATTCTAATGAAAACCAATATTAATTATAACATCCATTGATCTCGACCGACTTTTTACAGGTTCCACTCGACTCCTATTAATGAGGTCTACACTTATTCAACTCTCCAAATGGAGTGACGAAATGTAGACGTACATATTCAATCAACTTACATGCTAAATCATTACTCCTCCAAAAACGTAGCCAAACTATGAACAACAAAGATAAATTTATGAGAAATAAAGAAGTAACTGAACTTCACATTACACTATTTTTAAAAGAAACAATCGCCTTCTTACGCAAATACTTTACTTTATTGATGTATCGTAATGTGCAAATTACTTGGAAAACGAGATTTATGACTCAAGGAATGAATAATTTGTTTATAAAAGGTACCCGAGCAAGTAATTTTCAAGGATAAATTGTGTTTAAGATTATTTTATGTTAAATAGGTTAGTATGAAATTATTTACCTTATCTACTACGGCAATACGATGTTGACCAGACTTTGAACTTATAAATATGAGAAATGGTTTCCTTCAATGATCTAAATATTGGTATAAATTAGTTCAAAACATTAATTTTTAATCTTGCGTTCTCTAGAGATCAAAGAAAATTTGTGATTTAATTTCAAAATTTTCTCATTTTTTTCTCAGACAGAACTTGACATTTGATTTCAAATTTTCCTTTTTTGGTCTTAGTTAATGAAACTTCCACTAGGAATTGAAAGTAGTACAAAATATACCTCTGTGGACAAAACACGAACTTTGCCTGTTTCGAGAACTTACTAGTGAGTAAAATATTAACTGAGTCGCAAAATTCTGTCGATATTTACATCGATTAGGACCATCCGATAATATCGATATTAAGCTTTCGTTACCTAATATCAATATCGGTAATATCGATACGGTGTTAGGTAACACATTCATAGCGTTTTTCTCAACAGAACAAAGAAGTCAAAGATTTTATTCGTAACGAATGGCGTAATGGGAAGGAGAAATTTTATTTCACCTTCCCATTACACCATTTTGATCGACTAAACCATATATAGTGTGTTCATAAAATCCAGCAACAGCTGCTTTACTTTTGTACGGTTCAAGTATACTATTTACACTAGTCCAGTAGCAATAAAAATTATTGACTACTTTGACCATGAATTTCACAAGGAGAAAAGAACAAAATGTAAAATCAACAACGTAAGAGCATTTATTATTATATTCGCAAATGATTTCATAATTGTATGCATACTTTTGGTAAAAATAAAATAAACTAAAAATTACCTATTGAGGAGTGCGACAGCGATCTGCCCGCCAATTCAAATATAATGAGCGATGCACAAGTGATATGTATATTACCTCACGTCAAAAAGTGTACTTTTCAGGTCTCCTTACAGCCACGGGGAAAATATATCGTGATGTTTGTTGAATATTTCATAATGGGATGAGTAAATTATGAGATAAAATCAATGGTTTGAATGAAAAAAATAACTACGGGAACACTGAGAAAAAGCATTTCAAATGGTCATTTTTACGGTCTCAGTAACGTGTTCACTTTGAATGTGAAGACGAGAGGAGATACCGGCCATGATGGGACCCAACACAAGGGGCAAGAAATTTCTTTTATAAATTGTTAGACCAAAAATATAGTCAAAAAGGGTCTGCTGCATAATTTTTAAAAATGAAAGTGGGTTTATCTAGTGTAAAATTCTACGAGAGAAATCCATATCTATGCTCAGAATACTCAAAGTCACTGCAACACTGCTTAAAAGGCCCTAAAGTATCTTTTAAAAATAAACGATTTTGATTGGCTGGTTATATGACGTTACAAAGAGCAACATTAAAAAATAGTAATATTGTTTCCATTGGAAATATAGAGTTCAGTTTTAAACGTTTTATGTTTGTTTTGTTTTCATTTATTGATCATAAATATTCAAACAGAGAGACGATAAATTGAAAGTTTAAATTGAATGCATCAATAAAAAGAATCGTATGTCCAGTTTACATAAGGTGAAAGTGAATCTTCCTCGGACACTGAATTCTATGGATGTACCTGTTTGTCTCTTTTTCGTTTAATCGAATCTGAGCGCACGGCAGTGCGTCAGCCAAGTCACAGAAAGCATTTCAAATCACACCGGTGCTAACTATTTATTTTGTACTGTAGGAGGGTTTTGTAGAACGCGAAAAAACAACTTATTGGGTGTCGACTTTGATGTACCTTTACATTCTGACACCACATAAAAAATTTAAATAGTCATAAAAAACTTGAAATAGTTATAAATATTAAAACTTTTTTGTTAATAATTAATCCAAGCAAAATATAAAAATTTCAGACTTTGAAAATTCATATGTAAATAATAGTACCAAATGTGTAAAAAAAAAATACGTCGACAGATGACGTCATCAGCATAGATTTTGAAAAAAATGTTNAAAAAAAAAAAAAAAAAAAAAAAAAAAAAAAAAAAAAAAAAAAAAAAAAAAAAAAAATAGCTATGTGCAACTTTTAATAAGCACTGTCCATATAGCCAATAAAAAAATAGTGCAACTGACCCATTTACTGAAACGTAAAGTTGCCGAAACTTTTGTGAACCGGCGACTATTCACGACAGGATGGGGACAATGCCAGCCATTGTTGAAAGTGAAGATTGTTGGCAAAACTGGTCATATTTAACGTGAAATAGAGGGGCCATATTTATGACTAGGTAACCACAATAATTGTTCGAGAAGCGATATTGTCTATTTAAATTATTGATAGTAATCTTACTTATCAAAGGAATTGTCCAGAAGTTAGAGAGTCAAAAGATAGCTGACTCGATTTGGTTTCGTGATCCACAATGAACTGAATTTGTTCTGCACTCAAATGTTCATTCAGGTGTCTGAGAGCTCTTAGAACCTCAAGCTGAAATACAAATATCTACATAATTAAGCTCTTCCATCCATCCAATGAAAATTGATGACACAAGGAAGCTATTGATTCCAATCTGAAACCCTGCCAATGTGACACTGGTGTTTATTATTTTACTGGCCCCCCCCCAAAAAAAAAAAAAATTGATTTATCCCATGTACCTACGTAGAATCCAAAATTCGAATAAATAAAAAATCCGTTCGTCTGGTGCCCCCGTAATCCTGTACACCCTAGACGGTACTTTTGCCACTTAGCTTTAGCGTTTAGTCCAGTTTTGTCTAAAAAATTTCGTCACTGTCAATCACATATATAGGGTTATGTCACGTTATGTGTCACATATATGAAACTTACACATTTGACTGATACTGACGAAAAATTTTGGCGCACAATTAGACCAATAGGAACTTTATACCGAATTTCATCCAAATCGGTGCACGAAACGGGGGGAGGTTCGATTTAAATTACATGCTCCGCTAAAAAACAAAATTACAAGGGATTTCTTTTGACTACCTATCAATTTTGGCTGGACTCAATGAACCAAAATAGGTCAGTTTTCAAGATTTTGATTTCAATAACGAAACTTTGGAATCGTCACGAAAAAAATAATACCCCCCTCTCAATTTTTTTTTCTCACATTACCACTAGTGGTTGGGACTATGCGACACCGGTACACCATAAAGTTCTCACGAGAGCGGGGGATTTCCCTCAGGGGAACGGTGTACAGGTGTAAACAAATAATGATTTTTCCTGAAGGTGTAATGCGGTTCCTCATAATAATATAAATTTAAAAATGTCTGGGTGAATAAATTTAAAAAGAGTTAACCTTGAAGCATGCATGGATATAGGGGAGGACACGGGGGCACGTGCCCCCGTTTTTTTTTAGCGGGCGGTATTTCTCAAATTTCATTATACCTAATCACGTTAAATTTTTTATAAAAATCAAATGAATGGTGATCCGCTGTGTCTTTTATCATATTGAGAGGGAGGCACGGGCCCAATCCTGAGACTAAATAGAAATACCTACGTAAATAAAAAATCGTCAAAAATTCTGTCATTCGCCCTGGCACATTTCTTCGTCATCACGCTTATAAAATCGCTTATGACCCTTATGAAAGGTATTTGTGGTAAGCTCTACAGCTTTTAACAAATTAGGTATCGTACCTCGATAAATATTGCATTAAAAAGTACTGCACAGGACTCGAACCCCTGGTCTCTAGGTTACGATAAAAATCGCTTATGACCCTTATGAAACATTTAGGTTAAAATGTTTCATAAGGGTCAAATTTTTCCAAATTTTCTATTAGGTATAATGTGCGATTGTGCCCCCCCCAAAACAAGCGGGCTATATCCGCGCATGTCTTGAAAGATCAACCAAGGTCACCACAATATGCCATCCTTGATAAGGTCATATTTTAGTCAGAATATAATTTTTGTATTCCCAAAAGTTTCGGAAATATTTAGAATGCGTAAATTAAAATGGACCACCCTGTATGGGTAGCTTTTTTGGATAAACAATATATATGATAGAATCACAATCAGTCCAATAGGCAGGGCCGGATTAACAATAGTAGCACATGTAGCACGTGCTACGGGCCCCGCGCTTTGACAACTTACACTAGATATTTCGACATTTCTATGTTGACTATGGAAAAAACATATCATTTTTACGGGGCCCCCAACTCTTCAAAGTATGTAGTAAAATATAATTTAGGAAAGTACACGTAGGTGCCTACTATAGTCTAGGAAGAAATGATTATTGCAACATAAGCAAATTGGTTAGCGTAGGACATACTGAACAATTTGCTCTACCAGCTGTAGGTACTAAACCAAAAGGCCAAAAGATAATCAATTTTTGTACTGGCTCAAAAAGTAGACTACTTAGACAGCGCCGGCGATGGGGATAAACGGGGCCCCGCTCTGTGAAAGTGCTACGGGCCCCGCGGAAGGTTAATCCAGCCCTGCCAATAGGTGATAAGGGTTTCCTTACCTTCTCATTTTGGTCCGCAGATTTCCCCAACTTGACATCTCTCTCAATTTGACCCAATCTTTGTTTCAATTGTTCTGGCTCTTTATTGGCAAACATTTTTATGACGGATGGTGTTTTGAAAGCTTCACTAATAGCGGCCTGAGTCGTTCTTTGCATTTGTACTATTTCATCATCCAGTGTCATGTCTCCGTTGCCCATCTTGGTTAGTATCTCGTTAAATTCTTTAAGCTGTTCCATAGTGTCAAATTTGCACGTCTCATATTCTTCTTGGTCCAAATCATCTCTGAAAAGAACAATTTAGGGTGCCATTCGAAGAACAAAACGATTGCTTTCTTTATTAGTGTTCTTTGTCCTTGGGTTTCTTTTTCAATCATGCCTTCGATGTTATATTAAAAATTGGCCAACGTAAACTGACAAAAGTACCAGTTACGGTCCGGTTCGATTTTTAGATTTTACGTTGAGAAGGTATTTTTTATAGTCGATTCAGAGGCGACGCAAGTTGTGTTGGGGCCCCCAAAAAATTTCCCAAGGGATCCTACCATTTTTACAAGAGATCCCCTACAAACTTCGAGGGGGGGGCTACTTACAAAGAACTGATGGGGGGGCATAAACATGACCCCGTAGATTTTAAAGCTATACATAGTCTGAAAGGTCTGGCTTATACTCCTAAGGGATCTTACAGGTATATACAGATGGTATAAAAGACACCCGAACAAGGGGCCTCTTGCAAAAATCATTTAGTTTTACGAGACTCCTCCGGGACCCCTACTTTTTGGGTCCTACGGGGGCGTCTCCGCTCTAACTGAGTTGATCTCAAATGTTCGTTATGGAAATAATAAATCAAGATAAACATTTTAAAGATATTTCGTGACGCGATGTAAGGAAAACGAGAGATGACCAGGCATAGATAGAACTATGTTGGATGGCAGAATCTGTCGAGCACCTTTGAAATGGCGTAGTTGAAATTAGCAGGTCCAGGATGGGGGTGCATAATATAACTAGGTGTGTCCGTGGACAAAAACGGGCGGAGCCATCCGTTTCACCTCGAATTTTCGGGCACCACATAAACTTTAGCATATTGCTCCATTATTCCGTTAAAACAAGATTTTTTGAGAATACCGCACTTTTCATGATTGCATCATGCCATTGAGTAGTAGGTCCTCTTTGAAACGCAAAATAATCGGCCGAAAAATCGGAAACGGTTCAAGATATTGTTCCGAAAATAGATATATCCACCCTTGGGGGTATATATATATATTCGATATCCTTCAACGTTTTGACTAATCAATTAGTATTTCCTAAATTTTATTTTGCCCGATCCCGGATTCGAACTTGTAACTCTGGAATGGTTTGTCAAAATTTAGTAAATTATGTCCTAAATTAAGTATTGAGAGGCCACCTAAAACTTTTTCGTTATGAGTTGATATGCTGTCGCGACAAAATTTAAAATATCGGATCATGACTCTTTGAATTTGGTAAAAAATCGGAAAATCGGCCAAAAAATCGGAAACGGTTAAAGATATCGTTTTGAAAATAGATATATGCACCCTTGGGTTTATGCAGAATATGAAGAAAAAAATTTGGTAAAAATCGGTTGAGTAGTTTCGGAGGAGTAGGGTAACAAAAGTTTGCAGTTTGTAGGGAGTATAAGGCTACGCTTCGCTCCGCCCAATAAGTGGACTTGGTACGTCTATACTGTTTTTCATAATAAAATTCTTACCTGCATTCTTCAAGATCTGCCAATTGGTGAACCAATCTTCTGAGTTGGTCTTCTAGATTTTGTTTCAACTTCACATTTTCTTTTGACATATTTTTTTTACGATATGTTCTCATACACCTTTAGAACAAAATAATTTTATGAAAATAAACGGCGTTAATGTTTGTTTGAAATTTTTCAAAAAACACTTGCTGTTGGGTGTTTGATCCCAAAACATTGGGGTGCACTTAGCCTCGTGAGAAATCATTAGGTAGCATCATTGTGTTCGACGGTAGCAAAATGTTTGAGACTGAAGCTCTACATAACACTTTGTCTCAATAAGTTTTCTTTGGACCCCAGAACTACTTAAGAATAATGATGCTACTATCATGAATAAAATAAGTGAACTAGTGGACCAATCTTCTGAGACCAACCCAGAAGATTGGTCCACCATTAAACATAAATTAACCATGCCCAAAATTACGTTCGTCCAGAACTAAATCGATTTGGTATAATCCAAGAAACATTTTAAAACAAACTCTAGGTTTCTAATTTCAAAATTTGAGATTGATGAAAGCTTCTAAACGATCAACTTAGTTATTATATGCCCAAGAATGTTGTTTCGTCAAATAAGAAAAAGAGATGTCCAAATTTTTAATAAATATTTTTTTTAATAATAATAATAATGTTTTATAACCAAAATTATTTTTTACAACAAGAAATAGCTTTGGCAATGATAATGCATACAAGTTGTCCATTTTAATTTACCCATTCTAAATATCTCCGAAACTATGTATTATGGCCAAAATGTCACGATATCAAGGGAGGACATATTGAGGCGACCTTGATAAGTCCATAGGGTTAGTTCTTCAAAGTTAAGTTTTGTTTTTTTCCTACATTCAATCGAAAATTTATTTTATATTTTTCCTTCAATGTTGGGAATACACTCCAGTCTAAAGATGCATGTGTGACGTATTAAAAGAAATGCCTTGTCATTCTGAATCTCATGGTAAAAATAAGAAATAAAATATTTTTTTCCTTACAAATTTCATAGTAGAATGCGTGATACATTTTAGACGATTGCAAAAGTTACGAGACCGTCAAAAAGGACATGGGGCTTCCACGTCTTCTGACACCTCTACTATCCACTGATGAACTTTTTTTTCGCGACGATTCCAAAGGTTCATTATTGAATAACCCAAAGCATAAGTAAATATTCGATTGAATGTATAATTTAATGGAAATACAGAATATGTAGGAAGATTAACCTTGATAAATCTACCAAAATTATAACAACATTTCCCCCCTTGGTATCGTGACATATTAGTCAGAATATATTATTCAGACTGTGTCAATTAAAATGGACCAACCTGTATGTACACAGAAAGATAGGAAATTTATAGAACTGTATCTTTTTTTAATATTTTAATACCGTTCATGCAATTCATTTATACTTATAAAATTTTTGTACTTGGAAGTACAATAATTACACAGTCTCAACTCAATGGAAAGAGATATGGAAAAATCACCGGGGCGTGTGGCCCCCAAAACCATACCCTACTTTTCCGATATTTCCAAAAATGAAAGACGCTTAGAAAGTTGCGGGCAACAGCCGTTTAGGTATAATTAATGGTTGCGCTAATTTGAAGTTCCGGATCAAAATTTCCTTTTTTTCCGCCCAGTGCAAAAGCAACGGAAAACCACTGCAATATTTACTCAAGTAAAGCAATCTTGGAATTATCAGGTTGCATAAACAAGACTTAAGTCTTTAATGCTGATGATCATCATTTTCACAAAATACATTTTGGTCTCAACACCTGTTTAATGGATCTTTTGATATAGACTTTTATGAATTATGGAAACGAAGGTTTTCGTTAAACTAAACTTAGATTTTTTTTTTTTAGAGAGACTATTTGAAAGTAAAATGGTATATATTATTAAATAATCTACTCTACACAATGTCCGTAAAATCTTTCATTCCTTTGGATTTAACCTTCAATTTAATGACCCCCGCCCTACTACTGCCACTGTCCTCTGAAATGTCTTTAGACCACTTAACATATATTTTTACTGCAGAACCTTTCCCTATTACCAATTTCTCATGAGCGGCAGCGAGTTGACTGACTACATGTCTCTCAACCTCGTGTTTTATAGATCTTGCGCCATAATGGACATCATAGCCATCTGCAAGAAGCGTTTCTACATCGATGTCCCACAGTAAATTAATATTATGCTTTTGTAAAGCTTTGTTTGCCCAAAAATTCAACTCCCTACAAACCAAGTTATGTAATTCTGAATTAGAAAATGGTAAAAAGTAAACAATTTCATTGATGCGTCCTAGAAATTCATCCCTCCTAAAGTGTTTTTTCAGTATTGGTTGTACGACATGATCTTTGAAATGCCTAGAAATGGTCACATCAATATTACTGCTACTGTCATGAGATATATTTGAAAAATTAGGTTTGCTTCGAGAGAACTGTTCAACTTCTTTTCTAAGTTGTAGAGCATGTTGAGCAATTTCATTGCTAGCAAGATTGGAAGTCATTACAAATATTGCATCTTTACATTCAATAGTCTTTCCTTTCCCATCAGTTAGTCTCCCTTCATCAAATAACTGTAACAGTACAGTGAGAACATCAGGATGTGCTTTGTCAACTTCGTCAAACAAGACAACAGCATTGGGACACTTCTTCAGCTTCTTGGTCAATTGTCCCCCATCATCATGACCAAGATACCCTGGTGGGGCGCCAATGAGTTTAGCAACTTCATGTTTCTCTTGATATTCAGACATGTCTAACCTGATGAAAGCATCCTTTTTGTCTTTATGAATGTAGAGGGCTAATTGTTTGGCCAGTTCGGTTTTTCCAATACCTGATGATCCAAGGAACAAGAATACAAGAGGATGATCATCATCGGTCCAACCATTTTCTTTTCTTTTGATGGCGGCTGCAATGATATTAATTGCCCCTTCTTGTCCCACAATTCTATCCCTCAGTCTTTGTTCTAGTGGGTACTTTCTTCTCTCCTCAGCTTCTCTTTCTTTTTGAATTTCTTGATATTTCTGTGAGAATTCCTCCAGTAATATTTTCATGTCGTCATTTTCTGCATACTCTTTTGGAACATGTCCAGAATTATCTTTTCTGGTAGGGTCAGCTCCATGTCGAAGTAAAAGTTTAACAACTTCTGTATTTCCTGACACAACTGCATAGTGTAGAGGTGTAAATCCTAGAAATGTCATATTTGGGTTGAGTGTATCATTAAACTCATCTTCCCTTTTGATGAGCACTTCAAAAGGATTTAATTTCTTCTGCGCTGCTGTCCTGGGTACATTAATAAACAGATCTCCAATGTTTGGATCTGCACCTGCTTCGAGTAATACTTTCACATTTTCTATCTTTCCATTGATTGCGGCAACATGTAGAGGTGTCCATCCTAATGAGTGTCTCATGTTAATATCAAGTTTGCTATACACAAGAAGTGACTTCAGCTCAGCAGGTGAACTATATCTTGCGGCTCTAAACAAAGTTAAATCATTTAAATTTTGGCATTCTACGAGAGTAAACGCTAAGGTACATCCAGATATGAGTAATAATTTGTTCTGTAATGAGTATTTCCCCGACAAGTAAAATATATCACTAAAAACTTTGATGGGTTTATCAGAAATGGAATGACACCTTCTTTTGTAGAGTTCTTTTGAATAGTTACCGATAGTATAAACAATAAGATGTTTCTTTTGGCAAAGAAATTTAAACATATTACTCATTTAGGTTCCCTGAATTATATAAGAGAAATAAAAAGATACATAGGTATTTATTTAAACTAACGCCTGTGTGAATGAAGGACAAAAATGATAAGAAATAAGAACACGCAAAATGTCAAAGGTAATAATATAGTATTACCCTATTTAGTGATAACAAATCCAGTTTAAATAATCCGCTGTTCTTTCTTATCAGTGTGCTGTTTACAACTTCTGGTGTGATAAAAACACAACACAACAAAAACTTTCAGAATTAAGTAAATATTAGGAACTTTTGGGGAAAATTAAAAGATTAATGTTTAATTATGCCCCTTAAATAAAAATAAATAAAACTACGTTAATTACACTGAATGGTTAATTATGACTATATAAATATCTAATATCTAATAGGGATGTGTTAGTCATCCACGAGTCGACTCACTCACGAGTCGAATCATTTTTTTGAAACGACTCGATTTATGAGTAGTTTTTTTGGCTTAAAATCTATTCATTCGAGACGAAAGTTTTATCATCCATTCACTAGAAACTTGCAAACCAGCTACCCACATTAACCTCACATCCTCATTCAGACTAGGTTGGGCGGAAAAAATAGCCAGCATCACGAGGCGCGAACCCACGACGGACACTCATAATCGCTAGATGTTGTTTGACGTTTGACTTCAGTGATTTAACGGGAACTGGCGTATTCAGCGTGCCATAGACGCTGACTAATTATTAATGTGATGTTCATACCAAAAAAAAATTGGTGTAAACATCACACGACTTTCTTTATCTACAAAAAAAAAAAAAGTATTGTAATGGGCTGAAATTTTCGAGCACAAATCTCGAGTTTGAATATTCAAGAATGCCCAAAAGAGCAAAACCGCCAACGGTGCATTCGATACAATTGAAAATTCAAGTTTGTTTTCCAAAAACACTAAAAGCGAAAAAAAAGCCGCTAACGATAGATTGGACTTCAACCGAAAGTGTCTTTATGCCTTCAATGTAGAAAATTGATATGAATAGGCACCTAATTTCAGTCTCAGCACCTGATTTCGATGTTGCAGGTATATTATTGCCTAACATAAAATCAGTAAATTCGATTTTTTCGGATGAATGTTGTTTATTGAAGGAAAATGTTCTTTTATTCTGGTATTGTGAAGTCTTTTTAATGTATTCACCGAACATCTGGATGAATCGAGCCGATTCACCTAAGTGAGTTGAAAATCCCATCCCTATTAAATAATCACGATTATTAAAGGCAAATAAATAATATACATGGAAGAAATGCAAAACACAAGGCCGGCCATACACGCACCGATAAATCTGTGCAGACTTGTCTGTACTGACTTATCGTTGCGTGTGTGGCAGAAATCTGTGCAGACTTCAGATTTTACTCAGATCCCGCTTTTCAGCAAGAGTAAATATAATATTACGCTGCGTGTTTTTTTTTACAAAAAAAAATTAACCGTATTTAAAAATAATGGAATTCAAATAAAATTTGTTCTACTTTTATTTGTATTCAAGTAAAATTTGTTTTACTTTTATTTATAGCCAGCGCCTCTGTCACATTGAATGCATCAGTTCTCGTTAGATCACTGAAGTTAAACAACTTTGAGCGTGGATGGGTGACCGTCTGGGCACTACTAACGTAATGCTGGCTGTTCCCGACCCCACTCAGGCTGGGTGAGGTTAATGTGAGTAGTTTGTATGGTACGGCCAACGCGGGTTGCCGTGATGGGCACTTTTGCCGCTTAGCGTTGACCGATTTGGATGAAATTTGGTATAGAGGTCCCATCTGGGCTCTAATTGTGCCCCGAAACTTTTGGGTGCAATCGAATAGACTCTTGGCGGGTTTTGTCGCTTTTTAGCGATTTTAAGTATTGCTGTCTAAAATGGGAATAGTAAGAGCTAGAGACTTGAAATTTGGAAGAGCCAGAAACTTAAAATTTGGTATGTAGTTATGTAAAATTTAGGGTCTAATTACGCCCCAATTTTTTTTAGCCAGTAAAATAATAAACCCATGTGTCACATTGGCAGCGTTTGATATCTTGGCCTGGACTTGAACCCCGACCTTCTGATTCATACTTGGTCACTGAAATTGTTAAATGAGGTGACTATAAATCAGATGGTCGGGGTTCAAGTCCGGGCCAAGACAATTAAAATTATAATCTTTTTTATTTTTTTTTTTAAATAATAAAAAAAAACGTGGTTCATTTTGATATTAGGTATATTATCAAAGAATAAATTATAATTATATCAAAGAAAATAAATTATATAGAGAATGTCGATTTCTTTTTTGTAAACACTGTTTACTCCATTCCTTGCGTTTTTTCCTTTCATTTTGTTTAGATAAAATTACGAAAAAAATAGCGAGAGCAGCGTCGTTCTCCATTGTCACACAAAGTCTGCACAGATATATCGGTGATGTGTATGGAGGTGAGACAGATCTGGGATCTGTGCAGATAAGTCTGTACAGACAAGTCTGCACAGACGTATCGGTGCGTGTATGACCGGCCCAAGAGTCTGGAACAGGGGGGAGTAAATGGTAATAAATTGGACTCCTTTTCATTTTTTTAAACTGGCTTTTTCATTGGCCGTCATGGATCCATTTTGGACGGTTGTACATACTCAATAGAGGCATGGCCGTAAAAACGTTTCCTAATTTGGTTAAAAAGAATTCAAAGGTCGACCATATGCACCCGGTTCCAGAACCAAGTGACCAGTCTTGTGTGTTAGAAAGAGATAACTGCTGAAAGGGGTATTTCGTTCTTCCTTATTCTGATTATCTATATTATCCTTATTCTGATTATCTATATTATTTCTTATGGAGAATGTAGGTAATTATTCTCTTAATTGAGCGTTATTATTTTTTTTTATTCATGTTATGGACACAAATAATTCTTTTTGGATATAAGTCCATATATTCGATCTCAGGGCTATTATAATTTTATTATTATCTTTAATTTTTTCTTAAATAATGCTAATTTCAAACGACACAGCTCAGGTGTTTAAAGTATCTTTTGTCAAGTGATTGTCCATTGTCTTTAAAAAAAGACAATAGCTTTCTTTAAAAGAGCTTATAACACACTCTCCATAAGAAATAATGAGACATGGGACACATTACAGATAGAAATGTCCCCTTAAAATGGGGCTTCTTCATTTTCACTGATTTTATCATTGGTTGCTTTCATTTCTGAAGATATTGCTATCTTCTTTCTTTATAAAAAGAAACCGCGAATTCAAAATCAATATTCAAATTGAAAAACTTCCAATGCACTACGACACGACAGATAAGGTTGAAATTGTAAATAAAATAAACCTTAATATTTCTCACTTGAGAAGACGAAAGTCTGCATAATTTAATCCCCAAAAAGATTTTATCTTACTCGAGGCTTGAAATGATACTACAATGATAAATATTCACGTTGATAATGATCTGAATGCTTTCATTTGGAATGCTGAAGGTTAGTTATGTTTAAAACTTTAAAAACACCGACCGTTTGTGCGGAATGGGATAAATTATGTCTTGGCCTACGTAGCCAAATACTAGTTAACTAAGCTAAAGCAACTTCTTTAAAGTGAGCATTGGAATGTGTCCGTTATACATCCCAATGCTCATTTACTATTGTCTGCTGGACATTTGTAGGAAGTTTGAGGTAACAACTTCTGGCAAAATTTTCGAACGAATTATCCGAATTCGATGAAATTTGTCATGAATATTCAATTATCCTTAGAATTAGTTGATTATTTTTTAGCAGTATTTGACCACTCGGGTTCAAATGGTGGTCATTTTAAGTGGCTGAGGTCACAGTTCACAGCAATTATACACATATCAACCAAATCAACTTTTAGAGAAAAATAATTTAAATAATCTTTAAACTGGAGTCATATGAAAAAAATTGACGATATTAGTAGCTGTTTGATTGCTTTTAGTTTCTGTTCACATTTCATTAAAATCTAATTATTATTATAATAAAAACAATCATTTCCTTTTAATTTTTAAAAATTTCAGATTGGTTTGCTTTAAGAAATAAATACCATATAATTGGGAATTTAATTGGAGCAAGATGTTCGGCTGCTAAGAATTCTAAAATATTGGCACTTCCAAGTCAATTACTACCAGAAGAAGTTACCTTATTAGTTGAAAATAAAATTTCTAAATTGGTTAAACTGAAGGATGCCCACAGTTGTTCAAATCCAATGGGAAGGGAAAAATATGAGAAATATAAACATAAAATCAAAGAAGAACAGGTCTGTTATAGAAACATATGCGGACGCTTAACGATGTGAGGGTACATGTCGATGTCTTTTGGGCCCACACTTCTCAAGGGGCCTGGTGTTGTGACTCCATAACTTTAAATTTCTGGGAAAAAGAATATATACATTACTAGCTGTTTCGCCCGTGCTTCGCTACGATTCATATATTGCTATTTTAGTTTTTCAAGGACAATGGAAATTGGGGCGGGGGAGGTATTGGTTTGTGTCAACCCTGTATGTTGCAACCTTTAAAAACAAGATTTAAACGTTTCGCCAGGCACGGCCATTCTGACTTTTAGTATTTTCTAAATTTTATTTTACCCGTTCCCGGTTTCGAACTCGTAACTCTGGAATGGCTGGCCCTACCTTTGCAAAAAATGTCCAAGCTCCCTGTGTTAAATAAAAAGTAGACTATGTCACTTTTTTCGAAACATATCACGTAGATATACATTGCTGCGTGAAAGGACAATCTTAAAAAAATTACTTTCGCAATCATATTTATTTAGAATAAAAAGCTGCCTCTTTGCTGAACATGTCTAAGAATACGATGTCTTGGTTCTATGAATATGAAAGTAGGTTGTTATAATTAACTCAACCTTCATCTCAACACCGCATTAATTTTCAGACAATTGCATACAAACAAGAAAAGGAAAACAAAATTCGTATCATGATAGATACAATAGTTTCAAATAAGAAAGCTTCGTCTAAAGGAGAAGAAATAATTACTAAAGAAGATGTATTACAAAAGGAATTGAGTAAAATAGAACCTCTGTCAGATGACCATATTCTTGTACACAGATTTTTAGGTAATTGCAATCCATCTAAAAATATTTTTTTCATTACGTAAAGTAGTATTTCTGTGAAACATAGGCAATTAATTGTCCACCATGAGGCTCCTGGTGACCCAAAAACTAATCAGCCAAATTTTATGAGCGTAATTTTAAGGAAACATGTGGAGTTAAAAGTAGACCTCAATTGGTTCGGTCAAAAAATGAAGATTTTTTTCACATTTGAAAGAAAAGAAAAATGCCTTCAGAGAAGATAGAACATGTCGCGATAAATAATTTTATGATCGGGTCGTATCTTGATGAATCTGGCTGAAAATTGGCCGTAACTCTACCGGTTTGGAATTTACTTTCGCTTAATTTTAACTAATACTTCTGTAAATTGTAGACCTCCATTTTTTTATAATAATGAAACTTTTTCTGTAAATATAAAATTTGCAGAAGATCCCTGGTCCGAATTCGAAGATTTTGATCCCAATCTCTGGACATATCCCCAATCGGACAGAGACAAACTAAGATTTGCTGTATTCAAAGATTTATGGTTGAAAAAATATTATGTTACCAACGGGAACAAATTTGCAGGAGACTTTTTAGTTTATGGAGGTAAGACAAATACTTCATCTTTGCCCTAAATCCCGTTGGAGGACAGTTCAATTATTGTAATTAGCACTCCTCCATAGTGAAAGTTTTCGGGGAACTTCAACATGAATTGCGCCTCCGCTGAGATAATTGAACTTGGGTTTAAAAACCCATGATGCTCGCCCCCAATCGAGTAGCACGAAGTAATCAAATTAAAAAAAAAAAAAAAATGAGTCGTTTGCTGGTCTTCCCAACATACTGTACTCAATCAATAGAGTTTCTGTGAAGATCCTTATGATGTGCAGCTGCAGATGTTTCCTGAGATAAATTTTGGTCAAGATGAAATGTCTGGTTTTTGTGTAAATTAAACCAAATAGATTTCTTGATTGAATAAAGAGATAAAGAACAGAGCGATTCTATACTATTACTATTGTCGTACTTAGTTCGGATCTCGAGCGTCCAATAATCTTAATATTGATACAGTCGTATTTTCAGTGGCGCACACAGGATTTTCATTCGGGAGGGGGATCCCATTTCCAATTTTGTGACTTTCTTTAACCCAGTCATACTTATCTCTAAAATGACGTGTCTTGTGCGGTGAAAACATGGGGGGGGGGGGTGAAATATTCGGGATTTTGAGGGTATGCTTGTGCATTGAAAACGTGTCTTTTGCTCCAACAAATATCTATCTATGAATTCCACTAAATTGTTTAAAGTAATTTGTTCTACAGAGATGAAACAGTGAGGGGGCTATTTTGACATATATACCCGCTAAACGTGCACAAGGTAATATTGGGTTCGATCACTGTAAGCGCATAAGAACTTCGTTTTTTTTTTTAATTTGGGGTGGGTCCGGACCCGGAAACCCACCCTTGTGTGCGCCACTGCGTATTTGCATTAGTTATTGTAGCGGTTGTAAAATCAAGATTCTCCTCATTTTTGGATTCAGCATTAGAAAAATGGTACAATAGGTTGACGTGAGATTACCGAAAAGGTTTTGATGGCCTTTTAGCTAGAACTGTAATGTTATGCGTTCTAGATTGTCCTGGTGCGTAGAACCGGCCATTGTGAGGACGATTTGCATTAGTCGAGTTTCTTAAATCAAATCCGGCTTTATCAATGTTTGCAAATGCCTGCCAGACTCCATAACCATCTATTTGTTACTTCCTCAGATGCTTAACTTCAAAGATTTCCTGTTTAAATTTCAGGAGATCCAAGCAAGTTCCATGCGAAATTTATTGTTCTCTGTAAACAACGTGGCGAAATATTCAAAGCAAACGAAATAGCAATGCATGCCCGAGTGGCTTCTAACACTAAAAAAACTGTTGTTTTAGCAAGTATTGATGACAGTTGCGTTGTGCAATATCATTCTCTATCTTGGGCTAATATTGTTATGTGAAACAAGAGACATCACTGAATATTTCATTAGAAAGAAATTGTTTGGGCATAAATTAGGAGTTTTTTTTTCTCTGTGTCAGTGTGAGTACATACAGAGAGCGTCGACATTTTATTAATCTTGTTATAAATATGATGTTGGTTATATCAAACGAGAGCGCTGTGTTTGAAATTTTTGAGAGAACTGAGCGTACAACAGAAATGACTGGAAGAGTACAGATCGGAGGAATTATTTCTGGAGAGCTGCTTATCAATATGGTTTACTGTGAAGCTTAACGAAATTCTCCTTGACACTTATCGATCTACGCTTTCTGTACTCTTATGCAGAGAAGAAACAACTCAAAATTTTGTTTGCCCATAATTTTTTTTAGAATCAGTTGTTGCCGCTATACAGGGTGTTCGATTTCAGAACAGCTCAAAATAAGTCTTTTTTTTCTCTCTCCCTAAGCAAATACCCGTAAATGCCGTCTTACGGAGATATACAGGGTGAGTCATTTTATTTATTTATTGATTTTTAAGGGAATTATTATGGTGTTTATTGAAATGCGTTGGGGGTAGTTTTGGGTTAGGGCCCCCCCTAAAAAAATGGCGTTGAAGCCACTTTAGAACCCGATACTACTCCTCATGTTCTTCACAGGTTAACAAATGTGTGGGTAATAAGCAATCTGTGTGGTATACTCAGATTGTGTAAGTAATCGTACTTACGTTAATTCTCATCTTCTTGCAATAATTTCGCGTACTCTGCTAGTGCATTACACCTCGCTCCCACAGCACTTCACGATTCATTTTGTCCTGTTGCAAATAAATTTGTTTATTTGCAACAGGACAAAATGAACGTACTTCTGTTTACGATAAAAAAAAATTGTCACGTTGAATTTTGTCATAGCACCGTGTCTTGGAAAATCGTTACAACAAATAATGAGTACACATGCGTCCGTCACGTTGAATTTTGCCATAGCAGTGTCTTGGAAAAACGTTACAACAAAAAATGAGAACACATGTGTCAGTCACGTTTTTTTTGTCGTCCATGGGAAAAAACGTGAAGTAGAAACCAAGTGTTATATTTTGGACAAAAACACAACATCAAGCTAACAATTGGACAGTGAAGTTCCATAAATAAGTTCGCGTAGGGGACAACTTTTGTATTTTTTTTTTTTTGTATTTTGTATAAAAGAAATAAAATAATCTCCCAAATGAGTGTGTCATTCATCATAAATAACAGTTTTATTAAAATACAAAACATACAATAAAGAAAAAAATAGTTTAAACCATTTTGCGAAGCAATTTGTTTATTTTGTCTTCCCTGTTACCAAAGTCACCACCTTCCACGTAATGAATGGTCTTCTTGCGCCATCCACCAGTTGGGTTGTTCAACTAAAACACAAACAAGAACAAGGAACGTTAGGATTATAAAAATGAACAGATCATCAACCTCGAATATAACTGACAGATATTTCAGAACCAAAACGACACTGTCTTAGTTTGAAAACCAAACCCCATTGTTCCGGTCGTCCGTTCTCACGATGGCCAGTTCTACGCACCAGGATGATCTGGAACGCGCACTATAACAGTTCCATCTAAGGGCCATCAAAACCTTTTCAGTCACCTCATATCTACTTATTTTTACCATTATACCAAACCTGGATGTAAAAAATGGAGAAAATTGTTGATTTTAAGAGGAACACTACTACAACAACAGTAGAGAGATATCGCTCGCAGTAGCGTGACCCAAATGAATGTATAATGGATCTCCGCTACTGTAAGCGGTATATGATATACGCATACAGTGGACAAGGTTCTATAAATCTGCATTTATTTGCATCAGTCGGTCTTAGTAGCGTGAGTTTGTAGTCGCGCATAATCGCTTCCAAAAGACGACTGACATTAAAATCGGTGAACATTAAGTACTGTTACAGCGGACTAACGCATTTTTCATTGTGTTCTTCACTTCTTCAATCCTCCCCGGCCAGCAGCATCAAACGGTATGACCGTAGCAACTCATTGTCTTTAGAAAAATGAGTTACCCTCAAAAGAGGACAAAAGACCTAATTGAGGATTGAAAGCAGACTGAAACCGTTTAGTTTAAACCACGATTTTGATAAAATTTGGTGTAGACATTCATAGAATTTGCTGATTAGTTTTTCGTCTAGCTAGTGGGTATCATACAAACTGAGATTGTGAGCGGATCACCCGAGTTCGATTAGTCTGGATATGTACTTTCTGGGGTAAGGACATAAATTTGCCTCCCTTATTATTTTTTTTTTTACCAATTCTTAGAAAGATTCACGATAAAAATTTCACTAACTTTCTCCATCAATTTATGTTTTGAAAAACGACATGGTATGGAACGGAAAGTAACACATGGACATTTCAGCATTACCACTAGTGAGAACTAGGTAAGTTACTTACTTTGAATGGCCACAAAGCATTGGAGGCATATTTGAAGTCATTGCCGACGGTAAATATTTCGTGAATCAAGTCTTCAACGCAGATGATGTTGTTTTTTCCTGGAGAGAAGAAAAAAAAACAAGTTAATGATAATCAATTGAAAAATGTGGCTGACTTGGGAGACAGCTTATCCCTCTAATGACAGTTGGTCGTCAAACTCCAGATTCAGTGGCGCATGGCTTTAATTAAAATACTTTTTCGAGGGGGGGCC
Organism: Pachypsylla venusta; assembly: GCA_012654025.1. Taxonomy (NCBI): domain Eukaryota; kingdom Metazoa; phylum Arthropoda; class Insecta; order Hemiptera; family Aphalaridae; genus Pachypsylla; species Pachypsylla venusta. The sequence continues at coordinate 39,095,083 of CM022874.1, forward strand.
GAAATTTAGCAAAATCTTTTAGGAGCTAAAATTGATTTAATGATTTAGAAAATCATTACTACAAGCCCTATATTGTGATTGTGTTGTAACTACAACTTGAAAATAAAAAACAATTGCAGTGTCTAGTTAATTTTTCGTCCAACGCTCGACAGTCCACGTTCGTATTAATAAAAAAAACAAAGGTGGCCACCCATTTTATTTTGCATTTGGGCACGAAAAGGCTAGTTACGCCGCTGTGAAGGTTATATTTAAAACCTTTAACATTTTAATTATTTTTATTCGATGTTTTAAAAATCACATCTTCATGTTACTATGATAATTTAAATGAAAAACACATTTCTGAATGATAACTACATCATACTCTCACCATTCACTCCCCCATCGCACGTCACAATGTTAGTAATTGCTACACACTACAATTTGAGTTACGAGCGTTGAGACTACAGAGACAAAAGCTATTTACAAATAGATAAGGGGGGAGGCAATGTTGCCACTTTCACTCCAATACATGGCAGGCTATATCACTATTTGCAAAGGCTCTTTTTAGCAACGGTGTAATCCCATCTCTCGTTTTTCAAATTCAACTCGAAATATAAATCTCACAAAAAATTATCATTGAAAAAAGGCCAAGTTCCACTTTTTCAACCAAAAAATTCCGCCTATGGAAGTAGTGATATCTATTATTGGGGCCAAGTTTATTGTTGCTGCTGTAATCCCGCACTTAAATTTATTATTGCACGTTCTTCTGTCTCAATTTTCTTAAAGTAATACGGACTTTACACTTGGTCAGTTTTTTCTAAGGGGATTCGTAAAATACTACCTTTTTACAAACTGGCCAAGTGTAAAGTCCGTATTACTTTAAGAAAATTGAGACAGAAGAACGTGCAATAATAAATTTAAGTGCGGGATATACAGCAGCAACAATAAACTTGGCCCCAATAATAGATATCACTACTTTCATGGGCAGAATTTTTTGGTTGAATAAGTGGAACTTGGCCTTTTTTCAATGATAATTTTTTGTGAGATATCAATACTTTTTGTAAGATTACTATATGAAACTGATTATATTTAGCCGTTTTTTCTTCATTTCTTCTTTTCAATTACACAACATATCGAAAACCAGGAAATTTCTGTATAAACCGGACCCAAATGTCCAATGAGATCTAAATTATTCAAATATAAATTATTTCCTGATTAATTGTATGTAAATATCTAACTTTATGCAAGATTTCAGCGTCCTACCAATTTAAACTGTTTTCGAGCATCTCCGTCCCTAAAGCGGAACCGTTTTGGAGCACCGGGAGTAAAAGAGTTCAAATATAAATTATTTCTTGATTAATTGTATGTAAATATCTAACTTTATGCAAGATTTCAGCGTCCTACCAGTTTAAACTGTTTTCGAGCATCTCCGTCCCTAAAGCGGAACCGTTTTGGAGCACCGGGAGTAAAAGAGTTCAAATATAAATTATTTCTTGATTAATTGTATGTAAATATCTAACTTTATGCAAGATTTCAGCGTCCTACCAGTTTAAACTGTTTTCGAGTATCTCCGTCCCTAAAGCGGAACCGTTTTGGAGCACCGGGAATGAAAGAGTTCAAATATAAATTATTTCCGGATTAATCGTATGTAAATATCTAACTTTATGCAAGATTTCAGCGTTCTACCAGTTTAAACTGTTTTCGACCATCTCCTTCCCTAAAGCGGAACCGTTTTGGAGCACCGGGAGTGTAAATGTTCAAATATAAATTATTTCCTGCTTAATTGCATGTAAATATCTAACTTTGTGCAAGATTTCAGTGTTTTATCAGTTAAAACTACATTACAATACGTTGTATTGTCTTCCCTAAAGCGACACCGTTTTGGAGCACTTAGAGTTAAAAAGTTCAAATTTTCGGATTTTTCCCTTTACGTGGATGTCAATTGCTAACTTCATGCAAAATTTCAGCGCTCTAGGTATACGGGAAGTGCCTGAAACTTTTGATGATGAGTGAATCAGTCAATATGTCAGTCAGTCAGTCAGTCAGTCAGTCAGTCAGTCAGTCAGTCAGTCAGTCAGTCAGTCAGTCAGTCAGTCAGTCAGTCAGTCAGTCAGTCAGTCAGTCAGTCAGTCAGTCAGTCAGTCAGTCAGTCAGTCAGTCAGTCAGTCAGTCAGTCAGTCAGTCAGTCAGTCAGTCAGTCAGTCAGTCAGTCAGTCAGTCAGTCAGTCAGTCAGTCAGTCAGTCAGTCAGTCAGTCAGTCAGTCAGTCAGTCAGTCAGTCAGTCAGTCAGTCAGTCAGTCAGTCAGTCAGTCAGTCAGTCAGTCAGTCAGTCAGTGAGTATCCAAAAGTGCAAACTTTGAAATTACGTATCTCCCGTCCGGGTTAGAATTAACTTTTGAAGTTTATCCTGTAGTATTGTACTATACTACGGAATGTATGTTCAAAATTTCAAAGATCTATCCCTTGTAGAACCGGATATCTGACGGTGTGAAAAACCTGGTGAATTGCTTCGTGTAAAGATACACTGGTGCTTTCTGGAACTTGGCCTGGCGCACTGCCGTGCGCTCAGATGAGCCGTGAACGACAATTTTGTTTTCGATTCAACCCAGCAGTTCTCAAACCTTTTGTACTCATAGCAATGAGGTAATTTTATTCACCTGCCACTTATGTCGCTGTTTTAAATATATATTTTTAGAGAGGCATAGCCGTAAAAATATAATCTGACCTAAGAAATTTGAGAAACGGTCATGTGACCATGTCAATTATCTTTCGCCTACTTAAAGGGGATTTTCTATTAATCACGTTTCAGAGTCGAGTCCAAGGAGGGATACATTTTCTCTGTACAGTTACGTATGAGAATAGATCCACTGACCACAAATTTCGTTCTACCGTCAATTAAATTTGCACCCAGTCAGAATCGCCCACCACTCTCTCCACCGCCCAATAACAGTTGTCGTAATCAGGGCTGTGGAGTCGAAATTTATTATTATGAGGGGTCCTAGTTTTTCGACAATAACTTCAGCTCAAATAAAATCAATTAACGGATGGTGAGAAGTTTTAGTCGAAGACTATTTTCACTACTCCGGAGCTCTGCTAAAGAACTCACATCACAACTACGAAAAACAATACTTACTTAGTACTTTTTCTATCAATTTATTTGAGGTAATGGGAATTCTCTGTCTTCTGATCTTAAGATATCCTCTTTTGTAGATGAGTTCTTTGACACTCTTCAAGTTAGGGTATCCCCAGGTGATGTAAGGTTCACAAATACGTAACATGTTCAGGGTTGCCTGCAAATGAGAAAAGAAAATGAATCCCTATGACTGACAAAAAGTCAGAACGCGTTAAATATTTAATATTTTAAGCCAAACTAATTTATCCTAGTAAAAAATGATTTCATAGTGAATTTCTGGACGCAGACATAGAATTTTCCTTACTGAGATTTTTTTTTTTTAAATTTTAAATGAGACATGATAGTAAAAACGTTCTCTACCCTCTCTCGTCGGGGAGGGAGGGTAGTACAAAATGACAATAATAGCACATCGCAGTGACACACCTTTCGAGTTGAAAGTTTGATGAAATTTCCGAGATTGTGAGGAAGCTATTTTGAAGGGTAATATTGGATTTGATCACAGTACGATCACATATTTTTTTATTTAGGTGGGAGTGGGGCCCGCACCCCAACTTAGCACATCGTGAAGAACCCATTCAGACGTTTGTAGTATTCTCCCCAACCAGAGAGGTTAGGAAACGTTTTTACCGCCATGCCCTGTCACTCAAAATAACCTTTATATTTCTTCTCTTATTCCTATATAATCAATTTGTCCTAGGCCAAACTAAGTTTATAAGTTGGGAAGCAAACGTATTTCCCCAAAGACAACAGTAGGTGTTATCGTTTCGGTAAATTTAGCGGTACGCCTGTTTTAAACTATCTAGTACCATTTCGGGAGAGCGAATGAATAATTTATATTATCTTTTTAACACTACGTAAATTATTAAAATTCATGATCATTTTTCGTGGGTGAATTTTATTTTTTGCGGCTGATTCTAAAGGTTTATTATTGATAATAATTAATCGAAATAATTAATGGTCCGATTTTTTTCCATATTTGGAGACAGCTGTACCTACTAACCTACTTGGGCATTACTTTCAACACACTATCAATATTATTGAACCAACATTTTTTTTCTTCTTCTAATCATTGAGCGTGTAAAACTGGTAATAAAACAAATCAATACACCAATGGTAGCCAGATGTATGGAAATGCAGCTCTAAAGAAGTTGTTGTTTGTTGCTGAAGTTTTTAACTGCCATTATACAAATAATTAGAGCCCCCCAGAGACGTTCTTCTCTAATTAATCAAAATGTATGCTACACAATAATTAATTTTACCTTATTCAATCTGATGAATATTCCATTATTAATTTGTCGCAAACGTAAAAGTTGAAGTGTTTTTCTGACTTTGGGTGCTACTCTGTTGATACCTCTAATACGAATAACGAAAGCAAGTCTCGCTTCTCCTGGAATATAGTAATTGCCTCTCTTTTTAGCTTCACGTGCCAATCTAATCTCATCACGCTCTTTAGCTCTGTATTGTTTCACATACTTTTCAGCTCGAATAAAAATTTGTCTTGCCTTCTTCTTTCTGTTTGCGAGAGCCTAAAATAAATTAAGACTTATTGAAACAATGGGAAAAATATCGAATGAATTTGACATAAAAATTTCGAGTTTCATAAATAGCTAGATTAAGACTGTACAGGTATAGAATTGTTTCTGTATTTTTGGCATCCAAATAGCTACTTTTAGGGAAATTGTAAGATATAGATGGAGTTATAGTAGTAATATATAAGACATATGCATATTTAGCCCTCGACACCAAAGATAATTCAAAATGTGTGTAGACGTGTCCTTATATGAGCGCTTTTAAGCGGGTAAACATGTATCAGAACATATTTTGCCCCTGGGAAGCAATTTAAAGTAGACTTTTATTCAATTTTTTAACTCGTTGACGAAGCATGACCCTTGAAAGATAATCGTAAAGTGAGCCATCTTGCTATGCTCCGTCTGTTCTCCAACGAACCGAGCTATTTGGAGATCAGATGGCATCCCATGGAAAAACGGTAAACCATTAGTTTGGGAAGTAGCATATGTGAATAATTTAGCCAAAACCAACAAAAATTTACTTTGGTATGTTCAAGAGAAAAAAAGTAGACCAATTTGCTTTTGCTCCCATTACTGTCGAAACCTATGACTCCTTAGGACCAGCAGCCTTGGATATGTTCATCATAATCTCCAAGCCTCTGGTCCATGAGATCACGGATCGACGTGCGGGGGGAGTATTTAAGACAAGGAATTGGTCTGACAATACAAAGGGGAAATGCAGACTCAATATTGAGCACACTGAAGAAAGAAGGAAATAACCGACGTCAAATAATAAATTGGTTAAAACGAATTAAAAAAAAAAAAAAAATGAATAAGGTGTTCTTTTGGTGCTAATATTATTAAAAAAGAAGGAGGGTTTCTAATGAATCCAGTAGCTCACACAAACACTAAAATAATAAACTTACTGTTAGCTTCTTATGTAGATGGATGATACGGGAGTTTTCACGCTTCTTACGTTTCTTTAAAACAGATTCCGGAACCACTGGCAGACCCTTCTTGGTTTTCACTTTGGGGGTCTTGGGTTTTTCTGGAGCCGTCTTGGTAGCTGGAGCAGCTTTAGCTGCAGCAGGTTTACCTGTGGCGGCGACTGGTTTCCTACAAAAAATGTTAATTTGAATAAATTGTAACTCAAGATGTCCCATTTAAAAGTATCATTGAAAATTTGAAATGAAGTTTTCGAGACCAACAAGCTACCATCGCCATCAGAAATATACCATTCCAGTCAGTCTGCTTCATATAACTCTCCAAAAGTCTGAGATTGAACAATATTAGGGTCTCCCGGTAAACCCCACAATATTGGTAACCAATATGGACCCGTAGCCCTTTTCAAGAGAAGTGTAAATGTACATTTCTTTGTTATTATATCACAATTTAATGGGCATCATAGCAAAAGAATGATTTAGTTATCTTATAATGCTAACATTTGTCGCTATTACCATAGCTACTTAATTGTCCTCAGGAGGACTTTGGTAATAGTCCCAAACAAAACACTTCGGTGTCTACCTGGTGCAAGCCGTGAATGATGCAGACTCTGCCACGGAGATGCCGATCCTAAGGAAGTGACACTTCCTTCATCTTAGAAGGGATTGATAGGGATTCCATATAATTGGGTAATTCTACTGATAAATGGAACCAGGCAATGGGGGTGGCATGATGATTTGTCGGTCCCAAACTGCTCCCTACTAATGAAGCATAAATTATTTTGGAAATTGGTCCAATTATAGGTTAGTTACGTTACGAAATTGTTCTCAGATTTTTTTTTAACAGAATACAACATTTGAAATTTTAAAAGGTTCCATGAATGATAGCTATAGATTCATGAAGAAATTTTCTAAAATTATGTTAGGATTGTTCAGATAAAATAGGATAATATTTCTTAAAAAATACTTACTTTTCAACGTCAGCCATAGCTACGGTTCCTTTCTACCTTATTTCTTATTTCAGAAAGAATGAAATTGAAAATAATAAACAAATATGAAATCAGCCATCCCAACAAATGTGAAGTTAGCACAACATAGTCTACGTTCTGCAACTTTGTTGGAAAGCGGCATATCACAGAGAATCCTGGACAAGTAACGAGGGACTTTCTGACACGCGGGATCTTTCCCATATGCGGCTTGCAATTTGCAATATCCCTCCGGTCCCTTTTTACTTTCCTTATCCTATAAAAAGGAAAGTATTGTAATGGGCTGAAATTTTCGATGTCGAGTTTTCAATGTCAAAACACGTTTTGGGTTCCCCAGAGCCCAAATCTCGAGTTTCAGCCATTGGTGTGTCTGTCTGAACATGATATCTCAAGAACGGCAAGTGCTAGAGACTTGAAATTTGGAATGTATGTCAGTTTTATGCCATGAACGGCAAAATAAGCTTTTGGTGGAAATCGAATATACCGCTGCCGGTTTAATGCCGCTTTTTGGCGGTTTTCGCATATCCTGCTTAAAATAAGAACGGTAATAGCTAGAACTTTAAAGTTGGTGCCTATTCATATCAATTTCATCCAAAAAATTTAAAAATACAACTTAGGTTGTAGTGTAATATATTGTTGGCCGCTAATTAGTGGTCGAAGTTCGCTTTTGGCGGTTCCGCCTAAAACCAGAATGGAAAGAGCTAGAACTTGGAATTTGGTGCCAATTTATATAATTTCATATAAGAAATTGAAAAATACAACTTAGGATGAAGTTTAATTGTATTTCCGCTCTGGGAACTTCAAAACGTGATTTGGCAATGAAAAATCGACATCGAAAATTTCAGCCCCTTACCTACAATACTTTCTTCTCCTTTTTATAGACAAGGAAAGTCGTGTGATGTTCACACCAGATTTTTTTTTTTTTTTTTCATTTCCTTACTTTTGACATATTTTAATCCAACTAGACAGGTTAGAAAATGTTTTTATGGCCATGCCCCTTGATGAGCAATCTCACTTGAGCATACCCCCGTGCAGACAAAATCATGAGCAATTTCAAAATAATAGGGTTCTGGAACCGGAGAGGAGTGTCTGGCAACCCTTTGAATTTTTGAAGTTATACTTCTTTTCTTGAAATTTTATTTTTCTGTGACGCAAGAGAAAGCTTTAGGTGACATCTTACTCCTTCATTTAGGACATATTTTGCAACTCCAATGATAAGCTACACCGAGTAGGGACAAACAATGGATAGGTGACAGCAAAAAAGTTAATGTTTTTCGACTTAAATGACATTCTTTCTCGAAATTTTTAGCGACGACCTATTTGGCACAGTTGATGGGTGCATTCCTGGGAAGATTTTTGTCTAGATCCCAGCCCTCTAATGTTAAGCTACACCGAGTAGGGACAAACAATGGATGGATGACAGCAAAAAAAGTTTACGTTTTTCGACCTAAATGACATTTTTTCTCTATCAACTCAAAGCGAGAAAGTTTTAGGTGACATCTTATTCCTTCATTTAGGACATATTTTGCAACTCTAATGTTAAGCTACACCGTGTAGGGGTAAACAATGAATGGGTGACAGCAAAAAAGTTCACGATTTTCGACTTAAATTACATTCTTTCTCGAAATTTGTCGCGACGACATAATATATCAACTCAAAGCAAGAATGTTGGGAAGATTTTTGTCTAGGTCCCATCCCTCTAATGTTAAGCTACAGCGATTAGGGACAAACAATAGATGGGTGACAGCAAAAAAGTTCAGTTTTTTTTAAAATATTTTTAAATTTAATTTTAAAAAGAAGTATAACTTCTCATGCGCGTACATAAGTACACACACCCATTTTTTTTTTTACGAATTTTAACCCAATTAGAGAGGTTATGAAACATTTTTACGGCCATGTCTCAATTTCGTATAAACAACCTTCTAAAATGGATTCATGACGGCCAATAAAGAAGCGAGTTTTTTTAAATCTATTGAAAAGGGTTGCCAGACACTCCTCCCCGGTTCCAGACCCAAATAATAGTCGCCAAAAAATCGGGTCCGACTTAGGGAATTTTTTTTTACTGAAGCAATAAAGGCATGGCCGTAAAAACGTTTCCTAAGTCGAGGGGTGTTAAAATATGTCAATAAAGCTAACAAGTAAACATAAAAAGTTAAAAACAAAACAAAAGAGAAGTGGAAAAAATAAAAATATGGTTGGTGGGATTTTTCCCGCGATGTGTCACTCCGCACGCGACAAAAATCCCGAAAAATCCCACAACTATGGGACCCTACGGTTCTCTCCAGAGTCATACAAAAAAATCCCTATTAAAGATACCTATTGTTTATTTTTTGTTTTCTTGCATCACGCATCAATCTTGATATCAGGAATCAGGTTTCTATACTTTTAACTTCTGTGGCTGAGCGTCAGGCAACACTGCATTGTTCTGTTGATCAAAACAATACAAATCCTCTCTTCCTCTTTCTATTAATCTATTTTTGTGTTGCGCTTTCAGACGTAATATCGTAATGGCCAGCAGATTTTCGTATTAATTTATGTAAAAATGAATCAAATAGTGAATTAGTGTAATCAATTTACTTTCAAATAGGCTAGCTTTTGCTAGACCTATCAAAAAAGTTAATCAACAAAATGGCAATGTCAGATTCCAGAGCACCTGTACGGTGCGTCAAGCGAGTCCAGTTTGGAATTCTATCACCGGATGAAATCGTAAGTACCTACACAGTACACACCTATTTACCTTTAATTTGATAGTTTTTAATAACGATTTTTTTTTTTGCTTTGAATACGTGCATTATATATTCCCATCTATTTGTAGGGTTATTTTACATGCATAACAATACTTACGCCAGCCAGGCCAGGCTTCATATTGGGGTTAGTACCTTTTAGTTGTACGTGAGGCTCTGACCACTAAATTAACTTTACAATTTAAATGGCCATAAGAAAAAGTTATGAAACGTTCAATTCAAGCGTTCGTTCTTACAGTTCAAGTTTACCGGAGTGAACTGTTCTTCCATATATATATTTATCGTTCTTCTTTAAAGTTCATTGAAGGCTGACCCGTTTTACATTTGACTTTCTTTGAACTTGGTTCTGTAGGATTCACATTTTGACTCTTTGTACTTAAGGCCGGCCATACACGCAACGATAAGTCTTTGCAGACTTGTCTGTAGAGACTTTATCTGCAAAGACAAGCCTGTCGAGTATGGCAAGATCTGCACAGATTTTGTCTCCGATTTTCAGATAAAATCTGTGCAGATCCTGCCATACACGACAGACTTGTCTACGCAGATAAGTCTGCACAGACTTATCGGTGCGTGTATGGCCGGCCTAAGGATCGAAATGTTTGTGTGAGTCCGAACTTGTAAAGTTTTGATATCGCCATGTCCAATTTTGTAGCAATTTAGTATGGACACCTATTAGATTTTTTGGTCTCATTGGGTCAGAAGTGAAGATTTTATTCCCCTTTAATTTTCTTTCACAATTGTTCTCATTTTTTTCAGAGACGAATGTCAGTCACTGAGGGTGGCATTAGATTTCCTGAAACTATGGAAGGTGGAAGACCCAAATTAGGAGGTCTCATGGATCCCAGACAAGGTGTTATTGACAGATCATCTCGATGTCAAACTTGCGCAGGTTGGTAAAGTTACGGAAAGATTCGGAACCCGGAGTCGAAACTTATTTTCTCAACTCCGTCGCCCTGGTTTCTCGTACAAGGGGTAAAAGGGAATTTTTTAAATAACATGTTAATTATAGTGTTTAGAAATATTTATTACTAGTGGATCAATATGATCAGGTGTTGAAAATGTTCAAAATCGAATCGAAAAGCCCTTAACACCAGCCTTCACATATCAAAAATTTTACGTTTCTGCAACAAATCGCTAAAAAGTTAAAAATCATTTTTAAGAACCACAATATTGGGCCCCAAAAAACTATACAGCCAATTTCCTTCATACCCTAAACATGTATTCCAAAATTTCGTCAAAATCGGATGAAAATTGTGGCTTGTGTCGCGTAACAAAAAATACATTTCAAAGTAAAAATTAAATAAAAAATCGTTTGTCCGCAGTACCCTGTACACCGTATGCCGTGAACTGCACTTTTGCCAGTTAGTGCGGACCAATTTCGATGTAATATGTTCCCATTGGGTTCTAGTCCTTTATATGTGACTGATCGTGATGAAAAGCTTCGGGACACAACTGGACCCAAATTGCAATCTACATACCATTTTTTTTCTTTCAAAATGGGTGATTGTAGCGAACTGGCGTTCGTCCTCCTATTGAGAAGATTGCAGGAAATGAACACGCTGGCAAGGATGGGTTCAGAAACCTCCTTTGTTGTTCCTCAACCGGTAATTCGTATGAGCAAAAATTAAGCACGGGGATCGGCGAGACTAAGGGATGAAACAAAGTCATAACTTGAGTACAACTACAAAGCAAACAAATGATAGCTGAATCATCCACATATCTAACTACTGATCTCCTTTACTTAAATCGGAAACAAATCAGACTTGTCACAAGACTAATAATGGGACTTTGTCTTCTTAGAAAATAACTACACAATATGAGAATCTTCAGGGAAATTCGATTGTGTAGACTATATGGTAGGTGGAGGAGGAAAGGGCCTCTAAGAAATGCCCTAAAAAACATTAATTTGTCTAAAGTGTGTGTCGTCCATGCTTGGACAACTTCTGTGGAAATTTCAGTCCGTTTCAAATTATGAAACAATATTGTTTTGAATTTCAGGAAACATGACAGAGTGTCCGGGCCATTTTGGTCACATCGATTTGGCAAAACCTGTGTTTCATGTGGGTTTTCTTACAAAGGCAATTAAAATTTTGAGATGTGTATGTTTCTACTGTTCCAAACTTCTCGTCAGTCCTGTAAGTATCCTAAAATTTTCAGTTCTTTTCAATTATCAATTAGACCTCCCACCAAGAGGGTGACTAGATTTTTCCCTGAAAAAACAAGTCTAAATTCAACTGGAAGTCAATAATCGCCAATAATGGCTTTTTTAGCGGTGCATCTGTTCTAAACAATTACTAGGATATACCACTCTCCCAAAAAACTCTTAGTATTGTATACATCTTTGTCAGGAAAAAACAAAGGATTATTTTGGAAAATGAACTTTAAAAACCACGGGACAGAACGAATACTAGGCTACGGTCACCAGATGGTGACCATATATCTAATTAACAGTCGACAACCGAAATTTGAGATATTTACCACGTAATAAGATACCCAAAAAATATTTCTTATTATGTGGTCAGAATCTCGTAAAGAGGCATACCATGCCCCAGTTGAGTTTTTAACCCGCGAACCTTGGATTCCAGGCATATAATAAAAGGTTTAATATTATTATTTCCACAATTTATGTTACAGAGTCATCCTAAAGTGAGAGACATTGTCCTGAAAACCAAAGGACAAAGTCGAAGAAGACAGGCTTTTGTGTATGATTTGTGTAAAGGCAAAAACATTTGTGAGGGTGGAGACGAGATGGACATCAATAAAATGGAGGACGCGAATGCACTGGTAACTTATTACAGTAACACTTCGTTCCCACTAGCACGTTTTTTTCGTGATTCTATTTTTGACGTGTTTAACAAAATTGACGACCATTCATGAGAAATATTATTCACAAATAGACACACGCGGACCAATGACTGAAATTCGATTTTGGATTCTGGGGACCCTAAAACGTGTTTTGGCATCTAAAATTTCAGCCCTCTCTCTCTCTCTCTTTATAGACAAGGAAAGTAGTGTGAAGTTCACATCAGATTTATTGTTGTATATTACGATTTTCCATTCAATTTTACGTAGTCACAATTTATTTTCGAAGATAATTGATCGTTTCTCACCCTGTACAGCGTTTTGTGGCTGAAAAATCCCCTGAAACTGTCATAGAATTTATTTTGTCCAAGTGTGTATGTTGCCGAAGACGTAATTTCTTCCAGTCCAATTATGACTTACCCAATAATATCCGCAGTGAAAATAGGTCCTCCTTCGGATTGTGAGATGTTACATGGGAGTGATATCTCCACGGGCCGAGTACACCTGACCTGATGTTGCAAAATAATACAGAAAAAACTCTGTAATTTGACTGGTGTTATTATAAAGCAATGATTCACATGGTTCTGGGGGCCCATTCTAATTAATAGCCTCCAACATTAGATGTATGATGAAAATTAAAAACTTAAACCAGCAAGCAACAACTCCTTTATAATAATAATAATAATAATACTGCTTATTTATACTGCTCGAATGAGACTAACGAGTCCCTTTACCCCAGCAGTAAGCTTGTACTATTATTGTGAACGTTAGTGAACTCCACTTTTGACCCCGGTATACATCTCGAAATAATAATAATAATAATAATACTGCTTATTTATACTGCTCGAATGAGACTAACGAGTCCCTTTACCCCAGCAGTAAGCTTGTACTATTATTGTGAACGTTAGTGAACTCCACTTTTGACCCCGGTATACATCTCGAAATAATAATAATAATAATA
>CM022874.1:39109705-39190086 GCA_012654025.1 Pachypsylla venusta
CTGTGATAAATATCGATAAAGGAAAGTGCCAAACCGGCGAAATTCAACTAGCAGGAGGAGTTTTACAATGGAAAAATATACGGAAAGCCGAAAAAAAACAGATGGAACCTATACATTTGTAACGTTTGTTGATTTTTTTTAATTTTCCCACCAAATTTACCAAATGCGATTCAACGATGCGACAAGGTTGCCACAGTTACATTTGATTGTTCACAGTGGAGCTGTTGGATTAGGGACAAAATGTGGCATTTATCGTATTTTTTGCTTCCAAAAATCATTTTATCTAGTGTAAATTTAAGTTGCCCCTTCCGTGCTGCATACTCTCAAGAATTTCTACGCCCATGATTATTTGCATAAAAAAATCTGACATTTGGTGGAAACACTAATTTTGTGTTCCCCCACCACCTTGGTGTGAACAAGCAATCCACCCTCAATAGTTTTTTTTTTGTCTTAACCCTTTTTTCTTCTTCTTTTCAGGGCCATGCAAAAGTCTGGAAAACCTCTAAAAGCTATCAAAGCCAGACTCAAAGGTAAAGAAGGACGTATTCGAGGAAATCTAATGGGAAAACGTGTTGACTTTTCCGCTCGAACTGTCATTACGCCTGATCCAAATTTACGTATTGACCAAGTCGGTGTGCCCAGATCTATTGCACAAAACATGACGTTCCCGGAAATTGTTACGCCATTCAACTTGGACAAGTAAGTAGACGAAGCCAGTGGAAGCTTTCTTCAAAGAGTGATTGCTGTTGGAGAGGCTGAGTGAAAAAACTCTGCCAATGTGACACTTTGCTTTATTGTTTTGCTTTTTCCGTCTACGCACATGATTACGGACTCTCTTTGTGATACTGAGTAGATAATAGATGAGATGATGATTTTGTAGAAATGATTGAATGTTAAGTGTGCTCTTAGTAATAATGAGATGAGTGTGTGCGTGCGTGCGCGCGTGCGTGGGAGTAAGTGAGATGGCCATGAATGGAGAAGTTGATGTGCTTGTGGCTGAGAGTAAGTGAATGATGAGTGGGTAAAGAAGGCGAGGGAATTATTGGAATATACCTGAGCAGGTACGATGGGTGTGGGTGTATACGGGGTGTTTTCATTGACGTGTGTACTTGTTGAGTGATAGTGATTATTTTTTTAAAAAAATACCCCTCAAAATTTGATACTCTACGTTTTAAGGTACACGTAGATTCCAAAAATCACATATTTGGCGGAGCTATAATCTAATGTGGTTAACTGGATTTAATTAACTCGCAATTTATTTGTGTTAGGAAGTTATATTTTTTGTTACTGATGTATCTACCTAATTTAATCTAGTTATTCGCAACTTTTTTGGTAGATGATAGCAGCTTAGAGTATGTATATTCATCCAATGCATGTTCATTTCTGGACTATTTTTTGGGGTAAAGTCGAAATTTACGAAATGGTCGCCATCTTGAAAACGAAGCGAAAACGGCATATGAGAACCCATTAGAGCATTTTGTGATTGAAATGATATGTTGTACCTACCTTGTGATTGAAATGATATGTTGTACCTACCTTGTGATTGAAATGATATGTACCTACCCTACCCTAAGCCTGCGATAACTTTATTCTGGTTCACCTGTATAAACAAAAATATGGCGATCATTCTTAAATTACAGGTATGAGAGATACACACACTATGACCCCTTCTAGCTGTTAATGCCTCCCCCCGCTCACATCTCGTGTTGACCCTCAACCCCATTTCTATTCCAGAATGTTCGAGCTCGTACGACGTGGTAATTCTCAATATCCTGGTGCCAAATATATTGTTCGAGACAATGGCGAAAGAATTGATCTTCGATTTCATCCGAAACCATCCGATCTTCATTTACAATGTGGCTATAAAGTAGAACGTCATATTCGCGATGGTGACCTTGTTATTTTCAATCGACAACCCACTCTCCACAAGATGAGTATGATGGGACATAGAGTTCGTGTTCTGCCCTGGTCAACATTCCGGATGAACTTAAGGTGAGAAAATGAGAGAGTTTTTTAGCACTCAACTAGGTATTATAGATCTGATCAAAATATACAAGGTGTGTCATTTTAAATTATAAGGTGGATTTTCTCAATAACGCTTCATTTTACAATAAAAAACGTTCGAAACAAAATATTCATTGATTTTTATATTGACCTTGAAGTTTCTCTCAAAGTTCGGGTTCAAGGTTATTTTAAGTTTATATTTTTGATTGTATTATTGATGTTGTATTAAAAAAGTTTTCTTCGTTTAATTTTTTGTTCGATTTGACAGTCTTCGAGATAATTTTTTCCTTAATGTAGGTAATAACATAGGTATCATTATAATTATTTACTTTCAATATAAATTAAAACAAAACACTATTTATAATGAAAATAGTTTCAAATCATTCGATTCATCAGCCATAGGTACCATTATAGTTATTTACTTTTAAAATAAATTAAAACAAAATACTAACCAAAACATTATTTTTAATTAAACTAGTTTCGAATCATTCGATCAGTCTAGTCGAAGGATAAAGATTGACTGAGTATTGTTCTTTTAATGTGCAATGTATGTACTTGTGGTTTTAGCCAATTTTATTTTTTAGTGTGCGTTTGTTCAGGCGAGTCCAATTAAAAGATGACCAATTCTTCAAAATAATGACACTTATCTCCAATCATGTTTTTGATTTTCAGTTGCACGTCACCTTATAATGCTGATTTTGACGGAGACGAAATGAATTTACACGTTCCACAATCAATGGAGACACGTGCCGAAGTTGAGAATATACATATTACGCCACGTCAAATTATTACACCCCAGAACAACAGGCCCGTCATGGGTATCGTACAGGACACGCTGACAGCCGTACGAAAGATGACAAAACGAGACGTGTTCTTGACCAAAGTAAGTCATTCCAATTGAAATATTAAGAACAGTGGTAGATAATTTCATACACCAAACAGAATGTCTTGGGTTCGATCTCAGCAAAGTGTGGAAACTCTGCTGTTACATGTGGACAGTCACAACGGGAGATACTGAAAATTGTTCACACCAACCAAGCACATAATTATTATTAATTTAGAGGTGTTACCTATGATTTTAGTAGATTTTGTAATATTAATTTGAATAAATAAAATTTTATATTAACTGCTGATAGTGGTGAGTCATGAGCGCTTTCATCTCTTACGACATTCCCAAGTAATCTAACTCGTGTGCTTGAATTTTGAAGCGAGAGAGAGAAAGTAAAATGACAAACAAAAGCGCTCGTATTTGTAGTTCATGAATTTTTATAAAATAAAAGTATAATTATTATTACTCATATTTCGATTGCATTTTAAAGACGATAAACGATATTTATCAAATATTCGCCCAACTTCCAAAATATTAATTTTCTTTTTCTGCTTTTTAGGAACAAATGATGAACATTTTAATGTTTCTGCCAATTTGGGATGGAAAAATGCCTCAGCCTTGCATTCTTAAACCGACACCTCTGTGGACAGGCAAACAAGTGTTCTCCCTCATTATTCCCGGGAACGTCAACATGACGCGCACTCACTCCACGCATCCAGACGATGAAGATGGGGGTCCTTATTCATGGATATCGCCCGGAGATACCAAGGTAAATCAAGGAGTAATTGGACATGAGTTGTTTGTATGTATATTTATATAAAACTTTTCTGTGTTAAGGCCAAGGGACTTTTCACAATTTTTTGATTCATAGTATTATTTAGAACCACGTGTACTGATAATCTCTTCAGTATTCTACCAAACCAACTTTTTACTCTGGTAATGCCGCCAGTGGTCGTTGCCCACAATAAAGTAACTATCTACTCCATTGTCACAATCTACTCCATTGTCCTCACGAGCTGAGTGCACCCCGAAATCATAAGCACTAAGTAGAATTTTTTCCGACCTCGCTGCGAATTTAACCCGGGTGCAATGCNTTTCAAGATGGCGGAGAACGCACAAGGGTTGGGAGGTCGAAAACTTAGCTTTTTAAAGAGGAGGTCCATACCTACAAACATATATAAAAATCGAGATTTCCCCAATTATTGCATTGAAACACCCTTTTTTTGTCTCTGACTACTGGGCTATAAATACAGGCGATTGGTACCAGGTAGCCAAAAGGGACCAAAAGACTCAACAAACAATTTGCACAATATTTCAAGAATCTCTGGGCTCGAAAATTACTGTAAGGTTATATTCTACTCTTTTCACACACTAATAATTCTCTTTTTTTCTCTCTCCACAGGTCGTTGTTGAGCACGGGTCCTTACTGATGGGTATCCTTTGTAAGAAAAGTTTGGGTACTTCGTCCGGATCTCTTCTGCATATTTGTTTTTTGGAGCTCGGCCATGAAGTGTGTGGACGTTTTTATGGTAACATCCAAACGGTGGTCAACAACTGGTTGCTGTTAGAAGGTAAACAACGAAGACCTTCTTGTGCAAGATAGGGTTGGGAAAGAGAAAATTTGTATAAAAATTTATGAAAATATAAATAAAAAAAATTAAAATCTCTAAAGCATGAGAGGAAAAAAAAAATCAAAGGAGCGGAAACTGGAGATTCTCATCAGAAGTGGAGAAAGCGAATCAAACATATTTTTCAATTAAAAAATATTATCGGTTCATAAGTGAACTGTATTTTGATGTGAAAAGCAAAAGGAGACAGGAATTGAGATATAGTAAAAATTAAAACAATATTCGGCAATAGGGTAGGTTCTTCTTTTCAGAACACAAAAAGTCTAGTTCAGGCTTAGGTGCAGCCGCAGTGAATTTTATAGTTCAGAAGAGTACTTGAACTCACGAATGGTACAGAAATCGCCAACCAGTTTTGAGAAAAGAAGAACCTACCCTATTGCCTGATTCTTCTTTGGGGAGGTAATTTTTCCTGTTTAAAAAATGAATGGACCACGACATTTTTCTACTTTATCCAGGTTTCACTGTATATGTAATCGAGAGTTAACGTCGCCTTTTTTCTAATTTTGTTTCGTTTTCCTTTACGTTTCCGTCTTTCTAAACCCAGCAAGTTACTCGATGGAAATGCAGACAACTCTGTTTTTTGTTTCAGGTCACTCGATCGGTATTGGGGACACAATTGCTGATCCTCAAACTTATTTAGAAATTCAAAAAGCTATTAAGAAAGCTAAAGAGGATGTCATAGAGGTTATCCAAAAAGCTCACAATATGGACTTGGAGCCAACCCCTGGAAATACTTTGAGGCAAACGTTCGAGAATCAAGTGAACAGAATTTTGAACGACGCTCGTGACAAAACTGGAGGTTCCGCCAAGAAGTCGTTGACAGAATACAATAACTTAAAAGCTATGGTGGTCGCAGGATCCAAAGGATCCAATATTAATATCTCGCAGGTAACGTTTTTTGGATGTATTTAACTAGTCTCTCTGGCCTAGTGGGTATCACACTAACTTTGCACGCGGGAGACCGGGGTTCGAATCCTGGTAGAACTGGATTTTTTTTTGTAACTGCGATTGGTTGTTCTGGGTGCATTCAGCCTCATTAGGACAATTGAGTAGCTATTTTCATACGTCCTCACGAAGGCCAGTTCTACGTACTGGTGCCAGTCAGGGGCCGTCATAATTTTTTCGGTAACCCCATATCATCCTGTTTTATCCATCTTTAAAAACATGAATCAATATATGGGGTGAACGGTTGAATTCGAGAGAAACAACAACAGCAGTCACTTAAATGTGAGTAGCGACTAGTGGCGGCATTAGAAGAGCAAAATAATTACAATAGTGCTGTGATGCTTCGTTTGTAGTGGTCCTTGTAATGCTGTGGTACTCACACATCTAGGTTATGGCGATGCAACAATACCTAAAAAAAGTTTCATTTATATCGTACAAGGCGTTTTGAAAGTTAGCTTGGAACGAAATAGAAAGCTTAACTATCCTTCAGAAGTCAAAATTTCAACTGAATATAAGAAAAATTGGGTGCATATACTGCACCGAATAGGTCGTAAGTGCTAATGAGTAAGCTGCTTTAATGAGAATTGTTGTTGTTGTAGCGGTAATCCTCTTAAAATCAACTCTGCTCCCCATTTGTAGATTCATTTTGGAAACATGGTAAAAAAAAAGGTTGAGGCGATCTCAACCTGTGGAAACACCTCGGCTAGAACTCTGAGTTGTGTGTCGTAGGTCATCCTGGTATTTAGAACCGGTCATTGTTTTTTTATAACTAATTGCCTGAATTCCTCTTCATCGCAGCGTTTTTATCTTTATGTTGCCAGGTTATCGCTTGCGTAGGTCAACAGAACGTCGAAGGTAAACGAATTCCGTTCGGTTTTCGTAAACGGACACTTCCTCATTTCATTAAAGACGATTATGGTCCCGAATCAAGAGGTTTCGTTGAAAACTCATATCTTGCTGGTCTGACACCATCCGAATTCTACTTTCACGCCATGGGAGGACGTGAAGGGCTCATTGATACGGCTGTGAAAACTGCTGAAACTGGTAAGTTGAACCCTCTTTCGTTCTTAACAATAATCTTTCTTTGAATGTTGCAACCATCTGGTTTATTATTTCAATTTTATTAATCTTCAACCTCTGGGAATAGACAGTCGAAAATATATTTTTTTTACAATCCCTTGTGGTAAAAAATGTTTCTTTTCATTAATTTTAGTAAATTATTGTGAAAATTCAACGTCTGCAAATTTTGATCGTATCTTTAATCTTCAAATGGAAAAAAACATTTATAATTTGAAAGCGTCTTTATTATTTTTTTGTTTAAATGAATATTACACTTTTATCTTTCTTTATTTTCAATTTTGCGAAATTCGCAATTTTTTCTGCTGACAACATGAATAGCTTAACACAGTAATATATCAAATTACAATTACCTATGGATCCCCACAAAACGATAGGCCTGGATCCCGAGAAAGTTATCAGAACTAATAAAAGAACTAACTAATAAATGATTTTGTATTGAAAATAATAGTATACTATCAGACACAGAATGGGAATGGCCAATGAACATGTCTCTAAGGCGCTTAGCCTGAAGTCGACAAACTCCGCTAGCCGTCTATAGTTCCATTAACTCTGCCACATCTTTTGTTTTGTTTGACAGGCTACATCCAGCGTCGGCTGATTAAAGCTATGGAGTCGGTAATGGTACATTATGATAGTACCGTGCGTAACTCGGTGGGTCAACTTATTCAATTGAGGTACGGCGAGGACGGTTTATGTGGAGAAACGGTGGAGCATCAAAGGATCGACACGGTGGCACTCTCGCACAGAAAGTTTGAAGACAAATATAAGTTTGATCCATCCAATGAGAGGTTAGTTGTATAAGATATGGGCCTTTTAAAAAAATATTCGATAAGAGTTGATCATCTTTAATAATGAAGCTCAGTGTAACGATAGATGTATATTTATTTGCATGTTTGTATGTATCACTAATTGTTCAGCCAAAACGGTAAGAGAAATCGAAAATTTGATGGGAATGGACCCCCCCCCCGAAAAAAAACAATCAGAATTAAAAAAAAACGAACCCTTTTTCCTTCTTTTTTTTATAAGGAAAATCATAGAATACTATTAGCACAGGAACGGCCATGCTTCCAAGGCGCTAAGCCTTAGAGGCCGTAGCGGGGCACGGATAAACAGCTAGTTTTTTTTTTATATTCTTAGAGGAACCATGACTTCAACGACTTCAATAATCATGGTCTGGTCTTCACGATGAATATTAGTACGCACCAGGACGACCTGGAACGCATACTATCGCAGTTTCAGCTATGGACCATTAATACCTTTTTGGTAACTTCATATCAACCTAAATATCCTAAAGAATATATCTGTGTGCACAAATAGGATCTTCGCCAGGGTTCCCAAAAACATTTGTCACATTTATTCCCCGTTCTTGAGAAATGTAGTGTCTGATGATTTGTCTCTACAAATTCAATCAGTTTTAGATTATTAATTTTAAACTAAAAATGAAATTTAAGGTAGCATTCCGTTCCTTGCGACCGCGACACCATTGCTTTCTATGTATTTAAATGAAGGACAGACGGACGCAGGCGAATGGGTCGCGCGACCCTGTCGCTTCGAGAGCAGTACTGTCGCTTAATTGTTACCTCAAAAAATTAAAAGAGAAAACAAATAAGTTCATTACGTTTGGTACACCCTGTATGCTTTACTTTTTTAACTCGGTTGGTAAAACATTGAGGTTTGGAGTCCAGGTATAATTCTTATTTCTATCATTGTGACCACGTTTTCTACGTTATGATAACTCCAATTTGTTATATTTTACTTTTCCAGACATCTTCGGCGAATCTTCAATGAGGACGTTCTGAAAGAACTGATGGGCAGCGCGGATGTAATATCTGAATTGGAGAAAGAGTGGGAGAAACTACAGGATGATCGAGAAGCGTTGAGAGAGATTTTCTCGTCAGGCGAGAGTAACGTTGTGTTGCCCTGTAATTTGAAACGAATGATATGGAATGTACAGAAGATTTTCCACATTAACAAAAGACTACCCACTGATTTGAGTCCATTGAGGGTATTGCAAGGTATGTATATGTAGGCAGGGCTGCCCTGTGTTGGAGAGTTTTGAATTCTGATCATTTTTCTGGTTTTTCGATATCTCTCACCGTTTTGGTTAAACAACTAGTATTTTCTAAATTTTAATTTTCCCGATCCCGGATTCGAACTTGAAACTTTTAAATGGCTAATCATAATTTTGCAAACTATGTCCTAAATTAAGGATTAAGAGGCCACCTAAAACTTTCTCGCCTAAAGTTGATATTTCGTCGCGACAAAATCGGCCGTAACTCGAAAACGGTTCATTTTTCTGGGGTTCATTATACACCTAAACCTTCCTCATAATTCCCTCTTTCCATTGGTAAAAACCGCATGAAGTTGAGTAGTCCGTTGAGTAGTTTTTGAGTTTATCGCTAACAGGCAGACAGATGTGGTGGGGGGCAAGTAATTGAAAGACAACCGGGCCTTAGCGTGTTTGTTAGATTGCATTCTGCTCTAACTTTATCTGCTTATAACTCCCATCTGTTTCAGGTGTTAGAGAATTGCTGGAGAAGTGTGTTATTGTAGCTGGTGAAGATCAACTTAGTAAGCAAGCCAATGAAAACGCCACCCTTTTATTCCAATGTCTTGTAAGATCAACGTTGTGTACGAAGTTAGTTGCCGAAAACTATCGACTCTCATCCGAAGCATTTGAATGGTTGGTAGGAGAAATAGAAAATCGATTCCAACAAGCTCAGGTACGGGTCAATATTAGGTACCGACTTTTTTCAAGTCAGCGTCAATGGCACGTTGAATATACCAGTTCCTGTAAGATCACTGTAGTTAAGCAACGTCAAGCGAGGTATTTCTTGGTGGGTGACCACGTAAATCCACGTTTTTGGTAGATATCCAGTCATAACTCCGTCAAAAATGTGAATAATGAGTCATTGGTGTTGTTTAGCAATTAAGAGTACGGGTAATATCCATTGCATGCCTGGGTAGAAATTTATCTGGCCTAAATTTCAGTGTAAACTCCTAAAGAAAAAAAATAAAGTTTTTGGACGAACGATCCCAAAACGACGTTAGATGGCAGGTTTGATACTTTTGTAATATTATTTTCAAATATTTTGTACTTGTTTCGCTGGTTTAAATTATCTGTTGCTATTTGACACCCAAAAAAAGTTCGAAGATATTTTTTTGGGGTAAAGTCAAAATTTACAAAATGGTCGCATTTTGAAAAGGAATCAAAAACGGCATAAATTTATTAGAGTATTTTGTGTTGGAAATGGCAGATCGTACCTATTCTAGGCCTGTGATAACGTTATTTTGTTTCTTTCTGTATACATTTTTGTTCTTATTTTATGGTTAACGAACCAGACTTTGTAGTCGATACGTAATTTTCTATATGGTTTTCTTTTCTTTCAGTGCGCTC
Organism: Pachypsylla venusta; assembly: GCA_012654025.1. NCBI lineage: Eukaryota > Metazoa > Arthropoda > Insecta > Hemiptera > Aphalaridae > Pachypsylla > Pachypsylla venusta. Next base: position 39,119,589 of record CM022874.1, read on the forward strand.
CTGGTGAGATGGTAGGTGCCCTTGCCGCTCAAAGTTTAGGAGAACCTGCCACTCAAATGACATTGAACACTTTCCATTTTGCTGGAGTGTCATCTAAAAACGTAACCCTTGGTGTACCTCGTCTAAAGGAGATCATTAATATTAGTAAGAAACCCAAAGCGCCCTCTTTAACAGTGTTCTTAACTGGACAAGCAGCACGTGATGCAGAGAAAGCCAAGAATGTTTTATGTCGTCTGGAACATACCACACTGAGGAAAGTAACCGCCAACACGGCCATCTACTATGATCCGGAACCTCAGAATACAGTCATACCGGAAGATCAGGAGTTTGTTAATGTGTATTATGAAATGCCAGACTTTGACCCGACGAGGATCTCACCCTGGTTACTTCGTATTGAGTTAGACCGGAAGCGCATGACAGGTGAGAATTGAGGGATCGAAATAGATTTTATCGAAGCCTTATTTTCAATACCCCATCACGCGCACCCTTGATTTTCAGGATAACCACACAGAGCAAAATTTTGCGACCTCAAATTGTGATTAATATATTATGCTCAAGTTCTCTTAAATTGAATTGAAATTTTGTACCCTGAAGGATAATTAAGTTTTCTATTAATTTATTCAATCGAAACGTGAAAATCTATTACTAATGATATAAGTATCTATTAGTGAAAATCTATTATTAATGATATAATCTATAGTAATGATATAATTCTGGAACCACCTTTTTTTTCACACTAATAAACACACACAAAAATATACAGCAAAATTCTGCCGGGCACGACTTGTCACCTGCATGGCTTAATTCTGAATCAATATAGGTCCTAAAATTTAATTGCCAAGGCCATTTGACGTATTTTTATATCAATGACACATTCCTGAAATATTAACTTAATTCCAATTCTCAGTTAAAACTTACTAACGAAAAATCAATACGACAGCAAAATTCGACCCCGCGTGTTATGGCGTGTCAAAATTTTCCTTTGAACATTTAAAATGATTTAGTTATGCATGAATTTTTTACTCACTTTAGAGTGCTCTCAGACAGCCGATTACTTACATATCTTATAGCACGCACTTATTTTTATAAGCAAGGAAAATTATATACACATGTTCTTATGGGAGTCCGCAGGTCGAGCAATTAGCACATTCCCATAAAAAAACAGTGTATTGGTTTTTTCCTTGCTTATAGAAAAATGTGTGATATACGATAAGTTTGCAGCTGTCTTGCTGCACCCTTAGGTTGGGATAGGTTACGTTCATACGGCCATTCCCCGCTGACAAGAATTCTGGTACATGCAAATTATGTTTGTTAGCTAACCTAACCATATTATACATGGATCAGAATTCTTTTCAGTAATACTTTTAACACGAAATTTTATTTTTTTCGGTTTTTCTTTTTGTACCACTGCAAATCTCGAACGCCTGCAATTTTGTTTAAATTTGTTATGTAATTCCATTATAGATTATATTCATAGAAGGTGATTCGTTTTTGAGCCATAAGTCGCCTGTGAGGACGAAACTTTCAGGTCACATGAAGGATGCTATGAATTTACACTGTGTGAGATCTACCATCTTTTCACTCACAAAGATAAGCTGTTCATATTTAATTCAGTTTTCTCATTGAATTTTCAGATAAGAAGTTGACCATGGAAGCAATTTCTGAGAAAATCAACGCCGGATTTGGTGACGATTTGAATTGTATTTTTAACGATGATAATGCCGAAAAATTGGTTCTTCGAATTCGAATTATGAATTCGGACGATGGAAAGTCACATGATGAAGAAGACGCTGTTGATAAAATGGAAGATGATATGTTCTTGAGGTGTATTGAAGCCAATATGTTGTCGGATATGACCCTGCAGGTAAGTCGATTGTAGAATTCCAACGACTTATTCATTCCTATTTTTTTTAATTATTATTTATTACATAATCGACTGATTGTGACAGCCTCACTGTCCATAAAAATACAAGAGAACTGTTTTCACCGTTCTCTTATTGTGGACAAAGGGATATTTAAATTCTATTTATATAAATGTAATAATATATTGTTTAATAAAATAGAAGAATGTATAAATTGGTATTATACCAATACCAATTTACCATCGGAGTAAAATGACTACTAACTAACGTATCACGCAATGATTTTAGCTGACGACGTAATAGGGGGCCCGCAAATTTTGCCCCCAGTCTCAACGGCCCTGGTCTGAAAACTTGATAATTTTCTCATTTGTCTTTTGCCGCTCTAGGGTATCGAAGCTATTGGTAAAGTGTACATGCATTTACCCCAGTCTGACTCTAAGAAAAGAATTATCATCACAGAGAGTGGAGAATTCAAAGCCATTGCTGATTGGCTGCTGGAAACTGATGGAACGTCACTTATGAAGGTGCTGAGTGAACGAGATGTGGACCCTGTTAGGACGTTCTCCAACGATATTTGTGAAATATTCCAGGTACGTGTGCATGCACAGTGTAACTAGGTAGTTGGTAAGCTGAAGACGTAAAAGCTTGCTTGCCATCAATCTATGGCTTACTATAAAGCTAGTCAATAAGTCTCTTTTTTATTGATCTTAGTAAAAAAATGGGGAATGAGCTTATTAGAGAAGAAAATCTAAAAAAAAATATTTAAATATTTTCAAGGTCCTTGAAATTCTAGGAGAATTTTATTGTTTATTATTTCACACCATGTGGACCCGGTCCGTGAAGATATCACGTTCAAATACCTTCTCACAATCTTAATATCACCTATTTTCACTGTGGAAGTTAGAAATAATTAATCATTGGTTTGAAGAATTGCTGCTTTACTTGGTAGAATAATGCAGTGATTTTTCGTTCGGCTGCCGTCTGCATAAGTAATGGAAAGCCTTCTAAGGGGGCAGCATATCCTTCATGGCTTAAAAGTATTCCTACATCCCCAGTTTTTAGGAATATTTTTTTTTATATTATGTTCCTTGATTGATTCTAGGTCCTCGGTATTGAAGCTGTGCGAAAATCTGTCGAGAAGGAGATGAACACTGTCCTGCAGTTCTACGGCCTGTATGTAAACTATCGTCATCTTGCCTTGCTGTGTGACGTCATGACTGCAAAGGGTCACTTGATGGCCATTACTCGTCACGGTATCAATAGACAAGATACCGGAGCACTCATGAGATGTTCGTTCGAAGAAACTGTCGACGTGCTGATGGACGCTGCCGCTCATGCCGAAGCGGACCCAATGAGGGGTGTCTCTGAGAATATTATCATGGGACAACTGCCTCGTATGGGTACTGGTTGCTTTGATTTGCTTTTAGACGCCGAAAAGTGTAAGGATGGTATTGAGATCCCAATGGCTACTGGAATGATGGGTGGTCCAGCTGGTATGTACTTTGGCAGTGCAGCCACTCCGTCAATGTCGCCACAAATGACTCCGTGGGTACAAGGTACTCCAGCGTATAACAACATGGGATGGTCTCCAGGCACCACCATGACACCAGGAGGTCCCGCGTTCTCTCCATCTGGATCAAGTGAAGCGAGTGGTATGTCACCTAACAACATATATGGATCATGGAGTCCAAATCCAGGAAGTCCGAGTTCACCAGGACCTGCAATGAGTCCTTACATTAGCAGTCCAACTGCAAGCGGCATGTCACCTAGCTACTCTCCATCCAGTCCAGCTTACGTTCCACAGTCTCCCAGTATGACACCGACCAGTCCCACCTACTCGCCAACATCTCCAGCTTATCCAGAATATTCACCAGCTTCTCCATCTTACTCCCCAACTTCTCCTTCATACAGTCCCACCTCACCCTCTTATTCGCCCACGTCTCCCTCGTATTCTCCAACATCGCCTTCATATTCTCCAACAAGTCCTTCCTACTCTCCAACCAGTCCAAGTTACTCCCCCACAAGTCCAAGCTACTCTCCGACATCCCCATCCTATTCACCTACTTCACCTTCTTACTCACCAACTTCTCCGTCGTACTCTCCGACAAGTCCAAGTTATTCTCCAACCAGTCCCAGCTATTCTCCAACTTCTCCATCGTACTCACCTAGCTCTCCTAACTATACACCCACGTCACCATCTTACTCTCCAACTTCTCCTTCATACTCTCCTTCATCTCCACATTACTCGCCCACTTCGCCATCTTATTCACCTTCATCCAAATATTCACCAACATCTCCTTCGTACTCTCCAACCTCACCCAGTTTCATTTCGTCTCCTCAATACACACCGGACTCTCCACAATACTCACCAACAAGTCAAACCTATTCGCCCACATCTCCATCTTACTCACCAACTTCTCCGTCTTACTCTCCTAGCTCTCCTGCATCTGCAACTTCTCCACGCTATTCTCCATCATCACCAAATTATTCACCAACATCTCCAACGTACTCTCCAACAAGTCCACAATATTCGCCCACAAGCACCAAATATTCGCCAAACTCCCCAACTTACACCCCAACCAGTCCCAATTATTCTCCAACAAGTCCAACTTATTCACCAACGTCGCCCACTTATTCACCAACCTCACCCGTTTATACGCCTGATGATGAAAATTAAATGTCAGTCGAAACTTCGCTTGACCTATCTTGTATACGTACATTAGTGGGTCTGATTATTATTGACACCCGGGGTCTTCAGCTGGGGTTTGACCCCACGCCCCACTTTACCTGGCAGACAATTGACCACTATGCACACACAAAGGTCCTATTTGTCATACACTTGCATATACTGTTGCCAAAGAAATTTGGGCTGCAAATCTCTTTCATTGACCGAACAAAGTAAAGGTCTACTTTTATCACAACGTTTTGTCTTTTGTCTGTCTTTTTGTACCACGATAATTCTCGAACGCCTTATCGGATTTTGATGAAATTTGGTATGGACATTTGTTTTATTTATAGACTTTGGCCCAAATGATAAGTATGGTCTGTAGCTCACAGAACTACTAGTTGTATTATTTGTTAGTATCCCCCTAGTCTTTTGGAAACGACTGCAGGCGGACGCTATTGCGAGTGACTTCAAGCGATTACACGCTACATGCTTCAAATCAGGCTCAGCCACAATACATAATCCCTGAACAAAATGGAGACTTCTTACTGTTCATGAGAGTTGGCTCAGTGATACACTAGGTCGATTCATGTAATGCTGTGATGAATCATTATTTGTTGCTGGCTAAAACTAAAATTATTTAAATTTTTATTTTATATTAATTATTCGTTTATTGGCCTTATTGTAGATATCAATGTAAATATTTTCTAAAAAAAAAATGGTTTAATAAAAAAATTGTAAATATAAGACAAGTTGGCGTGATGTTATTTCTCATAATAGGTTGTCATCTCCCCATCTCAGAGTTTGTTTCATACTCGTACTGCACCAGAGAAGTGCCGGGTTCGGATCCTGGTCGGATCAAAATTTTGTATATTCTACTTGATTAGTTCGTGTTTTAGAGTATTTTTTTATGACCAACAAAAATCATGTGTATTAATTTACTTATTTAAATATTTCATTTTGGTTACCCCGACTCGTTGGGTACTATTAAGTTTTTTTAATAGTCCCTGTGTTGAGTCGGTGGACTCAGACTCCTGATGACAATTGAATAGCTCTGGTGTAATATCATTATGAGGTAATTGTTAAGTATAGCTGGTGTATTGGAGTGATTGTTAAAAATACCTTGTAATGCTATGGTGCCCACAAAAATTGTGACCACACAAAGAAATATTTATACGTTTACATTATCGGTTGTGATTTCTAACGCTATGTTATTAAAAATCCGGTGTGAAAATCACACAACTTAAGTAGAGGTGCAGTCTCATACAACTGGCTAATCGAATAAAAGGTGAATGTAAATGTAGAATGTTTTTGTGGTACGGCCTTTACATAATTTTTGCGAGTATAACAGTATTACTAAGAGTCTCCTGAACTAATAATCTCTTCAATCTTCTAATCTTTTTGCTCTGGTAATGCCGCCTACTTGTTGCTACTTACATTAAAGTAGCAATTCAATCGTCCTCTCGAGACTGAGTACACCCCGAAATCACAAGCACTAAGTCGAAAATTTTCCGACCCCGCAGGGGATTGAACCCGGGTCCCCCAAGTGCAATACCAGTGTGATACCCGCTAGACCAGGAGGACTGCAACTGGCTGAACGATGATGCCATTATTTATTGATTGATTAAGAACAGTGGGGCGCTCACTGCAGCATTGTAGGATTTCCCCAATATCTATCATTATTATTTTACTTTGAATTTTTCAAATTTACTTACAATGCTGATACCGAGTGCGTCCGGATCGCCATACGAACTTATCAACATAGCTATATCCTCAGGAGAGTTGGCCGGTGGGTCCCCGAAACATCCAATCCTCAGTTATAAATGATTGCCCCTGCCACCTGCCAAGATTCCAACCTGGGTCTCCCGAGTGCTCTAGTGCAGTAAGCACTGAGCTATGGGCCTTGGGAACTGGTTTATAGGAAATAAGGAAAGCATTGTGACATCTCAATCACGACTAATTATAAAACCCCAAAATAGAGTAAGCATAAGATACTACACTATGAACCAGTCTTTACAAAATCCACTTGACCCTTGAACGTAATAGTTTGAAGGCGCCTCCAAGTCCACACCTGTCTGTAAAAACCCATAAATCTGTAAATCCTAGTCGGGCGGGGTAAACAAAATGCAATCTCTCCCAACACTATGAACTCAAATCTCAAGTGTCATTCTTGATAGAGGGGGTCTTATTCTGAGGATTGTATTGTATATTCAACACGTTGGATGCTAAGGCATTGAAGATGAGAAAAAATAACTACCAAACTTTTAGGACATGATCCGTCAAGTGAACGATTCTGAAAAGAGCCGTCGTTCAGTAATTAAATAAGTTCACCAATCCTAAAGAAATATTTTCTTTGTAAAATTATTAAAATTATATAAGTGAACAGAATATTTTTTTAAAAAATCAACGGAATGTTTTTTCTGAATAATTTATTTTTGTTTTAACGGTACAAACCATTTTTCCGTATTATCAGCTATCAGCCATAATGAATTTAAAGAAAAACACAAAATGTTTGCAATCTTGAGTAAATTCGGACTGTACATGAAGAAGATAATTTTTTTTTTTATATGTTCATAGAATATTCTGATTAGTTTTTGGGACTCATCGAGCCTCATGGTCCCCATTGTTTATGAATGAAATCAACATGTCACAGAACTGCCAGTCGACTTTCGATAATTCGATGTAGTTGTCGATGATTCGTATAATAAAAAAATACATTTGTACCAAAACTACATCGAAGAGAGGACAATTGGGAGCAGCCAAAAACACGCAGTAATTCGAAGTCCGCTCACCTGACTACTCGGTAGTTCGAAGTTGCCAGTTACATCTTGTAGCTCTCTCTCTGTTCCTCCATCTGTCATCTAGTAAATCTGTATCCCTAATTCGTTCTTAGTTAAAAGTTTTGGCAGAGGTGCTACTTTTGAAAAATGAGTCTTACTCCTACTAACAAGTACAAGTCTCTGGCCATCTAGGAAAAGAACAAAGTAATAGAAAGTGTGGAAATCTTTTTTCATTTTTCTCCCGTTGTTTCAAATCTCTCAATAATTTGAACTTTTTCATTTTCTCTCTCGCTCATTTGGTAGAGGTGTCAGATTCGTAACCAGGAGACTGTTGGTTCGAATCTAAGCATGAAAGTAAGATTTAACAATAACATGGGGAACTACATTGTGACAAGCATATTAGCCACAACTAAATTCCTTTTTTTTAATTAAAAAAAAAAAAAAAATCAGATCGTTCCTAGTTTGAGTTATTGAGAATTTACTGTATTAGTGTATTTTGTAGAAGGCTATGTCTACTTTGTTAGGCGTCTTAAATGTAGACACTCGCTCGGTGTGGATAATATTTTTTCTTACTGAAGTTGTGAACGGGTTAACATTCATAATGCACTTGAAGAACCAAGCACCTGAATGGGTTAATTCCACACCAAGTGTGTGTTGAATTGCATTCCTGGGATAAACCATTTTCTGGTCTCTAATGCTGACACTGACACCTCCTTCTATCAGATCTCACGGTTTGAATTTTGTTTTGTAAACCGACAATTTTTTTATTAATTTTTAGAACAGTGGTCCTCAAGTAGAGGCCGACCACAAAGTGGGGGAAACCAATATCCTAAAACGTATGGAATAATCCTCACAGGGTGTCCCAATAACATGTAATCCCTTTAACGATGTATACTTTGAGTTCAAATAAAGTGCACTTTGCTTAATAAACATCATGGGTCTGGAAAGGCAACCACTCCGCGCAACAGGGCTATGGCTTGCACTTCTCGTTATCTCTTGCCAAGTGAAAAAACTGGATTTACACGGCCCTATTGCGCGGAGGGTGTTCACCCTTGTTCATTAAGCAAAATTGCCTTTACTTGAGCTCTAGTATGAAAGGCTTACATCCTTTTTGGGACACCCTGTATAGGATTCCATACTAAAATTTTGGTAGGGAACCCTATATTCTGTTTTTCTATTCTGAACAGATGTTTAAATTCGATTTTTGGATTATTCTGAGGGGGTATTTTTTAAAAATTGCACAGCTTTATGTTTTATTATATAAAATGAAGAAACCAAGAACATTGATACAGAGAATTGTCATTTTATCCTCCACTGATTCTGATAAACGGTTTTTACATAAAAAAAAAAGATAAAATTAATTGCAGTAATACTGCGCCTTCCATTGCAATGTAATGAGGTACCAGTGCATACAGGTGATCCGATTAATTTCATGTGATAAAATTTTATAGTAGCGCATTGAGTTTCATTCTTGTATTCGGCATATCAAACGACAGCCAGGCCAGGTGTTGTCTGGTGTCCAGTTAAATGACTTCTGTGGTATGCTGTTGAACCTATAAACCAATTTCATTAATTTTTTGGTATACCTTCGGGTTCTTCATACAAGTATGATTCACACACTTTCTCAAGGAAAAAAGATCAAAATTGCAATCCTCCTCGCAGGCTCAACGAGAGGTGGATTGAGGATTCCCCCCCCCCCGTCCCCTAGGCCCGGGGATTCTCCCCCCCCCAGGCCTGGGGTTTTCTGAAAGACCCAGTGAGGAGATTACAGCGAAGTTTGTGATGAAGAAAAGTCAACATAACAAGATTTCATTTTCTTTGGGAAAATTGACTAGAATTGCACGTTCACGCCAGAAGCGGATAGAGGGGGAGGGGGGCAAAGGCTCGATCGCCCTCCTCCAGACCTGAAGAAATTGATCGTAAAATCACTTTTCTCAAAATTGGTGTTTATAAATACTACAGACTTCCATGTAGATAATAATTTGGAGCCCCGAGCGGTCTCCTCAACTGGAAACCTGTATTCGCCTCTGAATTAGAGAACATACTGGACTCCTTTATGAAAAAGATGAAGAGACAATTTTTTATTGTCAATTACCAGAGCAAATCATGTTATTTCAGAACAGACAATTCAAACAATCAACTCCTGCACTGGAGTTGGTTTGCCGCGTTTACCTACTTTTGTGTGTGTTTTGATCATGACTTACTCTGACAGTTTTGGCGTGGCAACTGTTTTTTCACTTAAGTGACTTAAGCATTAGCCTGGGTACACCACCTGGGGGCGAACTAACATTGTACTCCAGAAATCCAAAACGCTTATGTATGTACATTATGGGCAAACAGTATATCTTCTTGACCGGCTTAGCTATTTTTAAATTTGGTTAGAATTTGCAGGGGTTGGTCGAATTTCATTAAATTAATTATTTTGAGTTCATCTGAGGGCTAATTTTTTATCAATTTTTAGAGGTGAAATTTGTTTATCATAGCATTACCTACAAGGCATTTTTAACAATCTCTTCAACATCACTAAGTCTTAGCTACATTTCACAATGCAACCATTTGTTGCAATTACCATAGCTACTTAATAGTACTCAGGAGGATGAGTTACTCCGAAAAGACCAAGTTGAAAAGTCGAAAAAAATCTTTTTCAATTTTTCGACCCGTCCAGAAATCAAACCCGGTGCTACCTTCTTGGTGCAGACCGAGTGTGATGCACACTCTGCCGCGGAGACATCTTCAGCATTTAATCTTAACTAACTTTGATGTATAGTAAAATGCCATACGCCACATAAATATATGTGGAAATTCGGTGAAATTGATGTTATACCAGTAGTTCCGTAAAATGTAGAACTTACTCAAATTTTCGACCGGAATTTGGTACCGAGTGGCCCAAGAGCAAGTTCTATGAACATAATGAAACTCCAAAATTTATTCAAAATCGGATAAGGTGTTCTCGAGAGTTATCGTGGAACAGACATACAAATAGAAAGTCGTTTAAACAAAAATTGTGATATTAAAACTAGACCTCACTTCCATTAGGTATACAGGGTGTAAATCGATGTCAATCCGTTAATCATTTATACTTGAGACCAAAATAAGATGATTTCTCTTCACTCTATAAAGGCATGTCTGAAAATGTTTCCCCACAAGCTACAGATTTTGGAATCAAAATATTTTTTCTCAATAACTTACTTCACGTCATTTTTTTAAAACAAGTGGAACCAAAATTATTGAGAAAAAAGGATCCCTTTATTCCAAATTCCTGGCTCTGAAGCTTGGGGCTGAACATTTTCGGACATGACTTTATAAAGTGAAATCATCTTATTTTGGTCCCGAGAATATTTTGTTAACAGATCGACATCGAATTATGTTACACCCTGTATACCGACCTACATAATTCCAGAAAAAATCTTCAAAATAGGATGAACGGCAAAAGAAAATGTTGCTATTGTTGTAGCGGTGTTTCTCAAGTCAAATGTTCTCCCCATTTCAAAAGTCAGATTTGGAAAAATGGTATAAATAATTTGATATGAGATTACCGAAAAGATTCTGATGACCTTTGGCTGAAATTGAAATGGTATGCGTTATACGCTCAATACCCTCCCGGTGCGTAGAATCGGCTATCGCGAGGATGGCATAAAAGAAAATGAAAACATAATTGAATTAATTATATTATTAACTTCAATTGAGTTTTATATTATTTTAAATAAATGATCTGAACAAATAATCAACATTAAGGTTGGTACAGATAAAAAATTTGGGCACGGGGCCGAAAGGAACCCATTTTGGAGGACAAAGAGTGACTCCAAATCACTTTTCATTGCTTTATTTAATTTTTCCGGTTATCTAGCAATCAATCAATATCTAGCAGGAGAGAAAAAAGCAAAGGGGTAACACAATGAATAGAACAGAAAGTGAGGAAACTTGGTTAATTATTAAGGCCGAGGAATGTCGAAACTCTGGCGCTAGTGTAAATAGAGTGACATGGAGTCGAAGAGAATAATATGCTGTCGGCAAATCAGCTCATTGAGTATGTACACCAATATCGTTTTCGTTACACGATAATCGTATGCGTATGCATACCGTAATTTTAACATGGGTAATAATAATTATGTCGTTGTTTGTTGTGCATAGTCTTAATGTTACCTAAGTATAAAGTAGCGCACTCTAGCGGCTGTTCACATATAACTGCATAAGTTGCCACACTTTCTACTGTCTTCACAAAATAACAGCCATAGAGAGGTAAACATGAAGACGGAATTTTCCCTCCGCATTGTGGGAAAAATTTGTGGAAGAAAAAAAAGAATGAAATTTAGGGATATTTCCTTCCTGGAATCAGATTCCTTTTTAAGATAGGTTCCTGACAACCCCGTGAGTCAAATACCAACATTACAAAGAATTATAAAGTGATTTAACAAAATATTAAAAATAATTCTGTACACGTAGAATAACACTTATACATATAAATATTTACAATGAGCGATGTACAGACGAGAGCGGTTGGAACAAGTAAATGAAGAAATCAAAACAAAATGGACACCGTTCCCAAATGATCACAGCCTCCAACCCACTTCCTTACACCATTAGAAGCCTCACTAAGACGAATCACATCCCTTCTTTTCTTCTTAATCTTCCCTTCGTTTTGAATTGTTTGACTAAATTCTTCCATACAAGATTCCACTATTGGTTCACTTTGATTCGCACTAACGGCCCACAAACCCCTCCCTGACATCACCAAAAGCCTCACTAAGACGAATCTTCTCCATCAATCTCATCCCTTCTTTTCTTCTTAACTTTCCCTTCCATTTGAATTGTTTTAGTAATCTCTTCCATACAAGATTCCACTGTTGGTTCACTTTGATCCGCACTGTAATCATGTCCTGCAATTCTTCCCAACATCATAATATATGAACATGCAATCCTTAAAACAGCTAATTTAGAAAGCTTTTGGTTATTTGAATAAGCAGGTACAGTTTTTCTTAAAGTTTCAAAAGCAGCACTTATAGTATGAACTCTTGTACGTTCTCGGGCATTTGCTTCAATACGCCTTTCTCGTGTCATATTTTTATAATTTCTATGATTGTTTTGACTAGAAGATGATGTTTTACAATAAATTGAACTGCTCTCATTGGTTGTTGAATGACTATCAAGACTAGTTGGCGAGTTAAGTTTATCTTCAGATTTGATATACATACTTGGAAGACTATCACTATAACTATTGCTTGAATTTGAGCTACAAGAATCACTTAAATCTCGATTTATATTTTTACTATAAATTGCTTTTGGTTTTTCTATTTTTCTTTTAAAATATTCATTTGTTTTAATATGTTTTGGTTCTATCATTTCTTGTTTAGTCTCTTCCACATGTAAATTACTATCCCATATAGAATGATTACTTATTGTACTATCTTCAATTTTTATTGGATGCCTTAACATTGAATGATTATGAATTGAAGGACTGAGGGAGACAGATTTAAATTGATTTGCTATACATTGATTAATATGATCAATATTAAATGGTGACATAAGTTGTTTTGTTCTATAACTATTTATAATACTAAAATGATCAATATTAGTTTCTATTCTATTAGGTAGTTCATTTCTAATCAGTTCATTTTTTGACAGTTCATTTCTATTGAAGTCAGTTCTTAGTAGTTCACTATTTGTAACGTTTTTATAAATTGGTTCACTCTTAATTGGTTTACTTTTAAATGGAAATACTTTTTTTCTAAAATCTAAAGGTGCATCTTGATCTGATGATGTATTTTTCTTTTCTTTTACTAATGATAGAGGTTCTTCTTGATAGATTGGAAAATTATTTCGAACTGTTATTGGAGGATCTTTAGTGTCACTCCATGGTCGAAATGGACTACATAATTTGGGTTTATTTTCATAACATATTCTTTTAACACATTCATGTTTATCCCTTTTATCATCATGTAATCTTCTTTTATTATTGGGTGGTGATGGAGTTTCTTCAATTTTTATTATTTTATCTCTACTTTCTATGTCACTTATAGAACGACTGTCAGTATCAGGGTCATCAAGTTCTTCTCCAGAACAAAATCCTGATGATTCTCTTTCTGCTAATGTTCCTGGTGACATTTTCATTTCTGAAATCAAAAGAAAAAGAAAGACAGATTTAGACAGAGTGTTAAAATAATAATTGAACATTAGCAAAATTTAAATGCGCTCCGACTTAGGATACAATGCAAATGCTTATTATTATAATGATTCAGTGTAGAATGAGAAAAAGATTTAAAAATAAACGGAATTCCACACTCTTGAAGAGTAGGAAATAAGGCACAGAACTCAGAAGATGCAAGCGTGTGCAGACTGACAGAAAATTAATTATGGGGAGAGAGATAGAGAGAAGGGTCTGGTAGAAGCGTAATAGCCCTACTCATGAGCTGATTGATTCTTTTATCATCAAACCACCTGATGATGATGATGAGAACAACAAATTCGAGATGAATGCTCATAGAAAAACTAAATTGATCCAAAACATGATTGCAGCATACAACACGATATTCAGATCATCTTGCAAGAACCCAATCTTCAATTCAAATTTTTCTCTGAATGGAACATCATAATTGTTCCTTGTTACAGGCGCCATTGAACAAACTCTTCGGAATCTGACCTCAAAACGCGTGATTCTAACAATGTTCCTTTTTGATATTGATTCAAATTATAATATTGAAGACTCCAGTATTTGTTTTGTTTGAATCAAATTTAATTTATTATTGAAACCTAAAGTTGTTGGTGTTTTGATGAATAAATCTTGCATCTAATTCATAGCACATCTCTCTCAGCACAATATAGTTGTTGTAGCTGTCTTCTATTACAGCCTCTGTAGATCAGTTGGTTAAGGTGGTGGATTTTTAACCAGGAGGTTCAAATCTAACTCCATCCCTGTCTCTTCGAATCTGAACAAAAAAGGTCGCAGTGATATTTGCAATCATTCTCAATAGAGACAAAGAATTTCATAATAATAATTATTACAATAAGAGGTGTTCATCTTCAACTATTCTCTACTTTTGGAAAAATGGCAGAATAAGTTTATGAAAAGAAAAAAAAACCAAAAGGTTTTGAGAAGGGAACTGTGATTGTATGCTTTCCAGGTCGCCCTGGTGCGTAGAACCTGCAATCGTACTCACGTTTATAATAAATAATTGATCTTGCATGTTCGATGACAAATACTTGTCGAGTTGTTTTCGTTGTTTTGTTTGACTATCTTTTAAGCAGCAATAGATCAGCGGATCGAAGTGACTTTCGGGTAATAATGCGATGAAGAGTGACAGAGGCTACTTTTCATCCTGCACAGAAAGGTCATCCCTCCAACGTTCCTGGCAAAGCAAAGGATTCTAATAGTAGCTCAATGTACCGATAATTTTGTATATTTAATTTACCGATGGTTTTGTATAAATTAGTCAAAATTAAAGATTCCTAAACTGTTTTCGAGTTACAACTAATTTTCAATTTTTTGGGTAAAATTATGAACTAATATCTCAAAAGAGGCTGACAAATCATATTTTATCAGTTCAAATGATCAAATCAAAAGAAAGTTTTAAGATATCCATTCAGGAATTACAGAAATATTTAACGAGTTTCTAATTAAAACCTACAGAATTACGAGTTGTAAACCGACATCGGGTAAGATAAGATTACTCCATTCAATTGGGGAAAACATAAATAATTTTGAGAGATAAATACCTAAATAATATAAAAACAAATATCGGATACAATTCTTAAACACCAAACCTATAATTTAGTAAGAACCATTCAAACTGTGGATTTGAATGTATTAAGCACGTTGGCACGTCCGTCCAAGTATCTTATGACGAACTGTATTAGGTTCGCTAGGTTTAAACACTTCCAATTCAATGAGAATATAATTGGATGAGAATATTTTGTTTGAATGAAATTATAGATTGAGATTGTAAGATCTGATCTCAATCATTACGTGATCATTTCTTTTCTTTTAAGATTTGGTTATATTCATGGGAAAAATGGGGAGGGATCAAACTTTATGTGGGCTGAACATTTTCAGAGATAATTATTACTGTATTACAAGACATTTTTGGTATACCTAGATTATTACAACTTAAGGCGTTAGTTCCTGTAATTTGTTTATGATCGATCTCTCATAAGGAAAATGAATCATGCTTGTGTATTTAGTTTATCCATACAGACCAAGTCCGCCTGAGCTAATATATTCTAGTTCGATTCCATAGGTTCATTGTTGAAAATGTCATGGCAACATAGACGGTTTAAGCCTAAAAATGGGGGCGGGGTGATTTTTTTCTGTGCCTGAAAAACATGCCTATATAACCATAATGTATGTAACCCATATTTTTTCATCTCGTGTAACAACCGAAAAATTCGGGGGGGGGGGGGGGNTTAAGCCCCGGAAGACCCCCCCAAAACTGCTTATAGCATGGCAAATAATAATATGGTTTGGTTGGTATACTAAGGTGTTAAGTAAAACGATAATAAGGCAGATAAAATGTTATCATGCGCGGATATAGCCCTCTTGTTTTTTTTTGGGGGGGGGGGGGCNTATAAGCGTGATGACGAAAAAAAAAGTGCCATGACGGATGAGAGAATTTTTGACAATTTTTTATTTACCTACGTATTTCTATTTAGTATCAGGATTGAGAATTATTTAGGGGCCCGTGCCCCCTACCTCTCAATGGGATAAAAGAGACAGAAAATCACTATTCATTTGATTTTTTTTAAAAAATTTACGTGATTAGTTATAATGAAATTTGAAAACACCGCTCGCTTAAAAAAACTGGGGGGGGCACGTGTCCCCGTGCCCTCCCCTATATCCGCCCATGAATGTTATATCTTCACATGACTATAAAATTTATAACTATTTGAATTATTGTTGACTAGTTTAATACTCTCCTGAGTACATCGTCAGAGCATTTGAGATGGAAGTTTAGGAGCGTCCTTCTAAACGATATTCTATACGACACTCGTATGCTTCTATCTCATTATAGCCCTGAACGATGTCCTCAGAAGAAGATGAAATATTTTGATTTACGAGCAAAATACACTTTACTTACAGGAAGGGAGACAACGCTGGCACAGTTACTTTTTTTAAAAATGGCAAGACCTAATTACTATCATCATTATTATTATTCTGGCAATATGCTGTTTCAACTCTTGTAATTATTGTCAGTTCTAAATAACATCTATATAGTTTTCAAAATTAGTGAAAATATATAAATTCCACATAGCAAATATTCAGCACACAGAAAGGCCAAACCTTCTAAGACAACACTTATAAAACAGGCGGAGCTTGGTAATCATAAATTGAACTGAATAGGCAAAGACCACAACAGAAAACAAATATTGTTGAAGTACGTGACGCGGTTAATATGGAGAACGAGCTAAACAATAATGTTGCTTTGATATATTGGTCTGTCGGAGGTATAGCACGGAATGCACGTGCGGGGGGGGGATAGATGGGAAATCAGGGTGGGAAAGAAATAATTCAAGTCCATTGTGAAAACCGGGTGGAAAACTAATTATTTGAAAATATGTAATTGTTCCATATAGAGATTTGTACTGGGGACCAAGCCAATTATTAGCCTCCAAGATTAGATATATGATGACAATTAAAAAACTTTAACCTCAAACATTTTTCTAGGAAATAAAGAAAACAACGTTAAATGGCATAGTTCTAATTTTGCTGAAAATTTTAGATTAGGTATCCCTCATTAATATTATGATAGACGCCTCCGTGGCAGAGTGCGCATCACATTCGGTTTGCACCAAGGAAGTACCGGGTTCGAATCCTGGACGGGTCGAAAATTGAACAAAGGTTTTTCAAATTTTCTACTTGGTCTTGTTGTGATTGGGGGTAACTCAGCCTCCTGAAAACAATTGAGTAGCTATGGTAATAGCGACAAGTGGTAGCATTATAAGGAAATTGTTAAAGTGTAGCTTAGGCTTAGTGATATTGGAGTGATTGTTGAGAATAAATTGTAATGATATGATGCCCACAAAAATTGTGACATAATAACACAAATAAACATTAATTCATTCATTAGTATTATTAAAAGTCCCGAGGTGGAGCGCTTGCAAAACTTTCCGCCATTTTATATAAACAATAATAATCAGTAAACCGTTCTCAAGATATTTGCAAAAACAACAACAAAAAAATAATCTAAAATCCAAGATGGCGGCGATAAAAGTCAAAATGACTAAGGTTCCGCAATCGCCCCATCTCGGAATTTTTTATAATATTGAAACTGCAAAATTTTCTGCAAACCTTAGAATTAGAACTATGCCATTTAATGTTTTTTTAACCCATTTTTTCATCTTCTGGGCTAATATGGATATTATTGGAAACGATGATGCCACTAGTGATTGATTGATTGCGAGATTTTACTTGTAAATTCTTAATCCTATTGCTTTGCGTATTTTTTTTTTGCTTATACATACGTGGTTATCATAAATGCATAACAATATAGGGTAGGTATACACTATACATAGGTACTTAATTCAAGGGGAAAGGAAAAACCCATTGGTCAGAAAAAACAACCAGACTGTAAGAATGACTTTTAGAGGTGGATGGGTCAGATGAATGTCAACAGGTATGGATTTGTTTCCTATATTCAAATTCAATTTTAATGAGAATTTCACATAAAAACTGCCACACATTTCGGACTAGAAAGTTTCTTCTGGAATGTTTTTTTCCAGAAGAAACTGTTGAAAGTGGTGGCTGGGCATTATCAAAGGACAGTATTGTGTTTTCTTTACATAGGTTGCATTGGCCCTCAATATTAGTGTCTATTCTGTTCATGAATGAATTTAGGATTTTTGAAAGCACGGGTTCACCGCGCACACGCAAGAGTGGAGAGACCATAACTGTCGATGAGGACATGATTCCTTTCTCATATTCAAATCGAATTTGAATGAGATTCTCACACAACGACAACTATCACTCGTCATAATATAAGTAGACAGTAGTCTACTTATATTATTCAAACTTAGTAAAGTTCGAATGTTTTTTTCAGATGAGTCAATATGATCAAGCGCGTCGGTAGATGCGCCCACGTCAAGAGTAATCAAACTGCCGGCAAATATTAAAACGAACCAGAGTTTATAGGAATGAAGACCCACTTTTTTCTGCCAGATTTCCAGATGAATTTTTGCTACATGGTATCAACAGTACAAACATATAATGCGATGAAAGTTTATATAAGTCACGTCATGATGAGCCTAGACTACAGAATAGTCGTCCAGAACATATAATGCCATTTCTGAAAATGTTAGCAGAGTTCGTTGCTTTGTCTAATCTAGATTCTAGACCGAGACAAAGTCAACTCTATTGTTAGACAAATGAGGTTCACAAGAAACTTTCTGTGTGCATTGAAAATAGAAACGTCTACCAAGTAGGTGAGAGCTTCTTCGAAAATTTGGATCTAAAAGTTGAACCGTTTTGAATTATAAGTACAGACGGTGTTAGATTATTGTTTTACAAAAATCAGCCATAAATGAGTATAATTCCTGGAAATCATCGGCAAAAATGTGTATTTATTGTGTTGATGGTGTGGTGGTGGAAAGAAGCCCTCTGTAGGGCGTTTGTTCAAACCCAACCAACCCATGATTAAGGGCTATTATTATTGTGAATGTGTGTTTGTTGTTGTGGGAGCAGCAAATTCGCCATCATCATGTCATTCCGTCGAATACGGAAATTAGTAGATTAAGGAATTTGGCCACATCTACTGCATTCAGCCACAGGTCTAATGGTGTCAGTGACGTGGGTTCGTCTTTATGGTTAGGGAGATAACGAGTGTCCTTTACATACTCGTCGGTTGCATTAGTCCTCAATATTTGAGTCTATCCTGCTTATGTATGAATTTTGTACCAGCCAGAGCATAGTTTTGCCAGGATTGAACTTATGGAACATTTCGCTTATCCAGAAATATTTTGGATGGTTTGGAGTTTTTAAAAAAATCAGCTATAAATAATTAAATATGCCTATTGTACATGAATTCAGGTATAAATTTATCTCCTTCATATAGTGAATATCAGCTGTAAATATGATTGTTCAATAAATGGAGCGTACCTATTTCTGTTTTTCCGATTGATTTTTTTAATGAATTTTCTCGAGACTTTGTTTCTCCTAGTGTAGGTTCATATTAAATATTTTCACTCATCATGATGTGACGTGAGAAACGGAAGTTGGATCATTCGCTTTTTTTCGTGTGTATAGAAATGTGAAATCTTTGAAGGAATTGCAGAATCATCAAATGTTAATTAAAAGAAAAGAAAAAACACACACAAAGATGAGAGAAGAGCACGTTAAATTAAGAGGTAGGTAAATAGTTTCATTTAAATTTCTTTAAGAAGTCAATGGGTGGCTCAAGAATATCAACAATACATGAAGGCAAATTTTATGATAATCTGTGCATTGGTTCTCAAGATAGGCATTTTAATTTTTGTTCTATCACAGTCATAGGTCAGACTTTTCGAAAAGTGTTTTCTCAAATACATTATGGAATCAGTGCTTATTGAATACCAAACTTCCTCTGCCAAACTTATAATATAAAACACAGTAAAAGT
Organism: Pachypsylla venusta; assembly: GCA_012654025.1. Lineage (NCBI taxonomy): Eukaryota > Metazoa > Arthropoda > Insecta > Hemiptera > Aphalaridae > Pachypsylla > Pachypsylla venusta. The sequence goes on from CM022874.1 coordinate 39,139,475, forward strand.
CGATCCCAAACATCAGAAAAGCAGAGACATCAAGTCTCTTTCGAACCAGTCGAACTAACATTTGGTATCTGCTGTCATCTCGAACATAGACAGTTAGTTGGACATGAACATAAATAAACAAATGATAAGGGGAAAATTATTGTTATAGGTACGTCTTGAAGATAATTGCTAAGAAGGGAATCAGTTATCAATCAATCTGATCGAGTTATAATAAAGGGATTTTTAACATTTTCCAGACCATCTACACTGGCTCCAAGGAACCTTCCTTATTTACATTGAAAACGCTCCTTAAATCCGAAAGCATATTTAATTTAAATACAAATCCATTTGAATTAAAAGTTAAGAAATATTAAGAGTAATTATTGATAGCTTGATACTCGTAGGTACTGTGAAGTGGATCCCCAATAGTATAATCTCTCCAGATGTGTTCTTTTGGAGCAAAGTTAAAGACGAACCGAGGATACAATGTTATAAGGAGTTTTTTTTTCTTCACTGCACGCCAGTGTTATTAATTGATCTGATGGCGTTATTATTGAGCGAGTTTTAACATCTTACTAGACTCCATCAGATGATGCTGATGAATCACTTCCATTTCAAGAGCCGCAACAAATTAAAAGAGAACCAATGCAAACATGGTTAACATGTATTGAAAATCAATTGGACATGCTTCTGTATATTGACGGAAGTGATCACATCTCTCATCGATACATATTGATAGTCATTCTGTATCTATCAATTCACTCGCAGCGCAGGCGGCATGTCGAACAACAGGAGGAAGTGAGTATACATACCTAAGATACATTGAACAGAACAAAACTGAGTTCGGATTGATTCACCGTGAGGTTCAATCATAAAGAAGTTTGGATATCGATAGTCTCTGTGACCGGGCGTAATAGAACTCAACATTGGAGAGAAAGTTTACATGCCGTTAATATTTGGTGAAACTTAGATCCCAACAAAATGAAAAAAGTGCGTCGAAACGTACAAATGCAGAAGAAATTTTTAACACAGTTTGTGTACTAAATAACCATCCCTGCACAGCACGTTGAATCAAAGGAACGCATCAGAAGAATAAGATCATTACGGCCAAGAGGTAGCATCAGGTCTCCTCAGAAATATATTCCAAAGCGGGAATGATGTCAGGATAGAGTACATGTATAAAAAGTGATAGGAAAATGGTAACACAATTTTATAATTCTAAAATTACAACATGTACTATCCCCCTCCCCCCGGACACGAAAATAAAGAAGGAGAAAGCAAGATAGGGTAAGAAATACTTATGAAGTTTTTGAATTGTTATTTATTTGACCGAAAAGGTTTTTATTATGTCTTGGTTTGCACGGTTTGGTTCACGCTAACTTTCGGACCAAGCTTTTTCTTTTCTCAGGAGTTTAATTCCAAATAGTTGTAATTTTGAAGGTGAAAATTGTGCGTCTGTTTTATACTGAATACAGAATTTGGTTCAGTATTTATTTAAGGACTCTGATCACGTAATTGAAAATCACATTTAAATGAACAAAATAATCAGAATGAGTATTCAAATAATCAAGATCAATAGCCTTACTTCTAAAAGAATTCTGTTTAAAAAACAATCTACATAATTAAATACGTGATGTCAGATTGTGATCTAGCCTAGGTAGCATATTCCATCAGTTCCACTAGATGAGGTGACAACGCTCAACGCTTCCATCAATGCATCATGCCTATCAAGTGGCTCAACTGTTTCCAATTGATGATTTTGTTTGATTTGTGGGTGATCTTGATTTGTTCCATTCAATAATTCCATTTGGAAATTCGAGATGGATTTTTATTTATTTATTTGAAATAATTAGAGACATCGTGTAGAATTATTTTTAGTTCTAGGTCAATGAGTAATCATCGCTATTGATGGTTGCAAATTATATGTAAGAAAACCTTTACGAATCTTGGTTGCAAATTATAAGTTTAAGAGTACGAAAACCTTTACGAATCTTGGTTGCAAATTATAAGTTTTAAGTGTAAGAAAACCTTTAGGAATCTTGGTTGCAAATTATAAGTTTAAGAGTAAGAAAACCTTTACGAATCTTGATTGCAAATTATAAGTTTTAAAAGTAAGAAAACCTTTAGGAATCTTGGTTGCAAATTATAAGTTTAAGAGTAAGAAAACCTTTAGGAATCTTGGTTGCAAATTATAAGTTTAAGAGTAAGAAAACCTTTAGGAATCTTGGTCGAACTATCAAATAGGTACAACAAACGAAAACGAATAAAAACACTTGATTTTATGTTCTACAATTTTAATATATTATTCGATACGCTTTTCGAATACTGATATATAAGAGAAGGATATATGGATTGTATAGCCACCGGGGGGGAGCAATCATTTGGTGACGGTCCTAAATCCGTGCAAATACAGAAGGTTTGGTGTTAGGAAGAGCATCCAGCCATTAAAAAAACTCTGCTTTAAACCAATGATGAGGGATTATCAGCAAAAAGCGAGTTTCTATGGATACTGTGGGAAGCTAGCTGGGTTACCGTGTCATGACATGGTTACAGCTAAAGAGAGTAGGCACTGAAAAAAAGGTTGTGGCATGGTAGACCCCAAATAGAATTGGGAAATGGTGAAGTGAAAGAGGAAAAGGATATAAGAAAATAGGAAAGGAGGTATTTATGAAGGATATAGAAGTAATCTAGGAATCACTAAGGAGTTTTAGTTTCAATAAGATGGAATTCAACATTTCCAAACACAGCGAAGTTATATTTCTGTCGAAAATCATAATGATTTGGTTTCTGTAAGCATTTTCATTGTTAAAACAGCATTAGTCCTATGTTTTGTTCGTCACTTAAAAGGCCCCAAATTTTATCAGTCACATAAAAACTGTACAAGTTTCCTCTTCAGAAAAAATATTTTCGGTATGTTATCGAAATGACTTCTCTAGAAAGTTCTTGCTATTTTATCATGTTGTCCTCTCAAACATGCGATTCCATGAGAGAAGCGAAATTGCTAATATTGACAATGTCTTTTCATATTCTGTAATATTTTTAGTATTTTTATGAATCGTATACTTTTGTTTCAAAATAGATATTAGATATATTTTTTCTTAGCCAGCGTCTATGGCACATTGAATACACCAGTTCTTTGGATCACTGAAGTTAAACAACGTCCAAACAGTGGTTGACCACGTGATCTTGGCTTTTTCTGGCCCAACCCAGGATGGGTAAGATCAATGTGGGCACAGCGAATGGAGGGTAAAACCTCCGTCTCGAATCACCAATAGATGTTAAAGAGACTTTAAGCAAATAATAATAATAATTAAATAAATAAATGTCTTTATTCTTTTTATATTTTTCTTTTTTATTTCCATACTATCGAAGGCTATAGTTCTGAAAATGACACGGCACTATCTGCGGACCTTCCAAGACAATCCATAGGAATCAAATTTTGATAAATCCATATTTATCAAAATTTGATGTGCAGTGTTTGGGTTAAAGTGAAGAATCTGACAGACGTTTTCACAATGATTTTTATTTTCAAAACCATTTTGTTTATCAACGAGGCTTGACTTTCTCTCAATGCATTTAATTGATTGGAAAATCTCATCGCTTCCTGATATCTTTAACAGGAACCCTTATTGTAATTGTAAGATCCTGTATCTATTGAATGATATTGCACGTGTAAATAGTAACAACATCCGTCGTGTCGTTTGTTAAGAGATTCATCCAACTGGATTAAAGATAATTTCGTTCTGATCTGATAATTGTCTTTGGAGATCAAACTGGTTTGGGTGAAAAGTTTAATCCAACCAAGCATACATCCTATTGAAATTAGAAAATTTGAGTTTTCCGAAACAAAAATATTTCGATTTCGAATTTTAGAAAGAGTTTTAATTATATGCATTTCTGTGATCTACAAGATTCTTTGGCAAACATGTGAAATTTTTCAATTTTTGTGGCAAATTTTTCAGTTTTAAAGACAGGTAGTACATAAAAACATTAGTTTGGTAGGTTAAATGTGCCAATTATGCAATATTCTCAATTAACGGAGAAATCAGTTCTATGTGGGTTTAAATTTCACAACCAAAGATATAGACCAGGAATGAATTGTGTTTGAAATTTTTACAGACCGGGGAAAAAACTGCTGCTAATATACTTGATTTCAGTAAGAGGACATACCTATATAAAGGCATTCATGTTCCTATTTTAGTCGAATTATGGCGTCAGGCTATTTGAAGGTGGTTTAAAAGTGTTATTTTTGTGTCACTCCTAATTTATAGAACTTCATTTCAGAATACTGAAATATCTAAATCAATAAAGAACATCCTGACCCTAAAAAAACCACATTTCTCTCAAACTCTTCAGTTTAGAAACATCTGTAATATAAATTCAGATTGATTGGTTATGCTTCTGTTACCATCTCACAATATGACACCAAAAGTTATTTTCGTCCACCCTTACAAAATATCTACATTACATTGTAACTCATACAAGATGGGACGGAGTGCCGTGTTGGAGCCCCGTGCCCGTTGCTTCTCCCCATTTTTATATTTCGACAACAGATGTTGATCGTCACATGCATTCTATTGTTTTGTTTCCATTGCATGATGTTTTGTGATGTTATTGCTGTTTTAGAGAAAAATCTATTTGTGTGAGTAAACAGTTGAGTCGAAACTGTTCGTGTTTATTCCAGAGAAAGTAGATTGAATTTGGTGGGGGTATGTCTGTTGGTGTGAGGGTTTAATAAGAACTAGAAGAATGTTAAGTAAACATACGCGTCAAAGGTAGACAAGAGAGGATCTTGAAAATCCAATAAATATTGGATTCTGAATGTATGTCCATTGGGGAAATATGGGGACGGATGAAAATCCCATTAGAATAGGATTTGAAAATATTAGGCCCGCCAACAACGCCAACAGTTCAGTGAAATATGTCTTATAAGATGACGACTTCTGTAGACGAGAACCCTTCGTTACCAAAGCGGTCCTCGATTTTTTTTGTAAAATCTGTGAGAGTTCCAGTTTTGGCATGACCAGTAGTTGAAGTTGAATTCCATCATGATGCAAAACTTTACAGGCGATTCAACTCGGGATTTTTTTTCTTACCAAAGATAGCCTTAGGCCAGAAAAATCTATCAACAACATCCACCTGTATTTCTCAACCATAGAGCGGCTGATTTCCATTGGCTTACTCTGCTCCAAGTACTAAGATTAGGCATTGAATCAAATCATAATCAATAGTAGAGCTAATTAAAACTATGAATCGAAATGCAGATCACAATAAAACTATGTATTTGAGTGCAGACCCTACCAACCGAGAAGATAATATAATATTGTGGAGTGATCCTGTTGAAACTGTGACCATTTCTGGTCTGAAAACAGCATGAATGTTGGCGAAAACGGTAACAAAACCTTATACACCATTGTTATTTTTTGATGTGATATTTCTAATAGACAATCGGCCAAAGTACAAAGTGGATTTGGCTAGCGGAGTCACACTAAAGTCTTCATAATGGATCTAGAGTGTTTCGAAAAATATATTCTTCTCTCATGAAGATCAGGTGTTAATGAATACCAAATATACCTATTGGCGCCTTCTGAAAATATATCAAGTGACAAACTCATACTGAGGCTCAAATGAAAATTAAGTACGATAAGAAACACTAGGCCCCCACATCACGCCCCTTTTGTTTTGTGGTCTAAAAATAAAAACCCTGCCTATGGGGAGGGTTATGATGGAGGATAATGAGGCTGAGTTCACACAGCACCCCTCCTTCTCAACTTGTAAAAGAAAACTAATTGGAAAGCGAGAGTTTGAGAAGGAAATCTTCTTAAAATTGAACAAAATTACAAAATATACTAAAAATACAAATGCGAAACTGTGTTTGTTGGTTTGTACTTCTTTCTCTGTGAACGGAGATCGACTTGATAATTTACATTGAGATAAATTATACGCTATGGAGTGACATAGGCTAATTCTGGTATAAAGGGCGATTGTACTTTGGAAGCCATTACACAAGGCTAGAAGCTTACGCCACTTCGAGCAACTGATCCAAATGAATGTAGGTAAATGGAACCTCGTCCACTGTATGCGTATAACATATTAATACGTTTACGTCCAAAGAACGATCACCCTAACCTCCGCCAGGATCACTTTTTTATTTATGTCTCCTGCACAACTGTCACTCCACAGGAGTCACTCCTTTGGAGTGACAGTTGGACAGAGAGAGGTGGAGACACATAAATGGCACCATTATACGTTCAAAGCATGAGTGTCGAACATTCTCCGGAGATACCAAAAATTTGTTTCACAAAGACTTGCTATACCTATCTGAAATATCGTGGAGTCGCTCGTAGTTGCATGAGATTTTAGTTGCGCGTAGTCGCTTCGAAAGTACGACCGGTGTAACCGACAATGTGTGTAAGGACGCTCGTCAAATCTGAAGAACAATACGAAATCTTCTGGTTAGACATTATGCGAAGATTGGTTGAAAAATGAAGTTTCCTGAGAACCCCTGGTGGTGGGTTGAAAGAAATAATTTGCTAAAGAAGATATATTTTGTGGAGCAGACATTTGAAAGATGAGTAGAAGGGCAAATATTATAAATCACAAAAGGAAGCTCCTTGTTTCACCCACCCAATGGAGGTGAAGATTAACGTTTCTAGATTAAAAATTTGAAAACCAGCATTTCTTTTCATATTTTACATGAAGACGTTGCGTTGGTAGGTATATCTACAAAGGAATAAACAAAATTCTAATGAGGGCACATCTCATCATATTTATAGTATCAAGTAAACAAGGTTTTCAAATAGGAAAATTTTAAAAGGATTTCCCTTAAAGACGGTCGTCCCTTGGAAGCCACTACGGACTGTAGGTAGATAGAAATTCATCCACCGTAACTGTAATTTAATGAGGTTACATTAAGCTACATTCATTTGGATCGGTCACTCGTAAAAGCGTGAGCTTGTAATCACTCGTAGTTACTCCCAAATGACGACCGGGATAGTGTGTTTTTGTTATTATCCCGTTCATAATCAATAAACACTCACGTGGGAGAGGTTCGAACTGTAGGGAAAAAATCCTGAATATTTTCCTTGTATGCGAGTATTAAATATTTACTTCGCGGCATATAGTAATCTAGGAGAGTAAATTCTGCAAACAATGATTGGCGTACGCGTTCACAGATACCCAGTATATAAAAAGTTTGAGTTTGTTATAAATTAGAAAGTCAGGTGACTCATCTGGTGTATATCTGTTCTAATTGTTACAAAACTCTCATCCGTGGGATTTAGTAAACATTTTTGAAGTAATCTTTTTATACAAAATTATAGGAGACGTTGAAAAAGGATGAATTATAATAAGTAAAGGTTAGATATTAGAAAAACCAAGGAAAATGACAAATCTATCTTTTTCATCGAGATGAACACGACGAGCTGTCTAAGAAAGATGATTTTGTGTCTTATGCACATCTTCGAATCTAAACAACTAACGTATAATAGTAAGAGAGAATTATTGTTGGAATTTTAGTGTGAGTCTGTGATAGAAAAATAGAGGCTCTTCTGGTAAGTCTCATCCGTATTAACTTTTTTCCGAGTCGAACATTAGTACTTTAGTGTGAGCCTGCGATAGAAAGACAGAAACTCTTCTGGTACATTAAAAATATGAAATTCCAATTCAATATCTATACAACGTTAATATAAATATTCCTTATGAAGAAAAAGAATTTACTAAATTTAGATCCTTTTCTCAGTTGTAAGTTTTTTAAATACAGGAGTAATGTAAGTCCAACAAACTTTGAGCTTCTGCCTTCTCAAAAACCTATGTTAACATTGTCGTCTATCATCTTATCCCAATCGACCAAAGTCATATTGATGGATTCGTTTCAGACGAAAACTGGCTACTGCCCATTATAAAATTCTTTCTTTCAAATAGGGGAGATGCCAAATACTTTAGCACCTCCGCTTTCATCAATTCATCGCTCTCAACGCCTGCCTATCACGTTTGTGGCAAACACAAACAAAGAAAGAATCAAGCACGTGCCTATTTAAGGAAAAACCCCAGAATCATTGGTGATTGAATAAGTTTACTCGTTAAGTATGTTCAAAATTCCATGCCTTGGTGAATTTGATCGATACTTAGCCGTAGCACAAAATGAATATGACATTATTGAGTTTTATTTTCTTCAGGTGAGAGTGGTCCACTCCCTCATACAATGCCAAAAAGTCAATGGAATGGTCAGAGGGTGGGGGGGGGCTGGTGTTAGAAACAAATACCAATATTCTAGTAGCGAAGAACGTGAATTGTTGGGAACAGATGGTGTACGATGTACTAATTCATTAACCTTCAATAACTCCCGTCTTACTAAATTATTATCGCGTACAGATCCACAAAATAACTCTCTAAAGACAATTTAGATGACTGTTTGTTTTGAAACAAACTACTTTCATTAAGGCGGCTAACAACAAAAATTGTTGAGAGCAACGGGGAGCTATTGTTTGGAGAATTTGCAGTTGAATTTTGAAATCGACGTTCCCCCTGTCCGACTTCCGAGTCTTTTTTTTAAAAAAAAAAAAATAATGTATACTTATAATGTAATCACACCAATTGGCAAACATTTTCCAGAACCGCACAAGTGTGTATGAAGTTTTTCTTCGGCACCTTTCCTGTAATATTTCTAGGAACGACGATTGTTTCGCAAAACATATATGTTGTATACCTATAACTCATAATTTATTCATTGCTTCTAAAAGTTTAAAAGAAGTCTAAGAAAAAATAATTGGGGAATTTTTTTTGCGGACACGCTTTTAATATTTTACCCATTTGGCAGGATATTTTCAATCTAGTCGAAGAACAATGTTCTTTTAAAAAAAAGATTACATTTTTTTGCTCAAGAATTTGCTTTGAATATTAAAGTATGTTCGCCTTTATTATTTTTTTTAAATATCGGTATATGGGGAAAAGGAATAGAAAAAAAAAACGATGCGACGGTCCAAAATTCCAAAATTTGGAGAGAACCACATGGAGTACTTCGCAAAATAAACTGCTGTTGGATCGGATTACTCCTAGAGAATTATAAAACTCGGCTACTGATCTCCTTGACCGAGTTAAGATAATTGATTCTCGTTTTCAGAATGGTATGGCTGGAAAATTGAGTGTCCTAAATAATACGAATCTGGTTCCGGGGCGTAACAAATAAAAAAATTCCTTACTCCTAGAGATTTACAATTTTGTTTGGCTCAGTGTTGATACAATCGTAACAAAGGGTTAATCATGGATGATTTTTTTATTATTAACAATTAATATTAACAAGCCCATCTGAATTAGTTCAGCTGTTTGCACACATAATGTTGTACTGATGTCACATCTGTTACTCTCAAACTGTTATAACTCATAACACCTTCCATAGCTTCATTCATACAGAATCTAGTAGCAATTTGCTACTCATCACAGCTTCATTTATGCCAAACTCACTAGCAAATTGTCTGTCATCAATATTTTTTTACAATTGTTAATATCGAACACAGTAGAAAATTGTCTGTCATATTTTTTTTGAATTGTCTGTCAAGCTACTCATCACATCTTCATTTATGCCACACCTAGTAGCAAATTGTCTGTCATCAATATTTTTTTTACAATTGTTACTGTCGAATGCAGTAGAAAATTGTCTGTCATATTTTTTTTGAATTGTCTGTCAAGCTACTCATCACATCTTCATTTATGCCACACCTAGTAGCAAACTGTCGGTCATCAATATTTTTTTTTTACAATTATTGTCTTTAAAGCTAGTCATCACATCTTCATTTATTCAGAACCCAGTAGAAATTTGTCTGCCATTAATGTTATTTGCAATTGTCTCCCGATCCATTAATCACTTCTATATTTATTCATATCGAACTTGGGCTAAGATACCACTGAACGCAACAAAGCAATATTGCTGTCAGTGAGATTAGATCTCATTTGATTCTGAAGGAACATCGGAGAATGCAGGCGCTTGACAACGCTGCAAATGTCGCGTTGAATGGAACCTAAGCCTTAGAGGTCAATCATCGTCTGTCATTTTTTTTCCAATTGTCTGACAATCATCCTTGTATCCTTAATTGCCTTATTTGGGTACTGACCCCTAAAGTTTTGGAATGTGTATGACATTTCAGGGCCGCTTTTGTGATGAATGAGAAAACAAGAACATCTGACACAAAAATTTGACGACAGGTCTGGGTACAAATATTCATAAAAAAAAGCATGACACCCATTTGTAAGAGTCATAAAGGGGTTGATGCGCAGGACACGTGTTAGTAATTAGAAATGGATAAATTTAGAATATACTGCACAACTCTCACTCCTTTTCTGTTAATAACAATTGCACAACTCTCACTCCTTTTCTGTTAATAACAATGTCATGGAAAACCAAACCGCCCGATAGAAAATCAGTTACCGCTCCAAGTGGTCATGCGATTCTATTTGGTATTTCAAGTCTTAGCACAGAAGAATTTACTGCACCAGAATGTCAGAATATATATTCCAATTGGAATATTATCTTTTCAAAATCCAGACCAGTGTTAAGAGAGTCTCAATTCTACACCAGAATTTCTGTCGGTGATTGCTGCACACAGAAATTTACTAAGGGGAGCAAGTCAACTTCATTAAATCCTAAGACCGTGCAAATACAAAAGTCTTGGTGTTGGGAAGGGCATCCAGTCTTTAAAAAACTCTGCTTCAAACCAAAGATGTAAGGTCATAGGCAAAATGTTTCTACGAAATTTCTAATATGCATACCGTGAGAAGTAAACGAGTGTTACCGTGCCGGGAAAGGGTACAGAGAGAAGGTAAAGAACGAGTAGAGTAGGTAAAGAACAAAAGGAAAGCAACACCAAACCCAAATAGAATTGGGAAAACCTGAAGTTAAAGAAGAAGAGACCAGTAGCAAATAAATGCAAAAGAAACAAAGCTTGCTATTTAAAAGAAGAGTAACCAAGGATGTAACAATACCCGGACTTGAATTACTGATGCTTTAGAATAAGCTGCTCCCCCAACCATTGTCGAAATGCGTAATGTCATTTATTAGAAAATACACATTCATAATGCGAGTATGTTCCCTCAGGGATATGTCGCGAGGATGAGTTCAGAGGGTAGGGCTATGCGTTCTGTGAGCCAGCGAACGTAACCACCTAAAAAAACACGTGTCGCAATGTCAACTCATTGTTTTTTTTTATGTTAAAAAAATATGTAAAACCTCACACTTTATTTACTCAATCTGATTTTATTATTGTTACATCACTACCCTTCCAATGTACACGAACAATTAATATTACACAGACAGGGGTCTTAAATATTCATCCCCGATAAAGTTTGCACGATTATTTCAAATAAAAGGCACCTACTAATCGTAACCTCAGTCGTCCTTTGAAAGCGATAACTAGCTTACTCTACAACGAGCGACTTCATGCGACTACACGCTACAAGCTTCATATCCTCTTGGAGTTTGATTTGCCGCTTGAAGTCATCCGTAGTAGCATGATCTTGCGTAATCGCTTCCAAAGGACAACCGTTCTAAAGTAGAAGCACAAGCTGGCACTCACATCTTTGTATGCGTTCTGTCCCCTGGCTATAATGTCATCGTGGAGCTACGTTGATTAAGAGTTAGTTCGTCAACCATTTTAATCAATCAGCATAACAAGAGGCCTCGTTTTGCTACGTTGATTAAGAGTTAGTTTGAGAATCATTTTAATCAATCAGTATATCAGCATGCCTCGTTTTACCCCTGGCTATAATGTCATTGTGGAGCTATACCTTGATTAAGAGTTAGTTCGAGAATCATTTTAATCAATCAGTATATCAGCATGCCTCGTTTTACCCCTGGCTATAATGTCATCGTGGAGCTATACGTTGATTAAGTTAGTTCGAGAATCATTTTAATCAATTAGTATATCAGCATGCCTCGTTTTACCCCTGGCTATAATGTCATCGTGGAGCTATTTAGTTCGAGCTATTTAGGAGCTATTTAGTTAAGATTTAGTTCGAGAATCATTTTACTCAATCAGTATATCAACATGGCTCGTTTTGCACTTTAATTGCAGAATACCAAGGTAGTTAGGCAGGTATATTCTTACATTAATTAAAGACGTCAAGAACATTTAAGAAATGGTCGGTGCTAAACGGGGCCTGAAATTCCCCTTGAAGAAATGTGATATTTATTGCGCTATTCTTCTCTGACCGTATTTATTATGTTGTCTTCACTCTTAGGTACTAGATAATGGCACATATGAGGAAATGTTTGATTTAATATTAATTAATGAGTTCTCAAGTGAGAACTTTTAGTGAGTTGGTGTTACAATGCTTGGTTGGATATTGATTTGTCTTCTCACTATTCTTAAACAATGTGAAATAGGTACAACGGACAATACTAACTTGATCTGATGGTATTTATTGTCTGTCTTCTCACTCTTATTTATTGGAGAGAGGTGAGAGTGTCAGAATCTCAGTTCAGTATTAATGTTAAAATACAGAGACAAACAAAAAAGAAGAAGAAAAAAAAACACTTGAAGTAGATTAGAACTGTATGCCAAGTACAAGATTTATAATACGACGAGTATGCTAAAGTAGCGTTGGCCGTCCGTAATTCGCAAGAGTCGGCTCGCAACTTGTTAATCACTAAATCTTCGCCTCTATCCCAACGTGAAAAAATGTTGTGAACTACGAGGTCTGCTGATGTTGTACTTACTTCATACTTCCACCATCACAGAAAGAGATATTATGATCTGAGGACGCCGGACTAGATGTTAATAATCCCGACCCCTCCCCCCCCCATAGTGGTGAATATCTCAAAAAAAAANACCCCTTCCCCCCCCATAGTGGTGAATATCTCAAAAAAAAAATTTTTTTTTTTTAATTTTTTCTCTTCTTCCTGTTCGTATTCCAAGAGAGGAACATTATTTTCCCCTAAAAAAATTTCGGAGGGAAATTTATAATTTATATTTACCCATTTCAGCAAAGGCGGATTGTGTATAATTTTGCTGCATTAATGATTCCTAACCTCTCTGTTTGCAAATGTAAGGAATATTACAAAATGACTATTTTACCCCAAACAGAGAGGTTTAGAATTTTTTTTTCGGCCATGCCTCTTATCTGTAGAGAAAGTACAAGCGTCAAACAAGGAAATCAGACCCCGTAATCTTTTGCAATTTCCCTCCACTGGTTAATTTTTTCATCGCATTTCTATTTCTCAACAAGTTGTTCGATCACAACAAAAATAGTTCACAAAATTTAACATAAAGGTGTTGAAATAATTAGACGGTTCACAGCACGACCTCTAAGATGAATATTGTCAGTGTGGGCGCCAAGAGACAGTGAGGTATGCAGTCGGCGCCACTATATGCTACATTCAGAATGACTCAACGCTTACATGGTGAGTTTATTATTATCATCATCATCATCATCATCCTAGAGGTGCCATTCATGTAGCAACCGAATGAACACCTGTTGGACCTGCCTCGCAGAGTTCAGAAGATAAATACGCTACGATCTAGACAGACATGGACGTGTTCAGTTCAATAATTAATTACATCTTCCTTCTCAACAACTAAAGAAAGATATGAAACCAAACAAACTCTAGTCAAGAACCAATCTTTCAGTTCGAGGGGAAAAAGTAATTCTTCTGATGGCCCAATAGAGTATAAGGCGGTAAAGGGAACTTGTAGTCGAATTGGCTAAGAATTTTCAAGTATGAAATTATTTTAACAGCAGAGTTGTTCAGAACAGTCGTTGTTAACACGGTCGGTAGATGATTTTAAGGGAAAAAAGTGGTTCTGAAAGGATGGGTTTGAAGAATTTACTTAGGTATTAAAAACTACAACTGTCTTGTTTGCTCCTGTTTTCATTAACGAGTTTCAGAGATCCAGAGTCGGGTTCATTGCTTATATTAGTATCACATATGAAGCAGTCTGCCTAACTACAACTGAGTTGTTAAGAGTAGTCGTTAACACAGTGGACTAGTGAGTCTTTGCAAAAAGAGGACCTAAAAGGGGTCTTCCACACTGAGTTCTTTAGAACAGTCGTAAATACAGTCAGCCAGTGATCTTAAGGAGTAAAAGGAACTGAAAGGGGTTTGAAGAATATACGACAGGATGATGGCTCATATACATAAGGAGTAAAAGGAACTGAAAGGGGTTTGAAGAATATACGACAGGATGATGGCTCATATACATATCGAATAAGAACTTCCAAGTTCTGTTGTTCTGTGAACAGTAGGACTCACTTGGTAAAATAGGTTATTAATTAGGCAAAGGCACGGGCCCTTAAAATGAAAAAAACACCTGTGGAATAATAGCTTAAACTTCCACTTACAGTAAATCGAAATAACTCATCGAAGCTGTTGGCAATACTACATCTGGGTAGTGAATGTATGCCCCTCATGCAATATAACCATTACTATTACAGCTATAAAGGTGTTTTAGGTTTGTTTGCTCCTCATGCAATATAACCATTACTATTACAGCTGTAAAGGTGTTTTAGGTTTAGACAATCTCATTGGTGGAAGCGTACATCATAAATGGGCAGTAACATTCGATGGACACGATTTTAGTAACATTCGATTCCTAATATGGAAATATTCGATGGATGAATTTTCTCTACAACTTACTGTAATGGGAAAGGTGTAGAAAATCTACTCAATAACCAAAGTCCGGAAACTGACCCGTCGCCTGATAGGGACTGAGTTCTGATCTTAATACGGGACAAAGTTCTATCCACCGAACTAAACGAACCAATAGTGGTAATTGTTGGTAGGGCTAATATTCTCAAATCACTGGTGTCAATAGATCTTTAAAGGTCGCAGTGATAATTGTAATGGTTTGAAACTAGAAGCTCTCCATCTGGGTCCAAAATAATAATTAATACTGTAATGGATGTATTCATAGTTAATAAAATGCTGTTAATGCTGTATCCTAAATTAAAAATAGAGAATCAATTTAATGGGGATAGTTTATTATTTTTTCTTTTTTTGTCAAAATCTGGTTTGCATTGATTAACCAAAATTTTTGTTAGAATCAGATTTTAGTCCAAAATTTTCTTTTGTAGATCTTTTCGTCTATTTCGGCATTTCTTAGTGAACATGTCGTCTATATATTGCGATATGTGACGGACGGAGGTGCTCGAAGCGCGGCGTGGTAGTTCTGGAGATTCTATATTTGATTAATAAATCTTGATAGGGAAAAAAATGTTAAACGCTGGATCGGTTAGGATATTGTACCCTCATGTAATTGCAAGAGGACGTCGGGGGGAAACAAACTTTTCTATTTTATTCTAACAACGACTCAGTTTGGATAAAAAGAAAAGTTTGTGGTTTCCACATTATCCTGATCTGTAAACGCTTTTTTGTTGTAGTAGCGTTGTTTTTTGCAATATCAACTGTTCTACCAATATCTGGCTTCAGGTTTTTAAAATTTGTAGGAATGATTTATCGGTGAGTATAATAACTCTAGACGCTTCGTAATTAGACGACACTTTTTGGCGATATGGAGCAAATAAAAACATTGGGTTCCTGATATGGCAATGGCCGGCCATTTAGAAGCTATGATTATTTCTTATAATCTTAGAATAAGAACAATTTTAAAAATATAGTATTGATCTTAACTAAAAATTTAATTCTTTTCACCACAAACCCAGCAATAGCAGCTGTCAATCAATCAATAGAATCAGTATGATTTGTTTTCGATGGTAGCCGGATGTATGAGACTGGGCTTTAAAGAAATTAGTTCTTTTACTATACTTAGTTTGTAATTGTCATTTCTTCAAGATTACTTACTAATCTGCGAAAATCAACAAAAAACATACATAGGTATGTCGTGATGTGCGAACCCAGAAAAATAGGTACTGAGTTTCAAAGCAGGATTGTAATATTCATTCATATCTTTGACCGAACACTTTTCAATATTTGCGTTGATTTAGAAAACAAACAAAAATTTCTCCCTCAAGATTTGATAAAATTCCTTTGGTCCGCTGCGTCGTACGACTTGAACGGCACTTTTGCCACTTACGGGTTGACCGATTTTCCAACAGGTACAATAGATAAAATTAATCTGAATTCTGGAACATTAAGTATTTAAAGAAACAATAAAAATGTCATGACTAACCTGAAGGACTGAAATTATTCCGAATTAAACAATCTCGATCTGAATCAATAGACATAATTAAATTAATTCTTAATTAATCAAAACAAGTTTATAACATTAATATCATCAAATATTATCATTAAATTACATTCAAAACATTTTTCAATAAATTTATCTGAAAGCTTTATTTTCATTTGAATAAATTCATAATTATTTACAGAGTTATTATTATTTTAATTTGTAAACAAACATAAAATTATTATATTTTTCTTAAAATAAACTGATTCAATATTTTAATTTTGAATCGTAATGTTAATTAAATTAATATATTTTCTTGTCTTTTAATATTCATTAATTAAATGTTTTCCATGTAACTATTATAATATGGCTAAATACAAATTAAACAAAATTTGAAGATAATAAATTAAGTCACTTTTAGTAATTATTTTATTAATTTAAATTAAATTTTCGTATTTTTTAAATATAAATAGAAAAATAATTTATTTCATTCACTTCCTAACTCTCTGAAGGTTTGATTGAGACTGAGAAAAAGCAAGATTATTTTGTTTTGCTTAACTCTTATTGAACTGAACGGCATGGTATTGTACAATTATTATTTTGATAGGGAAGATAGCAGATAGCATGTTTGGTGTTTCCTGACAGTGTGGTCCACTGGACCGTATTGTTTTATTAGGTTTATCTACGATGATCTGAGCTGAGGCGGGGATATATCTTAATTTCTTCGTTTAGAGGTGGTTATAATATTGGTAATCTATATATATAAAAGAGAAATTAAATATAATTGAAGTCTTCAGCAGATAGCTGTTTGGTGTTTTCTGACAATGTGGCTCGTATTGGTTTATCTACGATGATCTGTGCTGATGTGGAGATCAGGATATAATGTTGATTTGGTCTTTAATATAGGTAATTTAAAAATATAAGCAATGTTCTGCTGGTCTCTACCGGTTGTCTGCTGGATGCTGGACAGTGTGGTCTGCTGATCTGTACTGGTTTATCTACGATGATTTTTGATGCGGGGATTTATTGTTAATTTTTCGTTTAGAGATGTTGTTTATTAGGCAATTTAAGGTAAGCAATGTTTTAGATAGCAGATATCTGGTGTGTCCTGACCCTATTGTTTTATCTGCAATGATCTGATCTGATGCGGGGATCGGGAATATAATGGTACTGTGTTCTTTAAGAGGTGATGTATTTAGGTAAGTAAATATAACCCCCACACACGCGTCCTTGATATTCAGTAAAGAGCACGTGGAGCAGTATGTTGATCAATATACTGTGCTCAATTTTTCTTAGTTTCAGTTGAAATTTTGTACAATGAAGGGTAATTTAGTTTTCTGTCAATTTGAAAATCTATTACCATATTAATAATAAAATAATACAATTTGGAACCATATTTTTTTGATAAAAATTCTATCGGGCACAACCTATCACCTAAATGCCTTAATTGTACGTCTTAAAATTTTAGGACCTATAGACCTGTAAAGACGTGTTTTTACACATTCTTGGAATATTTATTCTAATTCCTTTAAAAAAAAAAATCTAAGGAAAAATCAAATATAGCAGCAAATTTTGGAACCGCCTGTTATGATGTGATGTGTTAAAAAGAACTGTGATTTGATTTGTTTGGTTTATACGTAGAATCCAAAAATCGAATAAAAGAATCCGTTGAATCCGTTTTTGTCGCTGTACACCGCAAACGCCTTTTTTGTCTCTTAGCATTGATTGATTTTGATTAACTTTGGCGTATAGCTCTCTTTTGTGTTTAATTCATGTCTAAGTGAACTCCGAAACTTTTCGTAGCTGTCAGTCATACAGACCGAATTCCATGAAAATCCGTCAACGGCATCACTCCACATCAAGCGGAACACAACAAGACTACCCTGTTAACATCATATTGTGTCATCAGCTGCATATTTCCATCAGTATGAAAATCAACGCTGATTGTTTCCCATCTGTTTAATTTCTTTTTTGTTGCAAAAAAATGTCTCACCCTCTCACGCCCTCTCCAACAATATTTGGAGTAGAGTGGTGGGGGTGGGGGTGGTTGGGAACCCTTATGTTCTGTAATGTGTACTAACCAGATCTGCCAGATGTGTTTTCTCATCAATTACCCTCTCTTATAATATCTGTCTCCCTTATTTCTTGTCACAACTGTGTGGTGGCTTGCTGTGGAGGATGAAGGAGGTGGAACAACATGTTTGTGTTGAGTAGCATCGGTTGACGCAATCAATATTCCATTTCTAATTATCCACTCCCTCATCTTCTGTGAAGAGTTTATTATGATAACCAATAAGTCCAGCCAATATGGTGTGTGAGTCCCAATGGTCTCTTCACATTTTTTTGGGTATCACAGCATTACAAGACATTTTTTTAACAATAATTCCAATACTTTACCCATAATACTACCAATTGTCGCTATTACCATAGCATCTCATTATCCTCGGGAGCCCCAGTTACCCCCAAACATAGACTAATCAAGTAGAAAATTCGAAGAAAAAAAATTTCGACCCGTTCAGAATTCGAACCTCCCTGGTGAAAGCAGAGTGTAATGCGCACTCTTTTTTTTTTTTTAATTTGGCTTAACGTCTCTGTAACATCTATTGGTCATTCAAGACGGGGGTTTTACCCTCCATTCGCTGGAAACATGCAAACCAACTACCCACATTGACCTCACCCAGCCTGGGTTGGGCCGGAAAAATCAGCCAACGATATGTGGTGTTCCCAAGCAGTCACCCATCCAAGTACTGACCACGCCCGACGTTGCTTAACTTCAGTGATCTGATGGGAACTGGTGTATTCAACGTGGTATGATCGTTGGCTAATGCGCACTCTGCCACAGAGACTAATAATCTCTTATATCTCTGACTAAACCAGCACTAAGTCGAAAATTTTCCGACCCTGCTAAGAATTGAAATCGGGTACCCCGATTGAAATGTTAGTGAGTAGGTATATAAAAAGGGTTTGAGGCGCTCGAGTGCAATTTTTATATAACACCACCACTTGGATATGCTTTATATAGTGAAATACTCGAGAATGTGGTTGACATTGAACTTCACCCCGTATATTCGTAAGCTTTCCTCCAACCAGAGAGGTTAGGTTAGCTCCTTACTGCAATGTCTCCACCAAGAGGAATTTCGTCTTTTGGCGACCCTTCTACCTCTAATCATGCCCCATTGTTCCGGGCGCTATTTGTTTCACTATTGAAATTATTATTTCAGAGCATACAGGGTTTGCACTTTCTAGTTGTCCCATAGGATTTTACATGTAAATTTCGACATATGGCTGACATATCCTCCCAGTATGTCACAAAATAGAAATGATAGTGATTTTTGGTGTAATTTTTAACCACGATTCCAATGAAACTATTATCACGAAAATCGGATCTACGGTTCTGGACTCAGAACCGCTCTAGCGGACTAAGGCTCCTTCATAGAATAATGGTTAATAGTTAAAGAAATCCATGCATTTAGATGACGCAAAGTCCTTTGCATTACTACTAATGTACGCCACTGTTATTTCAGGCAACACAGTTTCTGATAATTGAGGAAATTATAATTTCAAAAAAGTAGGTTTCTGCATTAATTTTTTCTCAAATTATCAAAAGTATTAACCATTATTCTATGAAGAAACCTTAGTCCACTAGATCGATTCTAAGTCCAGAACCGTTGATCCAATTTTAGTGACAATGATTTCATTGGAATCCTGGTTAAAAATTACACCACAAATCACTATCATTTATATTTTCCGACATACTAGGAGGATATGCCAGCTATAAGTCGAAATTTACATGTAAAACCCTATGGGACAACTAGAAAGTGCAAACCCTGTATATGTGTTGGGTATGGCTATTCCAGATAGTGAGAGATAGAAGAAAAATGATGGGAATGGACCCCTTAAAAAAATAGGTCTGGGATAGCATGAAACGAACAAAATAATTTACATCAACTCAAAGCGAAAAAGTTATATATGGTCGAAAAATAATGAAAAAGTTAAATTGAACCTTGACAAAGAATAGGGTACACCTGCTATCCAAATCGTGTGTCACGCAAATAATGGTCTGAAATTTTTAGAAAAAATAATTTTTATTTTATTTTTCTTTCGAACCATTGGATTTAGAGTGGCGAGACCTTTCATTTGAAACGTTACACGCAGAAGCGGATCCACGGGGGGGCAAGGGGTGAGTCCCCCCGATAAATTGGCGATAAAGAAATCGAATAAATATTCGATTGAATGTATAATTTGATGAATAATTAGTTCAGATATAAAAAAATAGTTCTCCTTGGTTAAAAAACGAAAGTTGATCTTGACAGGTCTATTAGGGTCACCACTCACCAGTCAAGGGCAATCAAAACTTTTTTGGTAATCTCATATCAATATGATTCTACCATTTTCTTCAAACCCGAATATAGAATGTCGGGTGAAAGTGATGTGTAATTGAATTACAATGCTTACATTGGAAAGTATTGTCAGAGAGAACAATAGTACCTATACAATTTAATATGTTTAAAATATTTCTGAGAATGTTCGAAATCGAGAAGTCTATCAGAAACAGAACGCCAGAACGTTGCTCTAGCAGTCACCTCAAAGCATACTCTACATGGGCTGCATCTGCTCTCTAATCTGGTACCTAAAGCTTTTCATTAAAGCACTTGTCAGAGACATATGCGACCTTTATTCTGAACATTTAATTGATCCTAAAAATGAAAGAGAGAGAGAAAGAAAGAGTTTCCCGTAACACAAACCTTTCTAAAATAATTTTCTCGAAATATGACAGCGCCAGAAGTTTTTCCAGAAACATATGTTTAAAAAGTTGTGTACTTTTCCTTGCAGACTTTTTTCCGAACTACCGAAGGTGACGATCAGGAAGATTTTAGGCGCTTAATCAGGGTTGATGTTTACGCTGATTTCCCTGGTTTAAAAAAGCGTAAAACTTTTTAATGAGCATTCACATTAAGCAGTGACAGTGCCGGAAAGTTATTCCCGCTGACCATGAGCTCTCAGTGAGACCATGAGCTCTACCGGCAGTGTCACGTGCCGGTACTAGACCGGCATGTAGACATGAACATGTTCCTTCAACCGCCTGGAGGAATATTTTTAGTTTTGCCGGGCGGATCACTTGCCGGTCTCGGCACTGTCACTGCTTCTTTTGAATACTCCTTAAGGAACAATAAATCAAAAGTGAACAAAAATTTCTGGTCAAAATTTTAAATTTTCTGTTTTACATTTGGGCGCTCTAACAGCGAGATGGTTTGCGCCAACTCCTTGGTTGAGATGAGTCTTTCACTGGATGGAGCATTCATTTTAATTCACGGGGTGTGTCAAACAATCTGCACGTTTAAATGTCCAATTACACTGAGCGCGTATCGTTTGCAAACTTTTGTAATCAAGTCCACGCCGCGCAAATTGATAAATGAAGCGTACCTGTTACAAGTACATTGCCAAATAAACAGTTGTTCTCGCTTGGCATCACCATCCTCAGTTCCGTCACCATTCCCTCTATTTGAACATGGTACCCGTATTTTTAAGGCTATCCAGTATCCATACATGCTGCTCTACGGTGTTATATTATCATAGCTCGGAAAGACTCGGGGAAGGAGGAGACGCATAATGCATTGCACCCAACTTCTAGCCGATTTGAGAGCTGAGCAGACTAAGACCGTTTTCGTTGTCCCACTCCATAATTTGGTAACAAACTTTACCTACTTAGAATACACCTCACATAATCCCGCCCTTTGAATTAACTTTTTTCTCTCCATCTCTCTCGCTCTCTTTACTTCATTCTCTATTTTTTTCTCTTTTTCTTTTCACTTCTTAAAATAAAAGTTAATTCAATAAAGAGTTAAATAATAATAATAATTATTACCTTTCAGTATTAAGGTTTCTTGTCTCTCAAATCTCAAATGGAATATTCTTAACTTTTAATACAAAAGGGTGTGTATTTGAGTTGATATGTTTTAGGAATTAAGGAGTATTTTAAATGTAAATAAGGAGGGTTCCAAGACACATTTCTTCAGCGTATTAATTGATAATATACCAAAATTTCCTGTCGTCTAAATATTCTTAGTATATCAATTTTTCATTGAAAGTCCTTCAACTTGTTCGTCACAATGTACTTTTAATTTGAAGGTGTGTGTCTGTGTGTGTGTATGTCTGTAGTTGAGGGGATGGAGGGTACTCATATTTATAATGTTTTTATAATCTACAACATGTTGTCTACCTGAAGAGTGATTTTGACAATTACTTCCCCTGGGGGAAGTCAAAATATCGTCTCTATGAAGATTAGTCTTTGGTTGTTAGTCAGAGAGGATTTGGAAATTATTATCTGCCTCCGAGCTTTTGTCAACCAGTATATCTCTCTCAAAGTTCTTCTTTTTGTTGTCGCCATATATTTCTTTTTATTCTATTATGTGCATATGCAGGGTGAACCAGAAAAACGTTATCACAGGCATAGTGTAATTATTTGGTCACAATAGATCTAAATAAAAGTAGCAGTGATAATTGCAGTTTCAATAGTTTAATAGTAATAATGGGACCAGACAGATACTATTATTTTTTTCTGAGCAACTAACCTAACTTAAAATATGATTAATTGAAAGCAGAAGGTTAATTTTCACGATTAAATGGTGGAAAATACGAGAAAACTCAGTTTTAAATGTTTAATTCACAATTTTATTGCTTGAAAATCGACGAAACTTTGGAGAAAGCGCAAGAGTTTTTAGGGAGCGACTTTATGAGAAGAACAAGTTTAATCGAGGCATGGCCGATCAAAACGTTTCCTAACCTCTCGGGGGGGGACGTTCATCTTAACGCTTATATTGATAAAATAAACAAACTTCCACTGGACATTCAAACCTAGTAACTTTTGCTACTTTTTTCATGTTGGTAAAACTATGGCTTCCAAACAAAACAAAGATGTCTACTTCAGTTCAATAAATTCAAATTCTTCAATAAATATGGAAGAAAAAGTTTTTTTTTTTTTTTTTTTTTCAAAATAAATTAAAATTAAAGTGAATTAATTAATTTTCCACCCCTAAAACGTTTAAAAAGCCTTTTTAAATTATATTAAACCACATTTTAAGTTTGTAACTTGCTCCAAAAAAAAAATAATAGTATCTGTCTGGTACCGTAATAATTACGAAAAAAAAAAAAACAAAAAAATAACGTGTCGTTTTTAGATCGTTCTTTTATTATTCACAAAGCTGGCTGTGGAGCTATCAAAAAATTAATTACTCCCTGTGTTGTATTTGCAAATAATTTCAATTTGATGAAAAGAAAATCAAGAATGGGAAAGTATTTCTTAATTCACACGAAATATAAGTGGCACAAAATTCAGTCAAGATCTGGACCTAATGTCGAGTAGCCAATAAATCTTTTTGGCACACTCGCACACAACACCTCCTTCCTAAGGGAAATAGGTTAACCTTTCAAGGGGACGTTTCTTTTCTCTTCTTCAAGGCAATTGGATGGTCCTGAGATCTTGGAGGTGAAGTCCTGATGAGTGATGTTGGAGATGAATTATTATTGGAGGTAATTGAAATCTGAGGGGAAGTGTTATATTTTGTGTTTTGATCAAGAGCAGGCGAAGACGAAGTCCGAGTAATGGAAACATCATTGACATAAAGATCAACCAGCAGTGGCTGTCTACTCTCCTGAAGTGAATGAATTGTGTTTAAAGACAAAACTTCAAATGAAGAAGTCTCAGACTCTTTTCCATATTCAGACTCAATTCATCTCCGAGCTCCGAGCATGGTTCATTCTGATTTTTGCAAATAGTTGTTACGTGATCTTTTTTCTTGCAATTATCACAAAACAAATTAGATTTGTCAATTTTACAATTCCTTGAATTATGGCCGTAACAAATGATCTTCGTAAATTGTAAAATTTGATTTTTCTTTAACTGGTAATTTTGAAATTTGGTTAATTTTAAAATTGGATTGTAAATATTATTGAATGGTTGTGGGTTCAATTCCATTTAGTTAAACTGGAGTGTTATGTATTACAAATTTTTGTTCTTAGAATTATTAAAATTCGAACCAACTGCGCCATTGTCATATTTGCAAATAAGTTCAATTAGGTGAAAAGAAAATCAAAAACGAGAAAAATTCAGTCAAGATCTGGAGTCAATGTCGAGTTTTCACGCTCGCACACAACACCCTACAAGAACCAGAAAGAGTGTACACCATTAAACATTCCAAGCAGAGTTTTATTAACATATAATTAAAAGTTCTCTTCTACTGTGCAATACATCTCACGAACCCGCGGGGGAGGCTAGTTTTGTATTTCTCACGACCGTGCGATCCATCTCGTTCGGCTACAAAGCCATCACAGACAACTTCCATAATGTCGTGCTTTCATACAAAAAGTGGGAAGTTCGTGGGAAAATAAAATAAAATTGCCCAAAAGCTATAAACAAATAGGTTCCCCATGATTATAGGTATTTAGATTTGATATTGTATATTGACCGGTAGCTATCTAACGATTGCTGCTACTGTACTGTCTTTTTGTAAATTAGTAACTACTTCTTGAGATTCTTCAATCTTGAAGTGTTCTCCCAAATTTCTGATTTGAGTAGAAGTTATGATGTTGTTTGGTATGCACACATACCTATCATACTCTTTTCAGCAAGAAACTATTTATCAGGTGTTTCGAAGATCTGGGAATAATCCTGTTGACTAATTCCAAATATTATGGATCTCATGTTTGATAAATTTATGAGGGGCGTTTCAAAAACAAGGCTTATTTTATTCTATAGTAGCAGATGTACCCCGTGCTTCGCCACGGTTAAGTTTAAATATTTCATTATTGTGAACGTCAGTGAACTCCACATTTGGCTCCCATATACATCGCGAAATGCATTTCTATATGTGTACAATTTCACTAGTTTCAAAATTTTGAATCTACTAGTTAAAAACATGCCTATGTTACGCGATACAAGCCACAATCCGATTTGGACGAAATTTGGTATACATATTTAGGGTATGAAGGAAAAAAACGTTGATATGTTGTGGCTGTTGTAGAGGGCTTTTCGATTTTGAGGGGGCAGGGTCCCCTGTTTTTTGAAAATATTTTTTTTAAATTTGATCAAGATATTTTTCCTATAAATGACAACAACACTAACTTGAACACCTGATCATCTTGATCTACTAGTTAAAAACATGCCTATGTCACTCTCAGTAACGCGTGGAATCAGTGTACAAAATTTCACGACTTTTTCTCAAGTAGTTTAAGCGTGATGCGCGCACAATGGACTTAGAGGTGTAGAAGATAAAAAACAAAGGTGTTTTTAATATCTAACGAAATATTGGTTGTGGCTGAGAATGACGAAGACAGCGTTGACACAGAAAAAAAAGAGCATTAGAAGAAATTGAAGACAGCAGACAATTATCAAATCATATTCGTACGCAACTCGTAACAATAACTTCAACAACAAAGTTTCTGAAGGAAAGTAGACGGAAAAAACCTTCATATGTCTTTAGATCTTGGTTAGTAATGATGAATGGAATATTTTAAAAGGTGTCGATTTAGGGTGGAGTTGCTTTATGCATGTCGTCTCGGACGGAATTGCTCCAATGAATTCTTGTCAACGATTTCGGCTGCATTCGTGTTGTTTGTATCACTTTTACACTCTATATCTATTTTTTTTATAGAGAAGGGTAAGTTAAAAGCGGCATAGTTAGACGTTACTAAAATTATAAATTAAAATGAATGGGTTCTTCGGATTGTGCTGTTCCCCCATCTGATTTATAGAATCAAATTGTCCCGAAGCCATCTTGACCATTACACCAACTTCTGATGAATACGGTCTGCTGTTGTTCTGCTTCCCAGCCGATTTGTTATTGAACAACATTTAAATGTAATTATTCGACAATCACAATCTGCATGGTAATGCTTTGCAGACCAAACTTATCTTTTCCGTGTTTCTCATGAACATATTTGGTATTATACTTGCAGAGGCGGCGCAAGTCATGTTGGGGCCCTCCCGAACTTTCACTAGGGGCCTGTACAATTTTTTCCATTTTTCCACTGGTCCACAATAGCATTTTTTTCGAGGGGGGGGGGAACCTGATGTGAATAAAGACATCTTATCCAAAGCGATGAAGTAATTTGTAACCACCATCGCTTCGGTGCATTCTGTAGCGTCATCATATTCAATGGTTTATTTACATTGTCACCATTCGTACGTGAGGGAACACTTTTAATGCATGAACCCTATGCCGATTTTAGACTCAATTTACAAAAAATGAATTACCGTCAAATATCATTTGCATTTCATTTCTATGAAATCAATGTTGCTGTTGTAGCGGTTCCCTTTAACAACAACTGCTCTCCTATTTCTGAGAGGACAATGGCCCTCAAGAACGTAGAGGAGGGGCATGGCCGCCCTATTTGAACTAAGTATAACATTATAATATATGCTCCCTTAGATTTTAATGCTATATAAGTAATCTGAAAGGTCTTATTTTGGGACCATTAGGGGCCCAGAAGATGTTCCTGAGCGATGTTAAAGTTATACTTGGCCCATAGGGCCCCCTGAAGGACTTTTACTGAGTTCATGAAGGGACCCGCTTATGCTTCTATAAGGGATTATAAAGGTATAAGTACATGACCTAAAAGACTTTAGTTTGAGTCCATCAGGGTTATAGATGTTATTGAGAAATCTTGCTGTACTAGGCCAGAGTCCCGGAACTTTTATCGAAGAAGGAGCAATTAAAAAAAAAAAAATCACTTTATCGCTTTACAAGGCTCATTCTTGGTTCCTTTATTTTCCTGCGTGGGGCCGGGAGGCGATCTATTTGAAGTGCAGAAGCTATTCTAAAACATGGACTCGAAAGGTTTGATGTTTGTGGTCCACAAAATTATTTTTACATGGTGGAATAGGTGTTCTGCTTCTTATGAAGTGAACTAAACTACCCTTTGATTGAAAGAGTCAGTCCATCAGAATGTTCTTTCTTTAGAAACAGTATCAAGTGGACAGTCGAAATTTCTGAGATGTATTTCGGGTGTTTTTTTAATTAATTTTGATGTTAAGTAGTAAATTGTGCAAACCCATTGAAAGTAGATATAATTAATTCCAAGGAAAGTGTTTTGTAGTGTGTGGACAGGTGTGACAATCACGTCGCATGTGTCATCCGTAGCACCAGGGATAGTCCCCCTCATGGGACAAAGTATCCCTGCCCAACTTTACTATCACAACACAAATTGCAGCCATAGAAAATACATATAATAAGATTGGAAACATTAAACCGGGAGCAAAAGACATAATTTTACTTTGTTTCTGAAAGATTTTGGATTTTAAATACCTGTAATGAAAAATATCAAATTTTGAGGGGGGTTATTTTTTGTAAGGGTTTGAGGGGGGATATAATCTTATTATTTATAAGATTGAACTAGGAGCTAAAGACATAATTACTATACATTGTTTCGGAATACTTTCGGAAATGTCTTAATTTACGGTTTACCTTATACTTGAAACAAAAATCTAAAATTTCGAGTCTGAGAGTATTTGGATCTATCTATATGAAAAAATCTGTTCAGGATGTTCTTATTTTCAAAAAACTTTGCCGTGTGTCACATTCCACTTTTCTGGCTTTTTACGTTTCATTTTACATAGAATCCAAGAATCGCATTTAAAAAAAGTTCTTCCATCCTCCGCCATATTACTTACGTCGCAATTTAACGCCACGTTAATTTATCCACAGCATAACCCAATCAAGACGCTCCAACCTACACGGTACCAAGCAGTATGCCCAATGTACCACCACGATCACGCCCCAAACAAATGAAGGTTGGTTTCCAAGTCATGTTATTCACGCGTGATATGTTATGTTATGCACGCGGAAGGTAGTTTTCCTTTACTTTGTGCCATATGTTGTCAAACACCTCTCTGCCTTGTTGGTCCGTAGATATTTCTGAACAGAACACTTCCAGCAATAGGAAACCTCTGCAAGGACAAGTGAATGACCTCAGGCCGAGCGAATAGTTTATCTGTTTAACGGCCTCTGCGGAGACGATATAATCCTATTAATGTCATGAGCTCTTGGACTAAAATGATACATTTAAAAAGGGCATCAAAACAACACTGAGGGTTGTAAACCACTTGACTCAGTAAAATGTCGTCATCCCCAGAACGCGCTTAATTACTCAATATTTTTTTTACCATTCACCCCCTCCTTCTGCAGCACCCCAGTCCCTTTCACTCTTATTTATCCAGTTTGGAGGATCATTCAAAAAGGCTGCAAAAATTCTCACGCAAAATCTTCTCCGAATTAAGATGAAAGGGGGAAAGCTATGGCTTGAACCCCAAACTCTTTCAAGGGGATTGTTCCAGAGAAGTCTTATGTGAATGAAGACATCTGATGTACATAACGGAGGAAAAAACGGTAGAAAACGATATGTAGTCATCGGTTCGTTGCATTCTGCATTCTGTACCGTCATTGTATTCAGTGGTTTACTCATATTGTCCTCATGCGGATGAGAGGGAAAATATTTCAATGCATGAAGCCCATGCCGAGCTTTGAAAACGAGGCGACAACAAGGCGCCCTCAAATGCCACTTACATTTATTTTCTATGAAAATAATGGTTTGCTGTTCCTATCTGCCTATTGTAGAGAAGTCGCGAATATGTTGAGGTATAATTATTTATTGTTAAATGCGCTAATGCAGAATCTGAATTAAGCTATCATCCATATTTTAATGACGTCAATATTCCAGGAATATGTCATTGATACCTTTAAAAATACGTGATATGATTGTTGAATTTTAGATTACGCAGAATTTAGGAATTTAGTTGACGGGTCGTGCCCGGCGTGTCCTATTTGTGCCTGTGTTATGGAGTGAGTGGATTTTTATCAAAAAATATGGTTCCAGAATTGTATTATTATTATTTTGCTAATAAATTTGCACGTTTTGATTTTTAATTGAATAAATTGATAGAAAACTTAATTATCCTTCAGTGTACAAAAAATCAATATTTGATTGATCTCATATTGATCAACATTTTGATACTGTAAAATGCTGCTCCGCGTGCTCTTCTTTCCTGAAAATCAAGGACGCGTGTGATGGGGTGTTAATTAAGTTTTCGAGCTTTCCAATTAATCGTAATAATTGATATATTAAGATTAATCGGTAAAAAATCGATGTCAATTAATTTGTTGTTAGATACAGACACCCAATTACACATCC
The DNA here is from genome assembly GCA_012654025.1 of Pachypsylla venusta. Taxonomy (NCBI): domain Eukaryota; kingdom Metazoa; phylum Arthropoda; class Insecta; order Hemiptera; family Aphalaridae; genus Pachypsylla; species Pachypsylla venusta. The sequence continues at coordinate 39,168,754 of CM022874.1, forward strand.
CTACTTTCTTGTACCAGAATAAGGACATTCCAATTAATTTTAATATTGATTAATTTGAAAAAAGTTCGATTTCAAACAATTGATGTTTTGTTGTTCGATACCCAATTACACATTTCTACATTGATGTATCAGAATGGGAACTTTCCAATATTTATAATATCAATGGGGTAAAAGATCGTTTTCGAATAATCGATATTTTATCGTTCCATTTGTGAACTTTCAAAATTATTGTAATATCGATCAATTGGAAAAAAAATCCACGTGAAATAAATCGATATTTAGTTGTTCAATACCCAATTACCCATCCCTACTTTCTTGTACCAGAATGTGAACTTTCCGATTAATCGAAAAAAAAAAATTGATGTCAAATAATCATTGTTCGATACCCATCCCTACTTCTCTGGACCAAATGTAAATTCTATTTTTGGGTGTGTGTGTTTTATGGATGAATGGAAAAGTTTTGTTCGGGTGTGTTCGATACAAAACACATGTTTGTAGTTTTCTAACAAAAGGATGAGAAACAACCTAGAGACCGACAAGTGCTCTGTTTGTTTATATAACTTGGGAAGGAATGCAAGGGGTGTACAGTAGGGGGATGGGTTAAATCCTTTTTAATATCTTGTTTATAATATTGGAAGAAAAGGGTGCTTTAACACTAGAAGGATCGCCGAATAAAGATATGCTAGAATTAGTGTGCGGTTGTTAAGTGGTCTGTATATAAAATGAAAGCTGGCTTAGACGAATGTCCAAAAATATCTTGTTACACCTAGTTCTCCTTCCCTCCACGACTTAAAAAATCCTGACGGACTTTTCCGTTCCAACTTGGGAAAAAACGTTCATAATTCTTTAAAAAGGCGCTCTGCGCAATTTTTTTTTTCGTAAAATGATTAAAATAAGTGATTAAAATTTAATCTAACAATGAAATTTTCTTCCACAAAAATACATTTTAAATCAAAATTTTCAATGCGTGAAAATTTATCGGCAATTTTATTATCATTTAAGTTTCAACCTACTAAGAGAATTTTTACGTTTAAAGGTAGAAAAAACTCCTCAGTCCTATCTTATTGGACACGGGTTATGAATATATTTAGGGCCATATAAATGTTTGGGAAAGATAAATTTTTCGACAGTCAATTTTCGCCTCTTTTTTGACAGTCAATTTTTAAATTTGCCTTTCTGGGCTAATGCCCACTTTGCCCATTTATAAAAATAGCTCTGTAGAGTGTAGAGGGTCGCATTAAAAATAAGTAGTTTCGGAATGCATACAGTTTTGTGGGTGAAACAAACGTCGTGGGCGAACTTCAAAAAATAAGAGTGTTTCTAGTGTTAAATAAAATCTTTCATGCATGATATCACAAAACCTAATGTTGAGATAGTTTGTGTCAGTGAAGAAAAGAGATTATAGATATGAAATAGACAGAGTCTTTTGTGATATTACAGCCTTCTATCCGACAAAAAGATGATATTATCTGGTGTGACCTTTGCTGATGACATTTGAAGATGGATTAAAGGCTTCATCAATAGAGACCGTAAACAACTATACGATTATATTTATTTGGCATTTTTGTGGGGGCTAACTCTTGTATCACTCTAAGGCTATGTTCAGATGATCGCACGGTAACCGCGTGGTGGCGCCCCGCAGAATCAACTGAACAAATCGACACAAGTTTGTAGAACTAGTAACGCGCGGTCATGTAGATAATATGCACTATTTAGATAGATTTTGTGCCGCGCGGTTCGTCGTACCGCGCGATCATCTGAACATAGCCTAATACAATTTTCAATGGGCATCATACCATTATAAGGTATTTTTACAATTTTTTAATGACTTTTTACTTAGACTAAAAAATATAATATGAAATGGGGATGGTGTTATCCAGAAGATCAAGAGGCAATGTTTTATTGTCAACAAGCAGAGAAAACCAGATAATTACACAACAGACCAAGTAAGCTAATCAACCCCTCCCCCGAATCGTGTTTGTTTTGCCGTGCTTACTTGTCTTGTTTTTGTTTTATTTGTGAGTATATGTGTGATTTGATCTTGACTGACATCTGATTATTTTAAGTTAACAATATAAAAAAAATGATTTTCTGGTCGCTTGATGTGTTTTTTAGTATTGCCAGGGTACACCACGTGGAGGAGAACTAACATTGTACCCCTCTCCGTACCGATTTATCAAGACCATTGACTCTTGGTCCGGAGGTTTTCGGTTCGAATCCCGTATGGAGCGAAAAATTTCTGATCGAATTTCCTAGTTTCCGGAAGGACATCATTTTTGCAATCATTGTAACACTGCAATAAATTTACGATCTGCATAATATGCATCTTAAAATACTAGCACTTGCCATAACTCCAAGTGCTGCGTCCACTAGTTGGGACTATTGCACAACCTTACCATAGCTACTCGATTGTCCCCAGGAGAGAATAAAAACTTTACGTTACTCACGATTGGAATACCAACTTCTCTTTCTCTGATGTAAGCTGTCACGAATACGTCGTACATAGTATTTCAGAACGTGTACATTTGCATATTCTTTTCCATTTTTTACCCTCAAAAGAGGTTTTCACCATTTACTAGTGTGCTTAATGTTTCTTTTTGTGCTGCATAAAGTGATGTTTGGGTTGACTATATACTCTGTCCCTGGATCGATATTTTGCAATCTTTCCAAAATCTCCCGCAGGCGGCCACACGCCACATCAATGTTGCCACACACGCAACAACTAATCCCTGCACATTGCAGAAAAAGCTTTCGTTCACAATTTTCAATTTATATCCTTTAAATCCATCTCCACATGCACGTTCTCCTAGGGATTCTATATCGTCTAGAAGGGAGGGGGCAGGATTTTATTAAACTTTGCACCCTTCTTTAATGTAAAGCGTCATCTCGTTGGTTAGTTTTGTAATAATGTTTATGTATGAGTGGGAATGATTCCGAGCACTACACAACTGATGTGTCAAATGGGATGCAATCCCTTGAAACTACACATTAAGGCCCGATTCACTCTAAGAGGGTGGTTTTAAAAGTTCGTTTCCTAACCTAGTTGGTGATGGTAAATAAAACCCACTGAATCTCCCCTGACATCAATACATTTTCGGCAACATTTCTATGCATATAAAAAATTAGTTTAACATCTTTACAATATACTCTGACTCTGGAGAATGTTATGGTAAGTGTCAAAGTACTCGACCTGATCCCTGCATCACTCCAAATTTTCACATGGACCAGCTTTCCTACAAAGCCCAGATTTCAGTTTTGATACAGATAAAAGTCTCTGGGGCCAGGTCTGAACTGTTGGGTGGGAGGGAGAGATATCACAGTGAAGCCACACTCATGCACAACAGCCTTTGCAATGACGATGGCGCACACAGTGGCGTTGTCATGGAGCCTAACACATCGTCAAAATGTGGGTACTTGGAACATACATAGATGACCTGTCAAAATTCAAATAATCAAAATATTTGTATAGTTTTACTTCTTACTATCATTAGGCAGTGTAAAACATTGTCAGAACTACAGTACATTAAATTCTATTACCAAATTAATGATAATGGTAGAATTCTGGAACCATTTGTTTTGATAAAAAATAATTCAGGTCATGACACGCACACAAAAAGAATACAGCAAAGTACTGTCGGGCACGACCTGTCACATTATTGCCCTAATTCTACGTAATCTATAGGTCCTAAAATTTAAATGTGAAGGTCATGTTATGAGTTTTTATATTATCTATCACACATCCCTGTGGACTATTGTCTTTACTCTGATTGCCCAATTAGAGTTATTGACGAAAAATTAAAGATTACAGCAAAATTTTGCCCCGCGTGTTAAGTATTATCAATTTTAACTTGGACACTCTCTAGATAAAAATTCGAAACATTTCCAAATAGGGAGGAGTTGGATTCTTGGTACCTTTCGCGTAAATTTTGCATCCATGATGTTCTTTTTCTTCCCGGGCCCCTTTTTCCCTCTGGAACTCCCCTCAGAGCAAGTTGCAATACGCCATATCTTTTCGGATGTCTCTATAAACCCACATTTTAAAGGCTTCAAGTTTTTTGAGCAGAGTAGCTGTGAGGGTCTAACTTTCGTTGCCGTATAACAACATTGAAAAAACATAACACCGCAATTCTAATATTGAATTCTATTCTGAGTTCTTTGTCGGCATCCCAATTTTCGTGATGCTATGCCCAGGTAGTTATTCCCTTTTGTTCTTTCCAGCTCTATGCCGTATGCTTTTATCGATGTTTGACGATCGTGTATTTTGTCTTTTTAGTGTTAAGCTTTAATCCATAATTTTCACATGCCTTCACTACTCCTTCTATTAGCATCTATAATTCTTGTCGGTTCTTAGCAATAAGTACAGTATCTCAGATTAATAATAGTTTTTTTATGAGGTGATATTATAGGTACCTCTGAAACAAACTAAATCATGAAAGTAAACACCATAATAAGAAAACCTAACCCACCTTTCATGAAACAAGACCCAAACAAAGTGATACTTCACAATAATTCAAATATTATTAAAATAATAAAATCTCAACACCAAACCATGACAACTCTTAATGCTAGAGAAGTATATCTAATTAAGTATTTCCGGTGTTAACAAGAGAGTAACCTAATCACACATGTGGCCATTTGGTGAAATGTCATTGAGAAACCAAATTATAACATATGGATTACCATTCTGGGGGCATGAGCTCAAACAAAAACACATTCTTCTCAATTAGGTGATCCTTGTTCTGAGACCACACCCACGAATTTTTTGAGGCGCCACAGTCGGCTAATACTTCTGTGAATTTTTTCAAAGAATTTCTTCGTTAATATATTCTGCAATTTTTATATTTCCCACGTTTGACCAGCTGGAGATATCATATTTTTACTTTCTCATTTTCAAATTGGTTACTAATAGATAGGAAGTTTTGTTCAAATCTTTTGTAGTTAAATCTGTGATCTCCGCAATTAGGACCGATTCACACTATAAAGCTGGTCACATAACGGAATTAAGATTTATAACAAAATAAATTATGCTAACAAAAACATTAATCCATACTAATCCATACTAATATTATAAATGCGAAAGTAACTCTGTCTGTCAGTCTGTCTGTCTATCTGTCTGTCTGTCTGTCTGTATGTATGTTACGTTTTCACGCTTAAACTGCTGAACCGATTTTGATGAAATTTGGTATGGGGATAGACTAAACTTTAGGAAAGGACATAGGCTACTTTTGGGGTTGAAACTATAAACGGCCATGCCTCTAAGGCGCCAAGCGAAGCGGGCGTATCCTGCTAGTTACAAATATTTTATATTGTGCTTAAAAAAGTCGTCTACTAGAAAATGCTCCCTATATTATATACCGAGTTCCGCAACTAACCCTTCTTTCTTTTTCAGGTACCTAATAATAACAAATTCAATTTTCTATACAGGTTTTTTCAATTTTGCTTTGGTTAACTTTCATTTTATATTTTTAAATATGAGAGGAGGGGTTATTTAATTCCGAAAATTGTAATGTTTGTATTAGAGGCTAATAATTCAAAATGAAAAAAAGAAAGAAAGAAAAAAAAACAAAAAAAAAAACGATCTACTCATATTCACATATCAGAATGACGGTGACAGTTCACAGCTTGATCCGTTGTCGGATGGTAAAGATTCAACACTGGATCAGATCTCAGTTCAGTCTTGAATCGATGTCGAATGTATTTTGCTTGTAAATATAAAATTAACGTCAAAAATCGTAAAATTAACGTAATTGTAATTAACATGAAAAGTGAAAAATGTTACTAAATTTTTTGATTAAAGAATTAGCTATTATCTCTTTTATTCTCGATGAAGAAGAGCAGGGGCGTACGCAGGATTTTTTTTTTTTTTGGGGGGGGCAAACCAAGTTAATCACAATTCACGAGCTAATTAGATTACACAACTAAAAATTTGTGACTGATTACTGAACAATTAGAAAGGAGAAATGCAAAACACAAAGAGGGAGGCGGGGAGAGTGGAGATGGGGTGGGGGATTACAAATATTACACACGTGTAATGTTTCTACAAACAGGTCTACAAGAAAATCTACTGTATTTTTGTATACAGGTGAATTGACACTTTTAAAAAGTGTTTTCTGCGTGACATTGAAATAGAAGCACAAGGTTTGATGATATACACTCGCGTTTCACATTTGGCGGCTTATCTCGAAAAAAAAAATCCTGGAGGGGAGCGTGTACGCCCCTGAAGAAGAGAAGATTATTAACAAAAAAAGAAAAATTTAGACAAGGAGAAGAATGTGGCTGCATCCAACTTTGTTGTAAAGAAAAATGGAACGAAAATATTACATTCTCTATCGTGATTTAATTAATGAGTTCGGTCACGGTCCAGCCTTGCTTAGACTTGGACTGGGACCTGACTGTTCGATAGTATGAACATCAAGACTTCTACATCCAACACCTATTTTGGTCCTTGCTCAAAGTTGCAAAACACATTTTAAGAGGAAGAATTTTGCTTTTACATTGATTTGGTTGTGTCTGTTGCCACTTGTTTAGATTCTGTTAATTTCTGCGCTCAAGTTTTATATTAAAGGGTTATTGCTTTTGGAACCAGTTTTTGGGCTATTGATTATTGTTTTCTTTGTTTTTGTCAAACGATGTTGGAATTGATTGATTTTAATGTTGCATGTTTTACAAATGAACCAAACAATATAGGTAGACACCAATTGGAAGTTGTTTTTTTACGTCTATTTGTCCAGGCGCAGGCGCCTTAGAGACCGCTAGACCCCTCTCGGTGGTTAGTTTTTGCCAGAACACTTTACCGACGGGGCACACTTCAAGAACTCACCAAATAATAGGATAATTATAAGAAACCTGTGGCCTATTCCACAAAGCAACTTTGCACACCAAACTTTGTACTTTGCACTCCAACTTCTCAATTTCTGTTCCATGATCGTTTTTCAGAAGTGCAAAGTTGGAGTGAAAAGTGGAGTTGTGCCCCGTCATTTATTGTAATGCAAAGTAAATTTCATTGATTTGTTTACTTTCTGTTCCATGAAACGTTTATGATTCAAAGTGAGGAGTAAAATCTGTCTTTTTCTGCAAAGAACCTTTTCACTCCTCAGTTTACTTTTGAATAATAATATATAAATATTTTAATATTAAACTTTTGAATAATAATTAATGTAGAATATTTTGAATATTGGAACTAAACTCAACTGATATGAACACTCTAAAAATAAATCAAATTAGAAGAAAAATAAAATCGGTACTTAGATAATTAAGTAAATTTTGAGGATGAAATCTAAATGAAAAAAATGTAAAAAAACTCCTCATTAGGCCAATGTAAGCATTGTAATGCGGAAGATTTTGAAAGGCTTCGTGGAACGCAAGTATTCCTCACTCCATTTTTTTTAAAGTCCGAAGTGAGGAGTGCGAAGTGAGAAGTTGCTTCGTGGAACAGACCACAGTTCCCATAGCTCAGTGGTCAATGCACTAGTCTTGCACAAGGGGGACCCAGGTTCGAATCCTGGCAGGGGCAATCATTTGTCACTGTAGTTTCTATGTTTCGGAGCCCACTCAACTTTGTGAGTACAATGAGTAGTCACTATGTTAATAACGCTTACTGACCCGATGCCGGCAATTGGATAATTGGGAAAAATAGATTTTTTTTTTATTATTTAGTCTATAACAGGATAGTTTTCTGAATTTGTCTATAACAGGATAGAACGCTTAGAAAACATTGATTTTATCAAATAGGGACCAATTCCACCAAAAACGAAAGTACCACCGAAGATACAAAATTGAGAAGTACCACTTGTTCAAATAATCTGGACTTCGACACAAAGTTGTTCCGCATTGCAAAAAATAATGGCCCAGAGTAAATTTTAGATTGTAAAAAGATTCAAAATGATTAAAAAAAAATTGAATACTACCACTTCGGGATGAGTGAAATCTCGAAAATGTTTTCGAGATTTCGCTGTTGAATGCCGTCGCCAAAACTTTTTGTTGAATTTGATTTAATAATTTCAATAAAAAACCTTTGGAATTGTCATGAAAAAAAAAAGCTGCTATACAGCAGAGTAGTTCTTTATAATGGAATAATATACAGGGTGTCCATAAAGTCTCAACCCGCCCCCCGTATCTAGAGAATGGCTGAAAATATAAGAAAGCGCAAAAACACGTATCCATTAGATTTTAGGGGGATTAAGTTAGACTAAAATTTTTTTGGCCTCGCCCAGCCGTTTAGGCTGGACACCGACTGGCTTCAATATCTTAAATGAGAAGGTATATCAAGTGACACCTTGTTTTAAAGGTCTTGCTAATACGAGTTCATTACAGAAAACCAGAGCTCTCTAGGATCTACCGTTCACGAATTACGGGGTGGAACATGTGACTCATTCCCTTTGCGGCCGCACCGAATTGGTACGTAAAAATGCCTAGAAATATTCTTCTATGATCCCAAATAAGTAATTTAGTAAAAAATAATGTTCCAACAAGATGGTTGTCCCGCCCACTTCGACCGCAGAGTTCGAGCTTTCTTAGACCAAAATTATCAAAACAGCTAGATAGGTTTAGTCTAAGAAGGCTCGATTTCCGCGGTCAAAGTGGGCATCTTTTTTACTAAATTACTTATTTGGGTTCATAAAAATTTATTTCTAGGCATTTTACCTATCATTTCGGTGCGGCCGCAGAGAAAATGGGTCACATGTTCCACCCTGTAATTCGTGGACGGTAGATCCTAGAGAGATCTGGGTTTTTGTAATGAACTCGTCTTAACGAGACCTTTAAAACAAGGTGTCACTTGATATACCTTCTCATTTAAGATTTTTAAGTCAGTCGGTGCCCAGCCTAAACGGCTGGCAGGCCAAACATTTTTTAGCCTACAATTAATCCCCCTAAAATCTAAGGAATACGTGTTTTTGCGTTTTCTTATATTTTCAGCCATTTTCGAGATACGGGGGGTAGGGTGAGACTTTATGGACACCCTGTATATTTAAAATTGTGGAATATAAAGTCAAGCGTTTTCTTTATTTCTATCTTTGATGACCGTTTGAGGAAAATCGCTCCAGAATGGGTTCAATCAGTTCACTGACTTCTGCTGATGAGGAGTCACATAAAATCGGTATCATTACTGCTATGTATCTTTTATTGTTGTTCAGGTAGTTTGGTTACTTATGAGTCAAACACTTTGGCTATAACAGGATAGTTTTCTGAATGACAGGATTCTATAACAGGATAGTTTTCTGAATTTGTCTATAACAGGATAGTTTTCTGAATGACAGGATACTATAACAGGATAGTTTTCTGAATGACAGGATTCTATAACAGGATAGTTTTCTGAATTTGTCTATAACAGGATAGTTTTCTGAATGACAGGATACTATAACAGGATAGTTTTCTGAATGACAGGATTCTATAACAGGAGAGTTTTCTGAATTTGTCTATAACAGGATAGTTTTCTGAATGACAGGATACTATAACAGGATAGTTTTCTGAATGACAGGATACTATAACAGGATAGTTTTCTGAATGACAGGATTTTATAACAGGATAGTTTTCTGAATTTGTCTATAACAGGATAGTTTTCTGAATAACAGGATACTATAACAGGATAGTTTTCTGAATGACAGGATTCTATAACAGGATAGTTTTCTGAATTTGTCTATAACAGGATAGTTTTCTGAATGACAGGATACTATAACAGGATAGTTTTCTGAATTTGTCTATAACAGGATAGTTTTCTGAATATTTTAACCCTTCCAATCAGAAATTTGGTTAGGAGTTTCAAATGCTTCCATCCAGAAGTGAATCGAGATTCATTGTGACAGAACAACTCTGTCAACAAATTTGATACATGGGTTTCTTATTTTATTGGTTAAAAGACCGCCCCCCCCAAAATTTGATATATTACCTTTCATAGGTCCGTTACTTTTGACGGTCCAAAAAATCCGTTCGTCTGCTGTCCCCTGTACACCGAACATCGTCCGCTGTGAATGGCACTTTGTGTGTCGAAATTTTTTGTTACTGTCACTCATTTTTTTTTCGTTACGATTCCAAAAGTACATTACTGAAAGTTGTTTGAGTCAAATCAAATTCCTGACACTTCTAATTGAGGGGAATTATAGTTGACATATTTGCAATCACAAACAAAAAAAATCTTAGATTTTTTTTTTTTTTTTGGTCAGTCAGGAGCGTCAAAAGTAATCAAAGGGTTAAGATAATTTGAACATTCTTTACAAACAAAACCTAACTTTAGTAATGTTCAAATTGGTTTCTATTTGATTGCTATAATTCTGACCAACAACAACAGACCCGATGATGGAATAATTGTCGTCAGCTTCATCCCATATTGTTTGTGTCGATGTCGGTGAGAAGTGAAGTATCTATTGTTGACGATAATGAACGCTATGAGATTATTATGTGCGAAATGTGTTCAAGCGAAACGTCATAAAATCAAAATGTAAACTACAAACATTATTTTGAAAATTTGAAATGTAGGTAAGTGCATTACTAAAGTTGTAAAACAATGCAAAGACTACGTTGCATGGCGTGCATTGTGAATTCAGTAATAGTGACCAAATCAGTGGCGTTGATATGCATAGATACGCTAAATACGTAAATACCCCCCCCCCCTAAAACACCTTCACTGGCGTTGTAAACACACTATAAAATAATAGTGTGTTTTCACCAGTATCTAGATACATGGGCCCTGAGAAAACTCCGGACGGTGGGGAATCTTTCCTTCCCCCAGCTGTCGGCGTATTTGTGGCCTGCTCTATGAAAAAAGTACCCGGACTAGTGGTACTTAATAACTTTCCTTGTCCTAGGACTAATACATAGAAAATACCTAGATTTTGAATTTGCAATAAGCGTCTACATACTATTTACTGGTGCTGTAAAAAAGGTTGTGGTAATCTTCATCCTTTAAATTTGGGGTCGGTGTCGTTATGTTAGATTGTCAATTTTAGCCCGATTTTCACCAAACAAGTTTTATTATGTTTCTAAGAGTGTAAATATAACAAACAGGACTAGAATTGACAATACATAACGACACCGTAACCCTAGGTTTGTGATGTCAACTTTTAATCATTCCCCATTTGATGCAATGCACTTGGCCAACGAATGAATCAAAATACTTTTGGTAGGCACTTTGCCATTACCTCGATCTCGGATTTATCATTTATAGTCATTCACTATTGACTCGAAACGCTTTCCTTGCAGGCGTAACTTCAATATTGGAAAGAGAATATAATCACAGGGGCCGTATCAGATAAATAGGAATATTGTTCAAAGGTATTTTATGAGTTTGTGATATCCAGGTCTTTTGGGACAAGCCGTGCGGCAATATACTTCATTATCCAATAAAATTGCTCGAGATGATTTCGGATATGGCGGGAGAATGGAACGACATTGCCATCAGCATCCACGCAAATCAACCAAGCCACCAAGCTATTCGGATACCCTGTTTGGCAAAACAAGTGCAACATAAATATTGAATTTAGTGCGCGTTAATCATAGTCCAAGCGAAGTGAGAAATTCCACACCTATTGTATTCTATGCAGAACAATCCGTCATTAAAATAAAATGAAAAAAATGAACCAAATTAGCAGTTTAAACAATACTGCCACAGACTAGGCACGTTCTGACTAAATAAAATAGACTGAGATCTTAGAAAGGAAATTGGTTGAATGCGATTTTTGGTATTTGATCTTGAACTGGTTTTACACCAGGAGCTTTAAATACTTTGTTTGCAACAGTATTAGAACGAACATCTTCCATTTCTGAACACTTTTTGCCTGTTTTTTCCTATTTTTTCAATGGCTCCATTGATTGCCATTAGATCTGTTGATGAAGCATGTGGGTATTGTGCCGAGAGTCGGCGGTTCGAGCCCACAATAATGTAGGATTATTCTTTTAAAAAAATATTCTATCTGTTATTGTGACAACGTTTCTTAGGTTCTCACAAATACGCCGTCGGGCAGAGTTTGTGTTTGGCAGAGTTTGGCAGAGCAGACAAACTCTCGATAATTCGAAGCAGCTGTCGTCAGGTCCCTAACAAAAAATGCATTTAGGTACACTCAGTAAATCGTAGGTAAAAAATCGGGAGCAGCCAAAAACACTTTATAATTCGGAGTCCGCTCATCTGACCACTCGGTAATTGCAAGTTGCCAGTTACATCTTGTAGCTCTCTCTCTCTCTCTGTTCCTCTCCTCTCCGTAAATCTGTATCTTACTCCTAATAAGAAGAGTAAGACTAATTTTTTCTTTTACTTTCTTGAAAAGTAATAGAAAGTAACTCAACATTCCTTTAAGAACGAGAACATGTCTGTGCGGCAAGTTCATTCAAAGCACGCGAGAGGATAAGTAAGGGCGATATCTCGAAATAATTCGAGAGAGAAAAAAATCAGGTCCTTCCATCATCAATTATCGACAGTCGCCTATATCTAATAGGTATATTATTTTCTGAAATTTGAGTTGACCACAGGACGCGTTGTGCTGATGTGATGTGATCAGTTTAAATCACTATTGGAACATGATCATAATGTGGCGTGCTAAGGACAAATTGATCCAAATGGAAGTATTTTATGATCTTGAATTGATCCAATAGTCAATAAAGATCTGGTCAGCCGATATGTTTATGGATTCTTTGTGGACTATTCTGTGGAAGATATCACAATGCATTGTATGAAGTATGCATCAAACTGACTACCCGTCAAGTGTGACGGGTAGTCAGTTTGTACTCAACTCACCCGCACACGCGCCTTTGATTTTCAGGAAACAGCACGGGGAGCAGCATTATGCGGCCTCAAATGTTGATCAATATACTGTGCACTGTATTTTTTATGTTGAAATTTTGTACTTTGTAGCATATCTATCAATTTAGTCAATCAGAATGTGAAACAAATTAATAATAATATTAATACAATTCTGGAACCATATATTTTTGATAAAATTTTAATTCACGCGCCATGACGCACACACAAAAAAGATACAGCAATATGCTGCCAGGCTTGAACTGTCACAAAAATTTATTAATTCTGCGAAATATATACCTAGGTCCCAAAATTTAAATGAGAAGGTCATTTGACGTGTTCTTTTTACCAATGACACGTTCTAAAAATTCCCTAAAAATAAATAACGAAAAATCAAATATGACAGCAAAATTCGGCCCGCGTGTTATGGTGTTAACGTTTACAATACTTAAGGGCTGATTTCAGATGCTAATCGATCTCTTTCACCTTTGTTTTTAAAATCCATGTTAGCAATATCACCTAAATGACATGTTTTTATATCACTTTCTTGGAATATTGACTTTATGCTATATATCCCTAAAATGAGTTACTTAAGAAAAATTAAATATGCAAATGTGTCCCCGCATGTTATGGTGTATCTATGCCGCATTGATCGCTTTCAGTTTGAAGGAGCCTTTTCTGGACTTTGGATTCACCAACATGGAAAACTAGGAATGTTACGACTGTTTTGATTGGTGTTGTCTGGGCAGTTGAGCAGACAGTTTTTTGCAGTCGTGCGGACTGCGAAAAAGAAGACCGCTCATGTAGAACTCAGACCGCAGTTGAGCGAGTTTAATTCTGTTTTTTCTGTGACGACCTTTCTTTGGATGATGGGGGCTTCAATTGGTTACCATTTTAGTGTAAATATCTTTGAAATTAAGTTTAAGCTTACCTATCTATATGAGTGTTTGGGTTGGTGGTGTAGTGGCATGACGCTCTGAGGTAAACAATAGGGCGTGGGTTAAACCCAGACATGGAATTTCGTCCACATGAATCTGTGAGATATTTACCACTATTGAAGGGCATGGAAAGGTCCATGATTATCAACAGCTAGTGCTAAGAATAATCAGTTTCCGTGATCAACACGAAAATAAAGAAAGAATGAATATAATTAATGACAATAACTTTATCAAATTCGGACAACGCGTTCGAAAGTTATCTTTGAACAAACAGAAAGATAAGACACAAGGATTATCCGGTATCCTCAGTGTAGCATATCCAACACGATGAACACGGAGTGTTTGGGGGATGGGTTAGTTTAGCTCTGACTTGTGTTTCTCAAATGTGGCCAACACCATCTCATTAACTGAACAACACCTTCTTCAAAGTCATCTATATTGATATTGCATGCTAATTCTCACTAACGTTAGCATGTCTGGAGCCAAACTCGTGAAAGAAAACATTATGGGGTGGAAAAAATTAAAAATATATTTGCATTCTGTTGGAACTATAACTGTTGACTCAGCATTAAGTACGATACGGATATAGGACCCGGCCCCTGTCGACATGACAAGTCCATTTTGATACCAGTTATTTCTTGGCTGCCTTAAAACATTTCAAACAACAGATTCCCAATTGCATGAAAACTATAAAGCAAAGGAAAATGTATGCTGGTCACATCCTCGGGGGATACAATGGAGCACACGGAGTAGGGGAAGGCGGGGGAGAATGTGGATGAAACACCTAAAGGAATGTAAAGGGATAAGAAATATGGACAGCTGAAAAGAGCGGCGGAGAATAGAGTAGAATGGAGGCCCAGAATAGAAGATCTGGCATAGTAACCTTCTGAATAGAAGAAGCTACAATCTATAATGGTATATAACTTTTTTTATGTAAGTTTTATAGGACGTCTGTGTTTTCGTCTTTTTGTCACTGTGAGTCAAATATATTATTGATATTAACAAAAAGTTTCGGTTTCGGACACAATTGGATCAACAAATTTATACTCTGAATGGGATATAAATTTCATCAAAAACGGTCAACACTAAATGGCGGACGAACGCATTTGTTCGATTTCATTATTTATTTTATCCGAGTTTTTTCATTCTCCATAACATGAAACGTAAAATATGAATTATTTTTCCTGAAGATTCCTAGGGTTTATTATTGAAAATAATAACATTAGTAACACAAAGATCTTGTAACAGAAAAACCGTATACCCTATTTTTTTTTATTTTTCAGCCCCAAAAATGTAATCCCAATTTCCCATCACGTAGAAATTTTGATTTACACGGTTTTAAATCATACTGACTTGTATTATTAAGGAAGAAATATATGCTTTCTACCTAGATACTGAAGACACGAGACTTTCTCCCATATTAATTTGTAGATTCGGGTTTAAGGTTCCAACACTGGTCGGCAAGTATACTGGGATTCCATTTCCCCTGAGTATGTCGTGTTGGCAGCGTTCACCGTACTCGTCACCAGCAGCTTTAAGGCTTCATAACATTTTCAGAGCTGAAAAGTACATAAATAAAATAGACTACCTATGCGGTAATTCTGTAAAATAGACTACCTATACGGTAATTCTGTAAAATAGACTATCTATACGGTAATTCTGTACAAAAGAAAATTTGTATGACCAATGAAACCAAAATTCCATCTAAAATTGAGGAAACACAACCAAGTTCTTTTTTTCCTTGTTTGTTATCAACACAAAATATCAGACAATATTGCGAATGAGTCATGTTGAATGATGAACGCTGTGAGGTTTCCCAAGTTGGTGTAGGTTGACATCGTATCACATATCATCCAACTGATATCACGCCAGAACTTTATAATATGATGAAGATTATCTGATACCTTATCAGTACAGATGGGTGTAGAGTGAACGAATGAACAGTTAGAACATGTTCCATCAGAGAACGATTTTTGAAGATAGGTACGTTTAGCATAGCTTATTCGATGGATATAGATTGAACGAACAAGTTTAGTCAAGTGAACGATTTTTGAAAATATCCGTTCAGAATAGCTTATGGGATGGGTATATATTGAACGAACGAATAATCAGAACATATTCAGTCAAGTGAACAATTTTTGAAAAGATCCGTTCATTATATCTTATCAGATGAGTATAGAATGAAGGAACGAAGGAACATTCAGAACATGTTCAGACAAGTGAACGATTTTTGAAAAGATCCGTTCAGTATATCTTATCAGATGAGTATAGAATGAAGGAACATTCAGAACATATTCAGTCAAGTGAACGACTTTTGAAAAGATCCGTTCATTATATCTTATGGGATGGGTATAGATTGAACGAGCGAACATCCAAAACTTGTTCAGTCAATAGTTTATAATGAACGAATGGCGTGGCTACCCAGTCACTATTCTCATTGCCTTGTACAACACAAATGGAGGGACACCGAAGACCAGATGAATTGGATATAAGAACAGTTCACTAGAGTGA
Organism: Pachypsylla venusta; assembly: GCA_012654025.1. Taxonomy (NCBI): domain Eukaryota; kingdom Metazoa; phylum Arthropoda; class Insecta; order Hemiptera; family Aphalaridae; genus Pachypsylla; species Pachypsylla venusta. The sequence continues at coordinate 39,184,930 of CM022874.1, forward strand.
ACGAATCTTAGAAGTGACCGGTTCTTTCCCATCTGTACTTATCAGCGACATGGGAATATCATTATTTCTAATCAATAAAAAAACAATGTTTAAAATAGATGATAGTACTATCTGTTCTATTATATTTAATTGAAATAAAAATTCTTGGCGATATTATGGTAAGAAGTAGAGGCGTGTCGATAGTAGATACCAGATAGCAACTGAGATAGACTAAAGGGGGAAACTTTACAAATAAATGGAATATCATCTAAGAGTATTATCTCAATTGTTTCTCCAGTTAACATTACTTCAGACGCGCCCTTGATTTTAGAAAAGAGGCCTCATATTTAATTGTCAATATAGATACTGTGCTCGGCCACCGAGGGGATCCAGCTTCATTAGGTAAATTGACCATGTAAAATGTAAATACAGAAGAGTTGGTGTTGGGAAGAGCATCCAGCCTCTTGAAAGCTCTTCTTCAAACCGATGATGATATGTCTTTAGAGAAATTCTATTATCTACGATATTTCTATGGATACTGTGAGAAACAAGCGAAAGATACCATGCCAGGAAAGGGTTACAGCTAAAGGGAGCAGGCCCAGAACAAGATTTTGTGGCATGGTAGAATTAAGGAACAAATTGTCAATATAGATACTGTGCTCGGCCACTAAATTGAATTGGAAAGGATTAAGTTAAATAGGAGAACGATGAAAGAATATAGGTACATATGAAAGATACTGTGCTCAATATTTTTCTTATATTGAATTGGAATTCGCCAAAACTTTTTGAAAGATAATTTGAATAATTTTGATGCAATTTTTTCAAGATTCCGAGGATTTGTCGATATATATTTTTATACATTTTAAAAATTATGTTGAATTGAAAAATAATTTTGTGAAATAATAATTGATTTCAAATTACAAAAAGATTGGGGATTACTCAAAATCATACATATTTAAATTGGCAAATACTTTTCTTTCCTCACCTATCCTTATATAATATAATCATTTAATCGACCTAGTGCGACATCTGTTGACCAGTAGTCACAGACATAACCAAGAAAAAACTCAATGCAAGGCAACGTGCCGGCCTGATTGTTTTGTTTTAACACGTGATTGTTTTAACACGTTTTGCTGTTGAATAATTAATATGAACTTTTTTGGCGGGCTGAAGGGATGGGCGCTAATTTCAGAATTGCCTCGGGCGCCTCGTTACGGCTCTGGATGTTAATAAGACTAGGTCGAATAAAAAAAACTTGGATGACGTTATTTCTGATGCATAACAGATTCGAGAAAAACCACAGCGATAGCGACTACAATAACTTTGTCTTCCATCTTGGGGGAAAATAATAATAAATTATACAAATGTCTAAAAAACGTAAAAAATCATTTTTTTGAGCGGATTTTTTTTTTACTTCATGGTCGAATCCAAATTTTAATATTGAAAATAAAAACCAAAATTATTTCTGCAAATAATACAAAAACAAACATAAAGAATAAGTTAATTGAATGCCGCCTACAAAACTTTGAAATCCAATATTCAAATATTGAAATCTCAAATATTTAAATTTCGGTGAACAATGAGAAATCATAATTAACAGTTCAGTGCTCGCTTTATCACGAATTTCATACCAATAGTTCTGATAAGATCTTTTGTGCATCGAATAATAACCACTGTTGATGAGTTCAGAACAAGTACATAGGAAAAAGTTAAACTGCAATATTAAAACGATAGTAAAAAAGTTATAAATTGGTTGAGAATTCGTATAAAAATATTGACACAAAACACCAAGAAGCAATGAGATTGTTAAAAATATTCGAAATGCGAAAAAAATTTGGTTGTGTTCTTCAAAGATTTTGATAAATCGAATGATGTGTTGATGTTGTTTGATGATTTGGACCAAAAGATCTTTGGCTGTTTTCTTCCGTAATTGAACATTGGTCCGAGTTTGTTCGGTGTGATGCAGAATGCGGCCGGTTTTCATGTCGAATGATAAGATATCTGGATGTCCTAAAATAAAATCAAGTCAATATATAGGATGAGATTTTTAATCTCATCTATTGAGAGCGTCCCAAAAATATGTAATCTTTTCAACTACGTATAATAAAGGCCACTTTGCTTCATAAACATGGATCCCGAATTCAACCCCTCCGCACAACAGGGCTGTTAAAAAAGATTAGATTAGCACATATTTTTATCGCTCTCCTTTTAATTTTTTCCACTCCAAAGATGTTTCAGGTATCAAAGGAAAAGTCTCATGATTCTGGGTAAAATGGTAACAATGAAATAAAATAATATCCACAAAACATATCCATAGTAATGCACAAACCGAATCGTGTGCCATGCCTTTCATGTTTAGAAATATTATTTATTCCCGACATTAATAAAATATATAATTTGATAAAACTATCCATAAAAACTTTCCAAAATTTCTGCACGATTACAATACTTTATCTTCTATAGGAAGAGATAGTAAAAATGCTGTTTTTTTTTGTGTTATTATGTCACACATTGTAGGATTTTTCCAATATCAATCATTATCCAATTACATTGAATTTTTCAAATTTTCATACGCGGGTCTACCGAGTGTAAGACTAGCGCAGTGATCACTGAGCTGTGGGAGCTGTTATAAGGTCGATTATGTTATAAAAGAATCCGTTTGATAGAGCTCGCCGACATTTTGTAATAGATGATATAATCGGAAAAGTTTTAGGTATCACGGTACTTACCTACTAGAGTGAGATAATAACTCAAAATATCCAACTGAGCCTTTATATGAAGTCCGAAAATAGGTAACGACGTAAATAGTTCCAGAGATAAAACGCCAACAATGAAAGTTGAAATCAACAGCACAGGAAAATACAATTCATAATAAGGACTAATAGTTAAATCCAAAGGTGCCCATACTTGAGTTGCAAATCGTCTATTGGGTCTTGAAAAGTTATAAACAGCCATTTCTTCATCTGTGGCCTTTGTGATCCATGGCTGTAGAAACCACATCATCGAAGACAGCATAAACCAGAATGAAATGATTGATGATAATAGAAGTTCCACTTTGATGCATTTCTTGTAGATTTCATGTTTGGAGATAAAATATGTGGACATGTAGTCGCACAACTTTGTCGTCTTGTTGCTGGTAAAGAGAAGCATATTGTAGTTGATGAATGTGGCAATGTTGAAATAAGCCGTGAAGAATTGGACGTAAAAGAGTTTGTAACTTTTAGAGTATACAAAAAATAAATTCAAACCAAATTGGATGACAACGCTGGAGAATAAGATGTAATTGAAAATGAACAAGAATCGTTTGTCATTGTTAAAAGTCATCAGACCAGACTTCTCAAATAGATATTTCAGAAAAATAAGACATCTGTACTGTTCGGTGGGGCTATTCTTTGAGTCCACGTTTATAGTCTCTCTAGCTTTTAAAGTTTTATTTTTTTCATATTGATAAGTCGTTGCCAGAGGCTCAATACCAATTATTTCAGCACTTTTAATCATTATCGCAGTAACCAAATCTACAACAGATAAATGGAAGTGGGTGTACTTGGGATACTGTGCCAAATAAAACCTTAATTAAGGTTAAAAATGAACAGCCTCAATAGCTCAATTGGTTGAGGCGGTGGATTCGTAACTAGGAGTCTATTGGTTCAAATCTAACTCCATCCCGCCTATACTGGTCACAGTAGATATAAATAAATGATAATTGCAGTCTCAATAAATATTTGTGACCAGTTCAATAATTATCAATCGAACTTAAAATTTACTATATCTTCACTTGACTAAAAATAATTCAAAATATTAAATAGAGCTAACTAGTTTCGTCCTCTCCTGAGAACATCGTCAGAGCTAGTGTCAGAAAAATTATCTTATGAGGTATTGAAGTGTGCCTAGAGCAGTGAGGGGGAAATTTCTCTAATTTTCAGAAATAAATATAGAATTTTTGTTGTTAAAATATCGCATCTTAGGGAAAGCGTCCAGAAGGGTAACTTTGATACGGAATATTACTTGCATCAGCACCCCTGCAGACACCCAGATTCACAAAAGTTCCCACATCTTAAGATTGGAACCTTCGGACCATGGTGCGAGGAAACAGTTTCATTTTTGTATGATATAGGCCATCTATTTTAATATTTATATTATCAAAGCTTACCAATAAATGTTCCTTTTAAGATTCGGTGAATTCAAAATAATAAATTACTCTGGTATTCCGCAAAATGTTTGGCATTCGTCTGATTCTTTTGAATAGGAAACCAAATATGAAAAGGAAATTTACCTAAACTAACTATAAAAGTTATACAATAATGCCATATTGTCCAACATGATGAAGCATTTTTGAATTGTTGGCAAAAAACTTTTACAGAGTGAATCAGAAATATATGTACATACGTCTGCCATATATTATGGACCATTTTAGGGGGAGGGGCCAAATATGAAAGTGGCGAAAATGATTCGGTGATTCCTAGCGGAGAACCATGACCTTTGAGTTTCAAAAAATGAATCGTATTTTTACTTTCCTTATCCTACAAAAAGGAAAGTATTGTAATGGGCTGAAATTTTCGATGTCCAATTTTCAATGCCAAAACACGTTTTGAGGTCCCGAGAGCCGTGTGTGTATGTCTTTCTTCTTTTTTATAGATTAGGAAAGTCGTGTGGTGTTCGCACCAGATTTTTTAACTACGCTTTACCTGTTTGAGCTATTGGAACGGGAAAAAAATAATTCCCCATACAAGATGTCAGCTTTGTTCATGTCTAATTCATTTTGAGGGCAGCCACAAAAGGGTCAACTAAAAGATAATAGGAAATAATAAAATAAAAAAAATTCAAATGTGGTCAACAATTTTTAGAATTGTTGACCACATTTGAATTTCTTATCCGCACAGTTAAAACCAATGTTATTATGCACAAAAAGAAAAGCTGAATAATTTTTTTCTCCCAGATTTCAAGTGTCCTAACTTTTGTGTTATCTATATATATAAAAGTGAATGTCTGTTTGTTTGTTTATTTATTTGTTTATTTATTTGTTTGTTTGTTTGTTTGTTTGTTTGTTCGCTTATAACTTACGAACTACAGCTCGGAATTGCACGAAACTTTGCACACTTATTTGTTTTTACCCGGGGAAGGTTATAGGCACGGTATTGTCCGGCCATTTTAGTTACGGCCGATTTTATGGCCGATTTT
>CM022874.1:39190144-39203321 GCA_012654025.1 Pachypsylla venusta
TAACTTTGTTTATTGATTTAAATTCTGTCAGAAAATAAGTGTTTTCTCAATAAAATAAACATCGAAATGAGATTTCTCTTGAAAAAATATTTTTTTCTGTTAGTGATGTGATTTATCTTGTGCGTAACTCTCAGCCTCCTGAGGACAATTTGCATTCCTTTTTATTTATAAGTATGTATCTGGAGTAGTGTGAAAATTGTAGGTAAATAAAATACTTTACAGGTAAGCTAAAAATGTTCTATTGTTTTGTATGCACAGACATGCAAATTTTTTTGAAATTTTACTGTAGCCCCCCAGGCCAAATATTCACGGGCCGCTACTGATNACGTGTGGTATCATCTGGTTGTGTCTACAATGATCCCAGATTTCAAGTGTCCTAACTTTTGTGTTATTCGTTATAAACTGACTATTCATATTATTGTATAATAGCACGTGTGGTATCATTTGGCTGTGTCTACAATGAGTCAAACGTTTATATAGTTTTTTTTAACTCTGTCTAAATAGAGTTAAGTTATACTAACAGACTAACCTATTATCAAATATATTATTGAGTTTTCAAAATGGAAGAAGAAAATCTAACTTTTCGGGGTTGACACGATCTGATGACTGACGCAGTAAATTTTAATAAGCAATAAACGGAACGAAGTGAGGTTTAGTTTTACAACAATGTTTTTGTTTGTTTGTACCACACTCGTACGTCTTATCCGTCTTGGTATGGACATTCATAAGTATTCATAGAATTAGCTCATATTCGGCGATATTTACCCAGGCGGGGCCAAATGATGTCAAATTAAGTGAGTGAGATCAAAAAGTTCATAGAACCAATAGTAAACACATTCAAAATTACAGTCTTTTGCCGCTGGCAAGTTATTTAAACGTTCCGAGATTTTTTTAAAGATCCTGCATGTACGTCCGTAATCCGTAAACACATTCAAAAATTTCAGTCTTTTGCCTTTTGCCGCTGGCAAGTTATTTAAACGTTCCGAGATTTTTTTAAAGATCCTGCACGTACGTCCGTAATCCGTAAACACATTCAAAAATTTCAGTCAAAAATTTCAGTCTTTTGCCTTTTGCCGCTGGCATGTTATTTAAACGTTCCGAGATTTTTTTAAAGATCCTGCATGTACGTCCGTAATCCGTAAACATATTCAAAATTTCAGTCTTTTGTCTTTTGCCGCTGGCAAGTTATTTAAACGTTCCGACATTTTTTTAAAGATCCTGCATGTACGTCCGTAATCCGTAAACACATTCAAAATTTCAGTCTTTTGCCTTTTGCCGCTGGCAAGTTATTTAAACGTTCCGAGATTTTTTCAAAGATTCTGCATGTACGTCCGTAAACCATCGACAGCAACGATGATATAGCTGCACCTGAATTTCCGATCACCATTCTGAAGTCTCCCCCTCATTGTTTCTTTATATAAAAAGGGATCCAAATATAATTTGAAATTTCTGGTACCCAGCATCTTAATGATTACCAAATTACCAATTGAAGGGACCATAACCATTTTTCTATTCAACCCTACTAAATAATGAGATACCAAACCAATCTTCATCAATAATTTGAAGAGAAAAACCAATCAAATTTCTAGTCCGAAGAATCAATATTTATTTTTTACTACTAGCCCATCCTAGGGGTAGACGATGTATTCAAAATGATATTATGATTTGTTGTATACACCCATGAGCGCTTCATTGACCAACACACGCCAAATTAACAAGCAAAAGTTCGTCAAGTTTTGCTACTGCCTCGTCCGAAACTGATGGACGCTGACGGCTGGCCAGGTCGACCACGCTTGTACTGCTGTCTATGAACTCCCTACAAAACATGGATTCCATTCACTTTTCTAAATACACATTGGTCGATTGGCCATGGATTTCAAGGTGACCCCTAAAGCACAGAAATTTAATCACTAAAAGCAATGAAAATTTGGAGAGAATGTAATTTTCTTTCCATCATTAGCGGCTGCTAAGCCAAGACTAAGCGTCAGAGCGAGGACTAGCCAGAATTCATCACGTCAAAAAAACGTCCAACACGTTAAAAAACATCCGACACGTTAAAAAATCGTCCTTCACGTTAAAAAGAACGTCCGTCACGATTTAAAATAACGTTACTTAAAAAAACGTTCGAAACTTGCGTCACGTTAAAAAAACGTCCATCATGTTAAAGAAACGTCCGTCACGTTTTTAAAATAACGTTATGCTAATAAAATTGTCCGTCACGTTAGTAAAACATACATTACGTTAAAAAAAGTCCATCACTTTAAATAGAAACGTCCATCACGTTAAAGAAAAAACATCTGTGACATTAAAAAATAAGTGCTGTAGTGGTCTTATCTCAGAAGAACATAAATAAGTGCTGTAGTGGTCTTATCTCAGAAGAACATGGTTTGATGGTGTAGTGGCAAGACTCCTGACTGAATTTTCACACCCTCATGAATTATCAACATCTAGTACGGCATCCTCTGAGTATCATAATATTCCACCACCAGTGGGCACGGAAAGTAAGTATTAAGACACAGATGGTTCACTCTATTAATATAGGTTCACAGTTTCACAGGTTTTGCTTATATTGCATGTTTTCATTTGTTTTTGTCCAAATTAAAAATTGTTTTTGCAATATGTAGCTGTGTTCTGACTATGACACAATCCATATCCTCACTTTGGGTGTCAGCATCGTGTTCGATGATTGCCAGATATTCTCAAGCAAATCTACTCTGCTTCCAATTGACCTCGTATCAGTAATAGGTACACCAATCCATATCCTCACATTGGGTGTCAGCATCGTGTTCGATGATTGCCAGATATTCTCAAGCAAATCTACTCTGCTTCCAGTTGGTCTCGTACCAGTAATAGGTACACCAATCCATATCCTCACATTGGGTGTCAGCTTCGTGTTCGATGATTGCCAGCTATTCTCAAGCAAATCTACTCTGCTTCCAATTGGCCTCGTATCAGTAATAGGTACACCAATCCATATCCTCACATTGGGTGTCAGCATCGTGTTTGATGATTGCCAGATATTCTCAAGCAAATCTACTCTGCTTCCAATTGGCCTCGTATCAGTAATAGGTACACCAATATTCCGTCTATATTCATGTAGTCCATTTTGGGACCGAATTTTGCTGTTATATTTGATTTTTTTTTTAAGAACTTCTTTTTGGGGAATGAACTTCGGATTGAATTTCTAGCACTATAGATTACCCAAAATTAAAACCTTTTGGTGACAGGATGTTCGTAAAGCATTTTAATTTATACTTTTTATGTGTGTGTCATGACATGAATAAATTCTAGTTTATTATTTTCAATAACGTTTGGAAACGTCAGGACAAAAATACCCCCTCAAAATTAAAATTTAATATTTTACGTTTCAAGCAACGTAGAATTCAAAAATCGAAAAGAAATAACAATCCGTTTGTCTGCTGTGATGGGCACTTTTACCTCTTAGCGTTACCAGATTTTGATGAAAATCTGCGAGCACTCTTAGAACATGAGGAGTTTTAAAGTAAAATTTGTTCACCCAAGTCCTATTATATCTGAGATAGCACTTTGCAGACGCAGAGGCGTCTGTATTAGATTTGTTTGTTGAAAGTACACGGTTGAGTGGGCAAAGCCAAAGAATAAGAAACATAATGGGTGTGACTGTGAGAAAGAGATGCAAAGTGCGGTGGCTAAGTCAACAAAACTCAGCCAGGTGTGAAATGAATTACACACCAGATACCAGACAGATAAACACAAGACCGTGCACCAAATGAATTCCATTAGTATAGCAGAACATAGCTAAAGATACCAGACAGATAAACACAAGACCGTGCACCAAATGAATTCTATTAGTATAGCAGAACATAGCTAAAGATACCAGACAGATAAACACAAGACCGTGCATCAAATGGATTCCATTAGTATAGCTAAAGCTAATTGTTCTATTCCCGTTTGGGATGTAAATATGCCCCAATTTTTTTCGTCAATTTCAGTCCCTTATATAGGGTCCCATAGAATTTTAGTATGGAATCCTAGAGATGTGACTGACGGTTACGAAAGATTTCGGGGCTACACGCCGTAAGGCGCAGCCAACAAATTTCTATGTTCAATTTTGAAAATAATAAACCAATATAACATGATATGACAATGATGTCAAGAGGCATTTTTTTATTGTCAACAAACAGAGCAAACCAGATTTTGTTAGAATAGACCAAGTTGACTAATCAACTCCGCTAGATGTGGCTTGGTTTGGCATGCTTACCTACTTGGTTTCTTTTATAACCAAGTAGGTAAGCATGCCAAACCAAGCCACATCTTTATATTTTTGTGCTTTATTTCTTGGTTTACCTACTTCTGAATGTTTTATTTGGTAAAATAAAAAATAAGAGTCAGAGACGCTCCAAAATAAATAGAAATTAGGGGGCTCTATAAACTGACCTCTTAAAATGAGCCCCTACTGCCGCGTAGATTTTTAATACATAGTCTGAAAGGTCCATCATGGTCAACGCAGATGTTCCTGAGAGATATTAATGCGGCCGAAAGGCCCCCCTTAAAAAATTTACTCTGGGTTCATCAAGAACTAACTGCATACAGATAAATGGCTTAAAGGCTCCTGAAGGTTTTTACTTAAGGCCCATCGGGGTTACTGAGAAATCTTGCTATACATGGCCTGAAGTCTGCGAAGGTGCCTCGGAGAAACTTTGAGAGAGAGAGAGAGAGAGATGAGAGGGGGCAAATATCTCTTTCGCCACCACCACTTGTTTAGCACAGCATAATCAAAATTTGGCCCCTGTTCTAAGCATAAATAAAAGACATGCATAAATTGTCAGATGTACCTAAATGCCTAATTTACAAATAGATATGTCGAAATGTGTGTGATGCGCTGACAAACTGAAATTGCATACGTACAATATGCATACAATAATTTTCTAATGACCCAGCAATAACGTCAGGGGAGGCAGGATGCCAGCAGAACGTCGCCAGATGTTCAGATGAGTCGTCTGTGAGGCGCCTTATTAACATTCCTCCCACCTTTTCGAATACTTTGAAACTAAATTTTGTCTCGTCGCATCGTCAGCATAAAATATACTTTTCATCATCGGATGTGATCGGGTCGATTAATAAATATTCAAATTTTGATTTGTTGGTTTATTCATTTCAACCTTTCACTGGACTACCAAAAAGTGTGAAATAAATGAAAAAATGATACTATAGTTCTGAAGTTTTTTTTAAGTTCTTAAAAAATGTGGTGTGAACATCACCCGACTTTCCTTATATATAAAAAATCTGGTGTGAACATCACACGACTTTCCTTATCTATAAAAAATCTGGTGTGAACATCACACGACTTTCCTTATCTATAAAAAAAGAAGAAAGTATTGTAATGGGCTGAAATTTTCGATGCCGAGTTTTCAATGCCAAAACAAGTTTTGAAGTCCCCAGAGCGGAAATACAATTATATATTACACTTCTTGATACATTACACTTCAACCTAAGTTGTATTTTTCAATTTCTTATATGAAATTAATATGGATTGGCACCAAATTTCAAGTTCTAGCTCTTTTCATTCTGGTTCTAGGCGGAACTTCAACCGCTAATTAACGGCCAAAAATATTTTACACTTCAACCTAAGATATATTCTTCAATTTCTAGTATATGAAATTGATATGAATAGGCAGCAAATTTCAAGTTCTAGCTCTCTCCATTCTGGTTTTAGGTGGAACCGCCAAAAAGCAGTCTTTAACCGCTAATTAGCGGCCAACAATATATTACACTTCAACATATGTTGTATTTCTCAATTTCTTATATGAAATTGATATGAATTGGCAATTGGCACAAATTTCAAGTTCTAGCTCTTTCCATTTTGGTTTTACGCAGAATCGCCAAAAAGCGCCCTTCAACCTCTAATTAGCGGCCAACAATATTTTACACCTAAGTTATATTTTTCAATTTCTTGTATGAAATTGTTATGAATATACACTAAGTTTAACGATGTAGTTATTACCGTTTTCATTTTAAGCAGGATATGTGAAAACCGCTAAAAAGCATAAAGCCGCCAACGGTATATTCGATTGCAACCAAAAGCTTATTTTGCCGTTCTTGAGATATCTTCTTCATAGGCAGACAGACAGACGGACGGACAGACACACGGACCAATGGCTGAAAGTCGAGATTTGGGCTCTGGAGACCCCAAAACGTCTTTTGGCATTGAAAAGTCGTAAATTTCAGCCCATTACAATACTCTCCTTTTTATAGGATAAGGAAAGTAAAAATATCCAAAACCCTATGTGGGGAGTTCGGCAACTGGTCGCCATTTTGAATTTAAAATCCCTTTTCTTGGGTTTTCCTTAATGCTCGATGGTTGTTTTCTAGCGTCGATCCAGTTTGGCTAATAATATATTATTGAAAAGGAGCCAGACTTTTTTGGTACTTTGTAAAAACTTGAAAAACATTAAATTCTTCACCAAAAATCTGAATTCTGATCAAACACTTAATGATCTATCAACTTTATATAATTATAATTTTCCTCAGGAGGCTACGTTATCCCCAAACACAACCAGACCAAACAGAAGATCCGAACCCGGTACTTCCTTAGTGCAATCCGAGTGTGATGCGCACTCTGCCACGGAGACGTCTCGATTTGGTGGATATTTGGTACGTAGATATCGTTTGGAGTCTGATTTGTGCTTCTAAGGTCTTAGCGTTGAACCCTATCTGTTGTGTTTTTGTGTTTTTAACATTAGATGGTGTTTTTGGTTTATTTATTTTTAATTTTGAAATTTTAGAATCTTCAGGAAAAATATTATATTTTATGCTTCAAGTTACAGAGAATCCAGAAATACAATAAAAAAAATTTGAAATCATTCATCAGCCGTATGCTGTGAGCGGCAATTTTGCCTTTTTGCGTTGATAAATTTGGCGTGTAGGCACTTTTTATCTACATTGTACCCCAAACTTTTTGTTACTGTCAGTCACATTGAAGAAAAATTTGGCGCGCCATTAGAACTCAAATGGAAACTTGATACCGAATTTCATGCCACGATCAACACTTAAGTAATAAAAGTATCGTTCACGACGTGTGATATGCAATGAACAGGGTACGGGGGTGACGACGAATTAGATTTTTCGAATCTACCTTTAAAAGATTTTTTAATTCATGTAATGCTGTGATGGTGATGGTTGAGCTCTTATTTTTTCTCCTTAGTTAGTCATTTGCCGTTGTTAGGACCACACTAACTCTCATTATAATATTGAAGGTTGAAAGTACTATATCTTCACTTGACTAAAAATAAATTAAATAGATGTTAAATTGAGCTAATTAATTTCGTGTTGTCTGAACACATCATCAAATCCTATGTGCGGGAAATCAAACTATGAACTATTGGAGTGTCTATAGCTCTATAGTATAGGGAGGAAAGAGATTGTTTTTTTTTAACTTTTAAATTGGGATACTATGTCAAGTAAAACCATATTGAAGGTTAAAAGTACTACATCTTCATTTTGAATTTTGACAAAAAATAAAATCAATATATGATGGACTTTGCGTGTACTTATTTCATTATGTCCCGTGACTAATTTCTAAAACGAATATCCATTCTTGTAAGTCTCCATTTTGTCAATCACTTTCCATTATTCTATTTGAATTAAATCTTGTGTTGTGCCTTTATATCTATTATATATTATTATAATAAATAATATCTATTTTATATAATTATCAATTTTAACCTTTAATCACACAATTTTTGGCATAAAAGGACCTATTCAAAAACCCATTATATTGGTTTGCACTGAATAGATAAAAGGCTCTTTTACAGAAAGACAGAGAGTTTTGCTGGCGCCCCCAAAATATTTTTCAACTCTAATAAATCCTCTTTGTTATGTTTACTCACTCTGATTTATATTTTCATGGAAGTTCTACAAAGTTTCCACACAATTGATTTAACACATCATAACACGCTGGGCCGCAATTCGCTGTCATATTTGACCGCCGCGCCGGCGCTGTTCACCGTACCTTATATACAACTGCATCAATTAATATGCAGTTTTTCTATTGAAATTTTCTCATTAATATGGCCCTTTTGTGAAGTAGTGTGAGTGTTAGTAATCATTAATTTTGGTCAAAAAGCTTCCTTAGTGAGACCACTCCCCTTTTTAAGTATTAAATCATATACTTACTTCAGACCTTCTAACCCAAAATGGCCGTTTTCTAAAAGACGTCATTTTAACCTCAGGTAGAAAAACGAGATTTGCTTATCTCGACCTACGGCACTGATAATACTGAAAAGTTGGTATTTTTATCATTTATGTAGATGAAAAACATTTTTTGAGACACTCTTAACGAATTTCTACATCACAATAAAATTTGGTTTTCTTTATACAGGGTGTGACACATTTTGGATTTGAACCCCTCTGGCTCCGCCCCTGATTATTTTTTTGAAAAAATAAAAATGGAAATATTCCTTATTTTATTGGAACTTTTATTTTTTTTTAAAATATTTGTACCATTCCATTTAAATTTCCTGAGAAATCGTAACTTTGTGGCAAAAAGAGCCACTTCCATGATTCGAAACTGGATACTGATATTACCATTCGAATGGTCATGGGCCCTTTTCTATTCCTAGAAACAAACAGAATTCAAAAATTCCAAGCGGTTCAAAAGTTATGGGCACCGGGCAGGACTTCTGAGACATACTGTACTTAGCCATATCGGAGGTAGGGTTCCATACTAAAATTTAAAAATATATATGTGAGTGACAATGACGAAATGTGTTGGGGGCACAATTAGACCCCAAATGGACCTACATACAAAAATTTCATCGAAATTGGTCAACATTTAGTTGTAAAAGTACAGTCCACGGCGGACGGCACAGCAGACAATAATATTATATGTTTTTTATTCCATTTTTGGATTCTACGTACCCTGAATCGTAAAATATTAAATTTTCGGAGCTTTTTTTTGTGGCGATTCCAAAGGGTCATTATTGAAAAATAATAGATATAGCAAAAGTAAGTTTTGATTATAAAGTGTATAGGCTGCGGTGGACCGGTGGACAAACGGATTATTCAAATTCGATTTTTGGATTCTACGTTCCTCGAAATCAAATATTGGGGGGTATTTTTTTTTCGTCAGTAAAATATTAATAAACCCATGTGTTACATTAGCAGAGTTCTTTTTTGTGAAAGCAATGTGCTATATCATTTATACAATGACTAATTTCAAATCTCTTGGGTATGATAACTATTTGGTTGAACTCCTCCCCACCCCAACCTGACCCGACAAGAGTTGTGATATTTCGGTATAGTTCTTTGTATTCTCTCAACATAAACATTTAAATCCGGCGCCTCTCTGGAGTACACCTGTATCAGGACAGACTCAAAGGGGGGGTGCTTTACATTTTTTTGCAAAGAATTATAATTGTCTTTTTATGTCACATACTGGGTGCACCCTATTAGGAGGCTTTGTGGGAAAACACAAAGCTGATCTTAAAAAACAGAATATTAGTGACGCCCATTCTTTCGAAATTCTAAGTGCTGCTCACTAGTTGGGATATTGCACAACACATCCCTAGTATCTCTCATCTAGCCCCAAAATTTCCGTGTTCCTAAGTAAAGATAAGCAATGATTCTAACGGGTTAAATTGAATCTCATTAAAGTTACTCCCCTAGTTTTTAGGTGTTTCCGTACTGAATTTATTGAGAATTATAAGAAGTTCTAGATAATAATATATATATATAAACAATATTATAAAAAATGCGATCTTAAATGTATGAAAGTTGTAAGTCCAAAAATAAATAAAAAACGCGAAGTTACAATATGATCGCTACACACTCCCCTGAAAGTGATGAAGTCACCATATTATAAAGATTTCGAACGCGGAAATCGTGCGATCGAGACGAGAAGAGGTGGCTGGTTCAGTTAGTTGAGGTGTATGTTGTGATCAAAAGAGACCGCTGTTTGAGTTTGTTGTTGGTGGTTAATGATGGTAGTGGTTTATTGTTGTTTGAGGTTGTTCCTCTATGTTCATGGTTGCTGTAGTTGGTTGCTGACTTTTTTCTGTTGATGTTGTTCCTCATCAACGAAATGAAAGTTTATAAGTCCAAAAAGAAATAAAAACGTGAAATACAATCAATAACAATAAAACTCAATGTATGTTTGTATGTATATTTATATGTATGTATCAATTGTATCACCAATTGTTTAGCAAAAACGGCAAGAGATAAATAAAAAATACGAAAAAAAATCGCCACAACCCATCCACCCTGTATCCCTATATTCGCAATAATTTATTTCTACAATTCTCTCTGAATACGTTTTGCACACTGAATTTAAATAATAAATTTTGCAAATGCTTCTTTTGTGTGCAAAGTGTTTATATTCGCAAACAATTAATTCCAAACAATTCGTCTTTCTCTTTTAGATTGGACAATATTGCTGTACTCAACAGCATTGTGTTTCGGGTCAGGACATAAAGGAGTTTATATCATAATATCTATTATACTCTTTGTAGAACCTGCAATTTACCTCGAGATAGCCATCCCCACATGAAGTAAAACGCTGAGCCCACTGAATCCCTTCATTGGCCCTGAACAGGTAATTTGTATCAGCACAACCAAAGCGCGCAGTTCGAAAAGACAATGGATGAAATAGAGCCATAGGTCTCACTCGAATGAAACATCAGACAATGACACAGCTAACAACTGATGGCTATACCATCAACATCTCTAATTAAGGAGATCAGTTCCTTCCCTTAAATTGGAAGCAAATGAAACTGATCACTGGACTAATAATATATCTAGTAATATAATGGGAGACACCTACACAATATGAGAATCTGTAGGGAAAATTGACTTGGAAACTGTAATCAAAGATTATGTGAATACAACACTATGTAGGGAAGAGGAGAATGCCTCTCACACAATCTTTAATTTCAGCGCCCTGCTGAATTGGAGGGTGAGCATCATTGAACCATCTAGTAAGAAGACTGCTCAAAGTCTCTGTTGAACCTTAGCTATATAAATAGGCTTAACCCTAATACATAAAGAGGTGTAAGGATTCTAAAACTTAGGGTGGTGTAAAGCTGAATGAAATGAAATGCGCCCACTGGAGCAATGCAACAAAAGATCAGACGTTATGTGATAAGCAATCTGAACCCTAATTTGTTGTCCTCATAATGGTTGATAGGTTTGGAGGACATAATAGGAAAAGTTGTGGATTTGAAAATTTATTTAATCTGGAGCAAAAATCGAGTTGATACAAACTAGATTATAGTTGCCTATTTTCAGGATTTTTAGCTTTTAAGTCAGCTGAGGGTTTTTCACAGGGAATTTACATCTGTTAAAGCTTCCCTATGTTATTACTAAGTTTTTAGCCCCTAATTACAAATCCAACACTCTTACCAACTGAAGCTGTTAGGTTTTTCGATACATCTGCCATAACAGAAACAAAAACGGTATTTATATTGGCTTCATCAGGGGCCCGACTGAGGATAACAACTTATACATGGCCCCCAGAAGAAATTTACTCTGGGTCCTATTCGCAGAGATCTTTAATTTTTTTTGCCGTCGGAAATAACAATTTACTTTTACAAGGAATATTTGGAGCATCCCCATCCCCATGTCGTGTAGACAACACGGAAACCATCCTATCCAGCGGACCGCAATGTTGTTGGGCCCCTTGCCTTGTTCATAGGGATTATTAAAGTTTTCATGTGGACATGAAAACATAATAATCCCTATGAACAAAACAAGGCAAGATCAAAGGTTAACATTTATGTTAGGGTACAAAATGCTTTTGACAAAGTTCAAATTTTTTTTTTATTATTTTACATCTGTGAGTGACTGCCGTATGAGTGGAAGTGACAATGACGAGAGTCCTAGGGGAGGTGGAGACAAGTGGAATAGAAGTTTTATGTGGGGAGGCGGCGACGGTGAATAACCTTTACATTGTAGGGCAACTAAAACAGAATTTCAGAAGTATGCTTTGAGACTTTTGAGAGACATTATGTATGTAGTTCAATATGAAATTTAAATGTGCGTTTTTGTCACTGTCTGTACGGAACCCTATGTATGTGACTGATAGTGACGTCACTGTCTGTACGGAACCCTATATATGTGACTGATAATGACGTCACTGTCTGTACGGAACCCTATATATATGAGACTGATAGTGACATCACTGTCTGTACGGAACCCTAATATAATATGTGATAGTGACGAAACGTTTCGGCGCACATATAGACCCCAAGTGGATTTTTTCCCCTTATGGCATGCAGCTGACAAACAGATTTTTTATTCGATTCTTGGATTCCACGTACCTAAAATAATTGTAGTGGTAAGTCCTAGCCCAGTCATTCCATGGAATGACTGGACTGGGACAACATTTACTGCTATTAGAGGATCAAAAAAAATTTAGTACTATTAGAGGATATGGAGTTGCCGGGGCCGGGGATATCAATATATAGTCCGTGCTTCGCTACGATTCTTACATTGCTATTTTTGTTTTTCAAGGACAATAGAATTTGGGGCTGGGGGTATGGGTTTGTGTCCACCCTGTATATTCCAACTTTAAAAAAAGTTAATAACTCGTAACTCTGAAATGGCTGGCCATATCTTTGCAGAAAATGTCCTAAAATAAGGATTAACCACCAAAAACTTTCTCGCTTTGAGTTGATATGTTGTCGCGACAAAATTAAAGATATCGGACCGTGACAGTACGATTTTGGTGAATAAATTGGAAATTTGGCCCTAAATCGAAAACAGCTTGACATGTATTAGTTCTGATAATTTATGGGGGTCCCATGCCCATCAATTTTTCGCTATCTGCTACCGTTTGGGCTGTATTAATGGAACAGACAACCCCTACAACATAGGCACACACAAATTTCTTATATTATAAGTATAGATTATAACGGGGATACCATAAACCTCTCCGAAATTTTTTTGCACGTAGCCTCCCCCCTAGTGTAGGTTAGCGGGTTGGACCAACATGACTTGTACCGCCACTGATTAACAGCAGGCTTTCGTCAGTCCAGCTGCTACCACACTTAATTACTTGAGATCTTGTCTCATAAATTATACGCGATCAACTTTTAATAATTTCATTCAAATTTTGTGGTCTTTCGGACACCAATATTTTTATGATATTTGGTTTTTGGCAGATGTTTGAAATAATTAAATTTTTTTTTTTTTTTAAAAAAAA
>CM022874.1:39205488-39219423 GCA_012654025.1 Pachypsylla venusta
TCTAATTGGATTGGAAGAAATTACGTGAGAAATTGAGGATGTCACCCTCAAGTAACATTTCACAATCTCAATTATGATTTATTTTCACTATCGAATTTAGTAAGTTCTAATTGGATTGGAAGAAATTACGTGAGAAATTTAACATGTCACCCTCAAGTAACATTTCACAATCTCAATTATGATTTATTTTCACTATGAACTTTAGTAAGTTCTAATTGAATTGGAAGAAATTACGTGAGAAATTGAGCATGTCACCCTCATGTAACATTTCACAATCTCAATTATGATTTATTTTCACTATGAAATTTAATATTAAGTTCTACTTAGAATGGAAGAAATTACGAATTCCTCACCTCTAGGCGAAGTAAATGTCCGAGGCAATTTCTACCACCTAACACTTAGAGCTCTATTTTTATGTGGTCACTTACTTAAAATAATGAGGAAACACTTTGCTTCTAGCGGGCATTGAACCCATGCCCTACTGTTTAACAGGCGGGCACTTTTTTGTTGTAAAAAGTTATGCACCGGAACCGCTTTCGCATCACTTAGGGGCAATCCTTTTTATACTCATGCCATTCCAGAAACGGTATTCGAAACCACAACCTCCCGGACAAGAGTCAATGGCCTTAGTAATTCGACCACGAATATCAGTGGTAAGACTCTTTGATTGGTAAACAGTAGGGCGTAAGTTCAAATCAACCAAACCCATGGAATTTCTTCCTCATACATTTGAGATATTTGCCACTTATTGCAGGACATGGAAGAGGCTGGGATTATTAACATCTAGTCCGGCGTCCTCAAAGCTCAGAGTAAATATGTTTCTAAGTCCTTCCACCACCATCACTTGCGGCCTTATCCGATTTTCATAGAATTTAGTAAGGACATTGATTAAGTATATTCATATTATTTTGCGCCATCTCGTGCCCTTGATTCTCAGGGTGGAGCACGCTCCAGCCTCACAAATGTTATCCTTTGGAACTTGGAACTGACTAGGCGGGACTCCAAGCTCACGCTTCTAAGAGCGATTACACGCCAAATGATGGTCATTTTAAGTGAGTGAGGTCTACATCTCACAAAACCAATAGTTTGTTTATTCCATTACTTTGACATCGACAAGACATCCTCATCTCCACCCGACGTATCTCCAATGTGAACTGAACCTTCTAGCATTGATTGTAATTTCTTTTTCAAATGAATCGTGTTCCAAAACCTACACACATTATAGAAGACATCGGTCCAGAGCCAGACATTATACTTAAAGCTTAGAGAACAACCTCTCAGTACGTACTCCTCAGCAAATTCCATCCGTCTAATAATAACAAAAGAATAAATTTATTTGTAACTAGGCGCCAGACAAACTGTCATACCATGAAGACCACAAAACAGACTAACCAAACGAAACCCATAAGATCTCTTTTAATCTTGATTTGTTTGAATCAGTCAGTCTGAGTGGTATTGTATGCTGGTGCCATTATGGTTAATATGGGTTCGGCTTGGCTAACTATCTTTTTGGTATTTGTTATAATTGTACCAAGGAATATCTGGTACTTTCATTGTAAAGTCTCTTTATTCAAAACCAGATGGTTTCAGCTCTAATGTTTGTGTGGTACGAAGCTTTTAAAGGTGTTTCACAATGAATTATTGAAAACTCTAATATAATAGGGCTTTCTTGTAAAGTACGAAACTCTTAAAGGTGTTTCACAATAAATTATTGAAAACTCTAATGTAATAGGACTTTCTTGTGGAGTACGAAGCTTTTAAAGGTGTTTCACAATAAATTATTTAATATTCTAATGTAATAGGGCTTTCTTGTGGAGTACGAAAATCTTAAAGGTGTTTCACAACGAATTATTGAAAATTCTAATGTAATGGCGCTTTCTTGTGGAGTACGAAGCTTTTAAAGGTGTTTCACAATTAATTATTTAATATTCTAATGTAATAGGGCTTTCTTGTGGAGTACGAAGATATTAAAGGTGTTTCAAAATGAATTATTGAAAACCGAACGTAATGGGACTTTTTTGTATGCTACCGCTGCCACGAAACTTTTAAAGGTGTTTCACAATGAATTATTGAAAACTCTAATAGGGCTTCTTTATTTGGTACGAATAGGGTTACCAGACGTCCGGCTTTGGCAGGACATGCAGAGCTCTCAAAAGTATGACTGTTTATGACAACAATTTTCGAAACACTGATTTGCACATATTGCACTCCTGATTATCTACATTTTTATATCAGAAATCGACATGTTTCATGTGGTAACCCTAGGCCCTAGGTACGAAGTTTTTAAGGAGTTTACCATTTTTTGAAATGTGTATCATTACCCTAATCGTCCTTTTGAACCGACTACAAGCTCACACTACTTGAATGCGACTGAACCGAAAGTGTATGGTTAAAGGAGATCTCCTCCACTGTAAGCGTCATATCTTATGCGCTTTATACAGTGAGCGAGGTTTTATTATCCTACATACATTTGGATCAGTCACTCGTAGTAAAGTGATTTTCTTAGTCCTTGGTTTTTTTTTGCGTGATTAATCTCATTTTGTTTCCCACCATTTCACCCCTCTATACCATTAAGAGAACATAGAACAACCCTCGAGAGCACGGCAAAACGATTATGGTGAAGAAGCTATACAAACCTATTTGGGAAACTATAAACTACGCATTACGCATTGGATAACATTTGGGGTTAAGCAATGAAGACCAATTACCATCTGACCACACAAACATCTTGCATCATGTAAATTAGATTATTAGCATAAATTATTAATCCCATCCCATGGAAAGTGTGTCTTGGGGTAACCTTGAGTTAGCGGAACTGACATCATGCGCAGGGAAGGACAAAGCACAGGTGTAGCACACGTCCAGTAACGTATTGGAGAAAACTACTGGACACATTGAAATCTTACAAAACTTTCCAACAAGCTTGAGGAAGGACAAAATATGAGTAATTGGGATCTTGAGGTTGCTAATACATTGTCTCCTTTTATTGATGACGTTTCTATCGAATAAAGTCAAAAAGATGTACATACAATTATGGTTGAGAGAGCCGTGAGCAGCTCTGAGAACAACAGAACACTTCATCACCTCCTCTTGAAATAGTTACTAATGAAAAGAAACTCCCTCGCCAAATACGAGCTACACTATCCGAAACATTTGTGACAACTGTGACAAGTGAGGCCATATGACACAGTACACCTCTTTGCCTGTCCAGCTGCAATAGACCTGTGAAGGTTGCTGAGTCTTTTGATCTACCGGCGGGCACAAGAGATAGATGATAGACTTTGAAGAAACGTCCTTT
This sequence comes from Pachypsylla venusta, assembly GCA_012654025.1. Classification (NCBI taxonomy): domain Eukaryota; kingdom Metazoa; phylum Arthropoda; class Insecta; order Hemiptera; family Aphalaridae; genus Pachypsylla; species Pachypsylla venusta. The sequence continues at coordinate 39,208,787 of CM022874.1, forward strand.
GGGAGCTACAATAGCATCAACAAGGACAAAATACCTTCTGGTTGCCTTTTCTCGAGCTTGTTGGAAATTGATACACTGTAGTAATTTCAACAGTCAACCAGTTGGAACTTCTTTCACTGTAGGGTGATACAAAACCAGTTGTATGAATGATTTTAAACAAAAGTTCGGATCAGAAGTCAACTTCTGAAGAGCGAGAAAAATTTTAATATCTCCGGAACGGTTAGAGCACAAACAATAAATTAACTGAAATTATATACAATTTATTATTTTGAAACCGGTTGCAGGTCTCAATTGAGACTGATTGTAATTATCACTACGACCTTTTGTTTAGATCTTTATTGAGACCAGTATTTTGAAGAGTAGGGATGGAGTTAGATTAGAACAAATAGCCTCCTGGTAGGAATCCAAGGCTTCAACCAACTGAGGTACTGAGCCTGTTTTTCTTTCATACACCTAAATTTTAGTTACCGTCTTCATCGCAGAAGGGTTGTGTAGCATATTATGCTATTCTGAGGACTTTGGACTAGATGTTGAAAATTTCGAACCTTACCAGGTCCTCCAATAGTGGCAAATATTTCAATTTCATGAGGATGAAATTCCATGGGTTGGCTGGGTTGGAACTCCAGGCCTACAGTTTACCTACCGGAGCATCTTACCACAAGACCACCAACCCATCATAAATTATTCAACGGTTATGATTTATACAAAAGTTTTGAATAGTACGGTGTGCCACAAAATTATAATGACACAAAAAAAAACTTTCAGATTGACATTGGTGTTCGAATTAATAAATAATTTATGTCTTAATTTATGTACAACATTCCCTCCTGCATTACGCTGATGTAGATAAGGATAAGGAAAAATACGAGTAAGCAATTGAATGTAAATAATATAACGAAAACCACTGAAGCATATGTGAGTGGACTTCACCACCTGTACCAAACATGTTCAGTGAAATTGCAGGCAGGAATGTTACAGCCGAGACAGGAGTCACATATGTGCTAGCTTCCGTACTGGAGATTAGAACATATTATAGGGATATAGGGTGCAATAGAAATGTAAACCCGAGTAGAATTAATCATCGTTTACTAAAAGAAGGGTCCATTAATACTTGTATTAGATTTATTTAGTAGTTCATCCCCTTGTCAATGCAACATTTTTTATACGTGACGATTTTTTTCTTCCCGCTTGAAAAATAGTTCATAATTCAGCATTCTTCTTACGCAGTCCGTATAAGAAGATTCCCTTTTTTATCAAAATGATTGACCCTCTAAGGAGGAGAGAATCGCCACTATGGCCATAGTCCAATAATGTAGGAAGAGAAGAAAAGCCGTAGCACGAAGTGTAAAACGACGAAGATGTTATCAAATGGAGACGTCTCCATGGCAGGGTGTGCATCTCATTCGGCTTGTATCAATGAGGTCGGGTCGAAAATTTGAATTTTTTTTTTTAATTTTCTGTTTGTGTTTTTTGGGGTAACTCAGCCTCCTTTGGTGGTAACTCAGGACAATAGAGTAGCTATGGCAATAGCGCCACAATGGTAGCATTATAAGGTAAAAATTGTTTGATAAGTTCGTGGACTCGGTCTAGCTTAAGCTTAGTGATATTGGAGTGAATGTTGAAAATTCTTTGTAATGCTATGATGCCCACAAACATTCTGACATAATAACACAAAGAAACTTATAAACAATAGCTTGGAGAACTCTTTTGATTCATCTTCAGCCCGAGAGAGAATAAAATTTTAAAGGCCTTTTATGTTACCCGTACTTTCTTACGCCCAGGCCCAGGGTCATTCGAATTTTGGTAGGTTTTAGGCCTCGCTATCTATCCCCCTTCAATACGTTCTGAATGGGGACTATCCTTGAGTAATGTTCAGCTGGTGCATATATTTTCGCACTTAATTTTTCATTTTTATTAAACTGATTGCAGGTCTATTGAGATTGCAATAATTATCACTGCGACCATTATTTAGATCTATTGTGACCAGAGGCGGGGATGGAGTTAGATTTGAACCAACAGCCTCCTGGTTACGAATCCACCGCCTCAACCAACTGAGCTACTGAGGGGGGCGACCTCGTCATCTTGTGCCAACTCCTTGCATCTTCCAAATGATTTTAATTGGGCTGTCATTGTCTCCTTTAATGCGTTTCCCGCCCATCTATTTCTTCGTCTTTTGATTTTGACCACAATGTCATGTTCACAATATAGACTTCTAGTAGTTCTTCCGATCTATTGGGTATCACACTGGCATTGCGTTTTGGTGACTCGGGTTCAATTTCTGACTCGTGGGGACAATTGAGCAGCTTCTTTAATATGAGTATCGACTATCGACCAGTGTTGGCAATGTTGGCATTACCAGAGTAAAAAGAGTTAGTTTGGTAAAAGATTGAAGGGATTATTATTACATGAGACTCTTAGTAATGCTGTGATACACACAAAACTGTGAAAAGCGTTGGGCCTTACCACAAAGCAGTTCTACATTTACATTTGTATAGATTTTGAAAATTTTAGTTTACCCAGTATATAAAATATTGAAATTAGGTACCTATTATTGCGGATGTATAAAACTCCAGAGGATCCATTGCCGTTAACTACATGCGTAACAGTGATGGGGAGTTGAGGACACCTGACTGAAGCCTGCCTGGTGTTAAACGGTTAGAAGAAATATCACCTGTCCTCACAAGGAGATGTTTTAATTATAAAGAATTTCATATTCTAATTGAAGTGATAAAAAACCAGTTTTGTAAACAAGATCAGGACGGTTATTGATAAGTGGTGGAACTCATGGACCAGATGGAGGAATAGTACTCGCCGTAGTATTAGCAGGGGTTTCGCCAATGTAGGTATGCCAATTCAACATGTAAAATGAGCCTGATGTATAGTGAACTAGGATCAACTCGTTACTCATTAGGAAGAATCAAACAGTACATACTTGTTATAGACAAGAAGATATTGGTCTCAAACAAGTGTAAGTACCCGAGTCCACGAACTTATCAAACAGTACATACTTGCAATAGACAAGAAGATATTGGTCTCAAACAAGTATAAGTACCGGAGTCCACGAACTTATCAAACAGTACATACTTGTTATAGACAAGAAGATATTGGTCTCAAACAAGTATAAGTACCGGAGTCCACGAACTTATCAAACAGTACATACTTGCAATAGACAAGAAGCAAGAAACTATTGGTCTCAAACCAGTGTAAGTACCCGAGTCCACGAACTTATCAAGCAGTACATACTTTTAATAGGCAAGAAGATATTGGTCTCAAACCAGTGTAAGTACCCGAGTCCACAAACTTATCAAGCAGTACATACTTGTAATAGACAAGAAACTATTGGTCTCAAACCAGTGTAAGTACCCGAGTCCACGAACTTATCAAACAGTACATACTTGTAATAGACAAGAAGCAAGAAACTATTGGTCTCAAACAAGTGTTAGTACCAGAGTCCACGAACTTATCAAACAGTGCATACTTGTAATAGACAAGAAGCAAGAAACTATTGGTCTCAAACAAGTGTAAGTACCCGAGTCCACGAACTTATCAAACAGTACATACTTGTAATAGACAAGGAACTATTGGTCTCAAACCAGTGTAAGTACCCGAGTCCACGAACTCTTCAAACGAACCTCTAAGGTACCAACGATATTATACAATATTCACAAGTTGACGTATTCGTGCACCATATGGTCTTTCTTACAATCTTGATCTGAGCCAAGCAATTTAAATTACCACCCTCAAACTATTAAACTAGGCAGGTTATGTACATCTTCCGGGACATGATACAGTCACGTGCCCCGAATGTTGCATGCGCCTTCTGTTCCGGTTGGAACCGCCACATCCTCTTCTAGTTGCCTTGTTTATTGCTGTTCATCTTATTGGTGTATTGATTAGAAATAGTTTTAAAAAATCTGGTGTGAACATCACACGACTTTCCTTTTCTATTTGCATGTACAGAAGAAAGTATTATAAGCTGAAATTTTTGATGCCGAGTTTTTAATTCTGAACTCATTTTGAGGTCCCCAGAATCCCAATCTCGAGTTTCATCCATTGGTCCGTGAACAAGATATCTCAAAAACTGTATATGTTAAAGATTGGAAATTAGGTATTACGATGGACCACACGCGAAACCTTAGATTGAAATCGAATATATAGTTGGCGGTTTTTGAGGTGGTTCTGCCTCAATACATACTAGTAATTCACTGTTAACAGTAAATTGCAATGGGAACCTATTGTTACAGAGGATTTTTGGTGTTCTATCTTAATTATAAATCAGAAACTTGTGTGTGCCTATGTGGTAGGGGTTGTCTGTTTCAATACCAAAGCACAAATGGTAGCCTAAAAAACATGGTCTACAACCCTAGAAAAATAATCAGAACTAAAATATGCCAAATCGTTTTCGAGTTACGGCCAAATTTCTAATTTCTTCTCCAAAATCGGACAGTCACGGTCCGATATCTTAAATTTTGTCGCGACAATATATCAACTCAAAGCGAGAAAGACAGTTTCGGCAAAGGTATGGCCAGCCATTCCAGAGTTACGAGTTCGAAACCGTGAACGGGTAAAATAAAATTTAGAAAATACTAAAAAGTAAGAATGGCCGTGCCTCTAAGGCGCCTGGTGAAACCTTTAAATCTAGATTTTTTAATGGTTGTGATATACTGGGTGGACACAAACCAATACCTGCCCCCAATTTCCGTTGTTCTTGAAAAACAAAAATAGCCATAGAAGAATCGTAGTGAAGCACGGGCGAAAAAAAAACGATAGCGCATGCGCATTCCATGCAAAAAATTGATATAAATTAACACCAAATTTCAAGTCCGCCTACTTAAGTACTATTTTTAGAAAACCAGCAAAAATCGTTCGATTTCAAGTAAATCTGTTGTTCTGCAGTCCACGATCACAATAGGAGAAAATAGGCACCAAAATACCAAATTTCAAGTCTCTAGCTCTTAGCGTTCTTAATATATATATATTTTTTTTTTTATAATCAAAATTATTTAACGATGTATTTTTACAATTAAAGTTAATGTACATCGGGTATAAACAAAGAATACAAAACAATTAAGACAAGTCAATAGAGACAAAATAACAAGCAAAAAGAAAAAATAATTACATATTACAAACAAAAAATGAGACATTACTAAAAATATTAAAATAAAAATACATTTTGGAGAATAGTCCAGCATCCTTCATAAACTCAAGACAGTTGGCGATGGAGCCCTCGTCATCCTTCAGGATCGAACAATTTTGGACAGTTAGGCGGAGGTTTATTTTTAAGGAGGTGAGTTTTTAAGGAGAAAACCATGAGTTGGGTGTGACAATGCTGAGGCGACAAGTAACAATTTTCATATGTCTATTTTTTGTTAAAGAAGGACTTTGGAAATTTTGATTTTGGAATCATTTTTTATTACTTTGAGTTTGTTGTGGGAGACATCGCGCCTCCAGTGAGAGTCCCATTCATTGATAAGAAGTTTCTTTCCAGCAGCTTTCAGATCGTCATTCGTTAGGAACTTTAGTAGTGGTGCTTGGACTGAGTTTTTAGCAGCCGCGTCCACTTTTTCATTACCAATAATGGTTCTTAATAACTTAATATAATGTCTTATATTTTTTGTTTTAATATTTGGAGACTTTATAATTATGTAGTTGAACGAAAGATTTTTCAGTTCAATTTTCTCTTCAAAAACTACAATATTGATATATCTTGTCATAGAGAATAATAGAGACAGGCACATAGGCGACCAATCAAGATGTGAGATCTGAGGACCTCAAAAGACATTTGGCATCGAAAATTTCAGCCCATTACAATACTTTCCTTTTTATAGAATAAGGAAAGAACAATGCAATTTTTAAGCAGGTGCACATTGCTTATTTGCTTCATAGGGATCAGCCATTTTTTCCTTAAGTAAAAACCTTCGTTTCAAGATAATTTATTATTTTGGTCCAATTTGGTAAACCAGTCCCCAAATAATACTAATTTAAGTGAGTGAGGTCTACAGTTCACAGAACTATAGTAAAAATTATTAAACCAAAAAGTGGTGGAAACTGCGGATGTATTGGTAATGATTACAAAATTAGTGGGGTAGATTTCTCTGACCCTAATATTAATAGCAACAGACAGAAATCCACATCTGGATTCTCTTGTCGTGAAACAATATTATTTCTATTATTTATTTTATCTTTCATAAGTCATTCTATTGGGGAATGTTATGTGAGAAAGTACAGTTGTCGTGTAAAATTTTGTGTGAAAATCGTCTTTCCTTATATTTAAAAAAAAATAAGAATGTTTGAATGGCAAAAGACGCAGTGCAAAATTTCTATGTTGGCTGTTATGCCGTATTTCAGCGGTGTTCACGAATCCTGCATAAAACGAGAACGGAATGTGAGTACCTGCAATAGAATTGAATTTTGGTTTGTATGTCAATTGTAAGTACTAGAGACATGTAATTTGGTGCCTATTCATATCCACGTGGAATGTTCAACGAAACTTTTGGTTTAAATCGAATACATCCTGAGCTGTTTTTACCGTTTTCGATCTCTATATATTTGGTATCTATGTATTCTATGTCAAGTATACACATACATAGAACACCGAAATTACAACCGTTCTTGAGACTTATTGTTCATAAATAAAGCATTCTGGGGACCTCAAAACGTGTTTTTCAAATCTCGACTTCGAAAATTTCAGTCCCATTAGAATACTTTCCTTTTAATAGATATGTCCTGCCAGAAATTTTGTTATTTTACAATTTTCGGTACCTACCTGGTTACCACCAAACCAACTAACAACCTACCAACCAATAGTGGAATCGTCGTGTCCGATGGTAGCCAGAGATATGAGGGTGCAGCTATAAATTAGTTGTTATTTCCTACTTGAATTTTCAATTGTCACCATACATATAAACTTGGAGGCTAATAATTGGCATAGGTCCCCAGAACCATGTCAATCACTGCAATGTAATTACATCAGTCTTCTACGCACCATCACTTCTATTTTTTCTATGTTCCAAGAAGTGTGGAGCAGTTAGTGGCGATGTTTGTGATAGAGTGTGGACAAGAGAGGAGATGATGATTTTGTGGAAGTGATGAGTCTTCTTCTTCAACTCCACCCTTTTCCAATTCTATATGGGGTCGGCGTTGCTTTCAATTTACTACCATGCCACAACCTTTTGTTCGATGCCTATCCTCTTTAGCTGCACTTCGTCCTGGCATGGTAATCATATTGGTTTTCACAGTATCCATGGAAACTGCGTAGAATCTCGCTTTTTGCTGATGCTCTCTCATCATTGATTATAAAAGGCTAGATGCCCTTCCTAATAAAAAAAAACCGTATTTGCACGGGCTTAGGACCGCTCGTCGCCTAATCAAGCTGACTAGCTCTTCTTTGTGGCTACATTATAATAACATCAGTAGCACAAACATAATAATAACTTCTCACAATCAAAATATGTCCTATTTTTCCGCACGGAAGTCGCGCTCCTATTTCTCATTATTTGATCACGACAGAGTGCGTGCAGTGTTCCATGTTCAAAACTCCAGATAAATCCCATACATTAGGATTTTAATTGCCGGTTAAGGATCAAAGCTGTTGCCGGATATATGACGTATCGTGTTACACCACACACATGCACCAGATTCTAGGAATTAGGACAGTTTAGGAGATCCCCGGTAAGGCGCGGCGCTGCTTTAATTATTTTTTCGATTGACGCTAAACAGAAGGCTTTCTAGGATTCCTATTCGATACAAAATTTTGGTTAATTTTTTTGATATTGTACATTTCAAGGTGCGTAGAATGAAAAAATCAAATAAAATCCGTTTGTCCACCGTGATGAGCGGATTTACCACTTAGCGTTGGCTGTTGGCGGGTTNACATGCACCAGATTCTAGGAATTAGGACAGTTTAGGAGATCCCCGGTAAGGCGCGGCGCTGCTTTAATTATTTTTTCGATTGACGCTAAACAGAAGGCTTTCTAGGATTCCTATTCGATACAAAATTTTGGTTAAATGAAATGTACAATAAATTGATATTGTACATTTCAAGGTGCGTAGAATGAAAAAATCGAATAAAATCCGTTTGTCCACCGTGATGAGCGGATTTGCCACTTAGCGTTGGCCGATTTTGATGAAATTTGGTATGTAGGGCCCTTTGGGTTCTTATTTTGCTCCGAAACGTTTCGTCACCCTCAATCACATATATTAGCTTGCATACTAAAATTTTAGTACCAAATTTCATTGAACTCGGTCAACGCTCGCAAAAGTGTCTATTTGACCGAAAGATTGACGTCTAGTTTTAGCACACCATTATTATTTTGTCTATTTTTCTTTTTGTACCACGATGACTGTCGAACTCATTATCCGATTTTGATTGACAGAATATTCATAAATTTAGCTCATTAGTTTTTGGCCCTCTTGAACCAAAACCGAGGCCTCGTGGTCTACAGTCCATAGAACTAATAGTATAAGTAGCCCAAGTGCGAGGCCATTATAGTTTTGGCTAATTCCATATAGCCAATAATGACTAGTTGATGTCAATTGGAGTATGTGACCGAAAGTGGACCCCAGTTTTTGATATTTCGGCTTCGATAAAATTTGTAAAGAGGAGAATATTATCTCACGTAAATTATTTATGTTTCTACGTTTAGAATTGTATGGGAAGGTCCCCTCCTGTACAAGTCCACTCACACGTTGAGGTAACAGGTTACAAAGAGGCGCCTCGTAGACACCTCCCATGGAGTCCAACCCAACTGGGGATTAATTCCGTACCTAATGTATCATTGTTGTCTGATAAAAATGGGGAACTCTTGAATTGATTCAAATGAACTGTCTGAACCTTCAAATCGATTAAACATTTCAAGGTAAGTACGTAGAATCCAAAAACTCATTCGTCCGGCGGCAACGTCCGCCGTACCCTGAACAACACATGCCGTCCACTGTGAGCGTCACTTTTGCCACTTAACGTTGAACGATTTGAATTAAATTTGGTATGTAGGTTTTAGAAGCTAAGGACCCCGCCATCTGTGAATGCTGCGGAGTAAGTAGATAAGGTTCTTGTACCCATTTGGGGTCTAGTTGTGTCTCAAAACTGTTCACCTTTCAAATGAAGAAATTCCTGACACTTCCTTCCAGTTCTAACGATTTAGCACAATGGATAGAATGGCAAGGTGACCCAGTCGAAGCTACCCAATGGTTTCCCGTAGATGGCTAATATTATAATAGATTCTATTTCTTATACTGCCCCGAATAAGACAGAAAGTCCCTTTATACGGGCAGCTTTATTAGGTGTCATTATTACGTGGTAAATTCATGAGGATAAAATTTTATGAGTGGCTGGGTTCGAAACCAATTCCTACTCTTTCCCTGGACTTTAACCAGGGTCTCGCAGCGTCTATGGCACGTTCAATACACCAAGTTACAAACAAGTGAGCTAAAGCTCTTTGATTTGTAAGTTACCAGCGAATGGAGGGTAAAACCACAGTCCCGAATGACTGACAAAGAGGCGTTAAGTAAAATAATAAAAATAGAGTGATCAAGGCTAACAAACCAGATTTTGTAATTAAAGATAAAAAGAAGATAATATATTATTATAATATGCCTGCTGCTTGCTGATCGATGTATTTCATCCCATTTGATTACAATATTGTCCAAAAAGAAGCAGGAAAGAACCTTAAATATAACGACCTGAAGATAGAAAATTAGAAATAGAGAGAATGTGGGCCATTAAAACAAAAATAATACCCGCGCTGATGGGAGCTACAGGCTACAGGCCTCATTACTAAAACATGTTAAGCTCTGAAAGCAAACCTGGCCAGCACGATCTCCAGACCATCCAGAAGCATAGCATTACTGAAAACGGTCCATACCCTGCAGAAAGTATTGTGAAAGCTGAGATAAAGTTCCTTGTACGAGTATCAATGTCAAGACCCAACATCAATCTAGGTCACCCTATAAGTACACGGTGGATCCAAATTAGGAAACCATGTAGGCAATTTCTGAGATGTGACAGAATAATAATAATATGGGGCCATCAAAGTTAGATGTTCCTGAGAATACCAGGAGAAGGCTTTTTTCCACGAAGAAGCCTCGGAAAAAATGATTTATTTTTATGTTGTAGTTGTTATATAGGCGTCCCCCTTAAATTTAACTGTTCTTTCCATTATTTGTATAGATTCATGTGTTTAAAAAATGGTAGAAATGGGTTACCGAAAATGGTTTGATGGTCCTTGGCTGGAAATATGTCCGGTCATCGGAAAGACAAATTAGTTTTATGAGGCTCCTTCCTTTTTTGCTTATTACTAACTTACTTAAAATCATGGGCGTAGGAAGGGGGGGCAGGTGGGGGCAGCTGCCCCCCCCCTAGAAATTTTCGAGAGTATGCAGCACGGAAGGGGCAACTTAAATTTACACTAGATAAAATGATTTTTGGAAGCAAAAAAGTCATCAAGTACCGAAATACGATAAATGTCACATTTTGTCCCTAATCCAACAGCCCCACTGTGAACAATCAAATGTAATTGTGGCAAACTTGTCCTATCGTTGAATCGTATTTGGTAAATTTGGTGGGAAAATTCAAAACAATTAACAAACGTTACAAAAAAACTCCTCCTGCTAGTTGAATTTCGCCGGTTTGGCACTTT
>CM022874.1:39219920-39240230 GCA_012654025.1 Pachypsylla venusta
ACGCCCCCCCCCCCCGATATGAACAAAATATGCGAGGTTCAGTGATCAAACCCAGTACCTTTTGCACGGTTAGAAGGGCCAAAACGTTAAGGATTCAACCCGCCCCTTAATGCTAGGTTCACATGACCGCGCGGTATCATATGAACAAATCGATACAAGTTTGTAGAACTAGTACCGCGCGGCACTGCGCGGTCATGTAAACAATATCCACTATTTAGATAGATCTTGTGCCGGGAGGTTCATCGTACCGCGCTGTCATGCGAACATAGCCTAAATCTTAAATACATTAATAAGAATTTTCATTATACATTATGACTTGGGAGCTGTACCGAAAAAAGAAGCAGAATATGTAGATCTACTGACAGCGAGAAGAATATCATTGAAGTTGATTAAATGATTCGCGAAATGTTTTATTTTGAGTGTGATACTTTATGAATCAGACCAGAAGGATGCCTCTGCAGAAGGATGGAAAAGATGTTGGACATATGCTAAGGAGAGAGAACAGACTGTTTGGAACGGAGGGTAATGGAAGGAAAAATTGAGGGGAACACATTTAACATCTAAAGAAAGAAGAAAATTTGGGAAAGGAGATACGAACAGATGAAAGCAGATGCCCAGAATCGTAAAGAAATTGGAGGAAATCACATTGATAACTGACTTAGAACAGTTTTGCACATAAGCGGATACAAAGAGGGACAATAGGGGAGATCGCACCTCCCCCAGATCTGAAAAAATTGAACGTCGAAACACTTTCTTTCAAATTTGGTGTTTCTCAATACTACTGACAAACTGACATCCATGACGATTATAATCCCCCTCAACTGGAGAGATGTATTCGCGCCAGGTTTTTCAACTATACAGGGTGAGCCAAAACTCTTACCCCACCCCCAGTATCTTGACACTCAAAATATAGACAGGCGGTAAAATACGGATCGCCTTTATTTTGGGGGATTAATTTTGGCGCCAGAAAATTTCGGCGGCGGCCAGCTCAAAAGTCTTAAATAAGATGACCTATTAGGTGAAAATTGGTTTTAAAGGTAATAAAAAGGGAAATTTATTAAAATAAAGTTCGCCACCCTAGGACTTACCGTTCTCGAGATGTGGGGCCGGCCGATTAGGCTAGGCAGCGACCACCTCAAAAATCATAAATGAGATGACCTATCAAGCAATGATTCGTTTTATAGTAAAATAGTAGTTTATTAAATGTTCCTAACCACTGTACGACTTACCGTTCTTGAGATATGGGACCTAGGTATCAAACAAATTTTACTACGTTGAATAGAAATTCGTTTGACAGGTCTGGTTGAGTGATTACGGTTGGAAAACATTAAAAAAAAATCGATTTTTTTTACTCTTCGTACCTGCATACGTGAGTAATTTTTTTAAAGCTAGTAAAATAATGAACTCACTATGGCAGAATTTTTTTTAGTATTATATTCAATAATGAGCCCCTGGAATCCTCAACCAAAAAATCCACCCAACCTTTACAAAATTTCATATATTACGTTTCGAGTTAGGTATCTACGTGAAATTAGAAAATCAAATTGAACAATTCAGGTACGCTGCAGCACATGACACTTTCCTTATCTATAAAGGAAAAAAAGATAAGCCTTGCATAACTTTCTATTCGTTTACTTCAATTTCGACGGTTTTTCTTAAAAATGAAAATTGAGTTCACAATCCTATTTTTACTTTCCCAATAAAAAGGAAACACGTTCTGAGGTCCCCTGAGTCCATATCTCAAATTTCATATTGACAGACTTACACGGACTTAGTCTATTCGAAAGAAAAATTTTCGCAAAAAAAGCGAAAGCAAAATCAGATTTGTCTCATTATTGCCAATGACGAATAACGAAACTTTATTTCAAATCGACTCTATTGCTGGCGTTTTTTTTAACCCTATTTAGCGTTTTTACGAATCCTGTCTAAAAAGGAACGGCAAGAGCTAAATGTTAGAACTTGGTACGCGAAGTATTTCTTCGCGAAAAACATTTCTTTAGCAAAACCCTTTAAAGTAAATTTCTTAAGAAACGAAGAGATATCTTACATGCGTGTCTTATTAAAGAACTACCTTATCAAAGCTTTTGATCATTTTCTTTCTTTTGAACAAAGGCCCGAAGTGAAGAATATGGAGCGGATCGTGGGTGACATTTTGTCAAAGGTATTTCATATTATATTTTCAATGTAATATCTCTTTGAAGAATTATACATTACCTATCTATAGGTATAGAGATAATTGGAAATTCTCGAAATTTTCATGATTTTCTGAACGTAGGGAATTAAAAAGTCAAAGATCATATTAACCGAACAGTGTCGTATTAGAGATCTTGTAAAGATCATGTTCACCGAACAGTGTCGTATAGAGATCTTGTAAAGATCATATTCACCGAACAGTGTCGTATAGAGATCTTGTAAAGATCATATTTACCGAACAGTGTCGTATTAGAGATCTTGTAATATACAACTGGAAAAGTGGACGGTTTGATTAAATTAGTTGATACGATTATCAAATATCATTTGCCCTACTGCGAGCGACTGATCTGAATGCTTAAAAAAATCTGTGGCCCAAGTTTCTATGTTTAATATGATTGTCCATTGAATGCGACTCGCACCACTGCGAGAGTTACGTGGGTAAAAACCTGAAAACTGTATTACTTTTGTAATTCGAGCGACTGATCGCAATGAATGTAGCTTAATGGAGCCATGTCTACAGTAGACGCGATTATGTTTACATCACGCGTAGTCGCTTCCAAAGGACTATAACTATCGTTATTACACTCTAGTGCCCTAAGTGGAAATAGAGTGTAATCGGCTCCTAATCATAGAAAATAATGTTTTGTATCGGATTTTAGCTTTCTCACCCGTAGTGGTACTTTTTAATTTTAGATTTTTGGTGGTATCTACTCCTGGTGCCGAATTTGCTTCTATTTATAAAAAACAAACTAGGTTTAGCGTACTTATACCACGCTTGTTTTGTTTTTCTTGGCGTTGCAAAACTAGTGTTTTGGTTGATCAATTTTTAACTCAAGGATATTACTTATTGTACAATAGAATATAGAATATATAGAAATAGAATACCTTTGTATCGTATTTCAGCCGAAGTCGTACTTTTCAATTTCGATTTTTCTTCGGTGATAAAATAACGGTCATAAATCGTGGAGAAACCGGAAAAATTCAATTTTAATATTTTTGAAGAGGGTCCATTTCCGTTAATTTTTCGTTATTCCTATTGTACGAGTATAAATAGGCTAGTAGGTATAGATAGATGAATAAATATATCTCAATTCTTAAATAAATAAATTAATAAAATAAATAAATACAGAAACTAACTGACGCATGCGGCTTTTGTTTTAAGCAAAATTGAAACTAAAATGTATTTATAATTTTTTTTTTTAGAAAATTCTGTTTAGCAAGGTACCCTTCCTTACGTTATGGTAAAAGTATTTATATTTTTTATAGCAAACCATTTCACGTTTCGTCTCCTATGAACGTCTGTTCGTTTTGTCGCCAAATTTATCGATATTAAACCAAAAGAAAAAAGGTCGTTTTTTTCGTGATTTTTGTACTTACAAAAATAATAATGAAAAATTTTTTTAGAAATTTTTAATTCGAATTTTTTGGGTTAAAATTTTTTTTCAAAATTAATATAGAGCGTAGTTTTAATGTTTATGAAATTTATTCTAAATCCCCATAATCAAGAAATATCTACTTAGTTAAAAATACAAAATAAATTAATTATTACTTAAAGATATAGACTAGTTAAATATTTAATATCTAATTAAACAATATTGTATATTTAATTCCAAATTAATTGATCTAATCTTAAGATTACATTAACAAATATTTTGGAAGTTTTTCTTCTTCTATTTACCGATTTTTTTTTTAAATTTTCGAGTTTAAAATTTCGTTTTCATGTTTTCGTGTAACGGATTTTCGTTTTTGTTTAAATTAATTGTGTTCAACAAGAGTTGTTCGAATTAAATTTGATTCGGTAAGTTGATTTGATTGTATTACCTATTCATTAATTTGAATGGTTTTTCTAGATTTTTATTTGAAATCATCTGTGTCGATGTTGTTAAATTATTTATCTACTGTGTTGTTAAAATATTTATCTATCAGATCTATTGTGACCAGTATTTGATTTTTCAGACCTAATACTGCCGAGCTTCCTATAATAGCAGATATGCCATACCTTTCCTTATTCAGTACAGAATTCGGATTAGGTCCCGGAGGTTGTGATTTTCAAGATCATTGGTGCCAAAGCCATTGGGCATCTTGTTCACGAGTGTTGTACAGAATCTAAAATAATTGGTAATCATTGGTATTTATTCTAAAGTTAAATATACGCAGAGATATACCCATACCGGGTGTCTTATGAAAAATGAATGAGTGGAGCTAGGAACGGATCCGAATTTTTAAAAACGCTCAATCAAGTATTTCTTTCTGTATGAAAAGTGTAATAAAATAAAGTATATAGGGAGGGATGTATTTGAAATCTGTGCTCAAAACAGGGCATTCCAATTTAAAGTTGATCTTTTTTATATGACTTTGTTTGATAGATTTTCATTTTTACTTTAAAAAGGAAAGAAAATAAAGCTCTCTTTGCGAAGTATATCTATTGTTTAAATGTATTTCGAACTCTCAAATTGTACTCCAGATAGGACTTCCACACAGAGTTGGACCAATGATCTTATTTTATTCAATTGATAACTATCGTTGTAAAGACATTAAGATTGGTGTACACACACACCTGACATACATGAATGGCCCGGAGTTATGAATGGAAAAGAGTTTAAAAAACTTAAATTGAACATGGAATAACTTTGTTCCGGTTTTGAGTACATATCCCAAATAAATCTCTAAATCGTTTCATTTCAATTTACTTTCTAAGGATGTATTACACCGAATTCTCATTCAATATCTACATTCCATTGATTTTTTCTTCTTCTTCTCCAATGTCGGCAATGTTTTCACTCCCTTCGTAGATACTCTGAAATGGGAAAATAGTACCGACTTTTATTTTATTTTTCATTGTTATCATTCGATTTAGAATAACAACACTTTTCGTTGTTACGTCACACTTACACCTTTGGAGTTGCGTAAATTAAAATGGAACATCTTTTACTTTCACTTTTATCAAATTATTTATATTTTCACTTTGCACCACCCCACCCTGTATACATAATTTTGTCACATCCACTAAAATGTAATTTCAATACCGTGAAAATATCAAATGTATATTTTTACATTGCCCTACCTTGATCAAGTTGATATTATTACATAGAGCCAAATTTTATTTCTTTAATTTTCTTGTATTATTAAATTTGTATTTTTTCTACCTATTTAACATTTTCATTGAGTGAGAATCCTTTTTAGGAAATCAGCTGTTGGGCATGGCTTTTCTGTGAGCTTAATATTATACAATTTGTTTCAAGAGTCCTAGCGGAGGTGCCTTAACTTTTAAAAGGCTTAGAATATTTGAATTTTTTAAAGCTCTAGGGGCTATGGTCAGTCGAATAGTTATGGTGAGATCCGAGTTCGAACCCTGGAAATGACTTTATTGATAAAAATTGTTGATTTCTCAAGAAATTTAAATATAATGGTACAAATATATGGTCATTTGTGGATCTCACTCAATCATTTGGCCAAAAATATGATCCAAAAAGTCAAATTAATTACCAATCACATTTTTGTATTTACTAGGTCTGTGAACAGCCGGNATTTTTGTATTTACTGTGAACAGCCGGGGTATGAATATAATCGGTTAATTAATTTTTTAATCGGGTGGTGGTGGACTGGTTAGACGCTTCAACTGGAAAAAGTAGTGGGTGGGTTCAAACCCAGTCAACTCATTGAATCTCATCCTTATGAATTCGAGATATTTACCACAATTGTGAAGAACCAGGATTATCAACATCTAGTCCGGCGTCCCCAGAGTAGCATAATATGTTACCCAACAGTTCCGCGATGAGAACGTAAGAAAGTAGGAGTATGTATATAATGAATGCCAATACCAACTTCGATCAGTGAAAGTGAAAACAGAAAAGTGATAAACATTTACTCTCGCTGGAAGCTAAGTATATTATTTAAAATTTACAAAAGACGTCATTAGCCAGATTGCGACAAATAGACACTTGAAATTTTCTTTCTCATTTAAATTGTACAGAGTGCGACAAAAGTTATGCAAAAAAACTTATCCATAAGTAAAAAAAAAAAATCACGTTTCGATATGAGTATCGCTGGATTCAGAGAAACAAGTTCCATGGAATGGTACACAATACACATGGTGTAAACCGATAAAAAGTAAATTTCAAAAATAGAGTTAGTTTAGTGTTTTATTTGTACGAGTATTGCATAGTCAAAGTTATCTATTTAATTTTAACTGCTCCATTAAATTCGAATTAATCAATAATCAATATTACCTATACCTCTAACCCTTATAAGACCTCGTGACGTCAACGTGGAGAAGGGCCTTTCCCTTTACATTTTACATTAGGGTGAACTGATAATAGTTAAATTACTTAAAAACCAACACAAGCAGGCTTACGAAACACGAATGTCTCGTCAAGACACACGCACGCTCGCACGAATACTTATTAATATATTTGTAGGATTTCCCTTTCAGAAATGTTTTTACGGTCTGCCTACTTTGCAACTTTGAAATTTCAGGACTTTGCAAAAAGAAGACATTAGTACACCTACCATGCATGTTGGGGTAGAGAAGGATAAGTATAAGTAAAAAAATCAACTTTTCAGAAGGGGCAAAATACAGAAATCTGGTCGACCATCACACGACTTTCCTTACCTATATAAAAAAGAAAATTGAGGGGGTAATTTTTTTTCGTCACTATTCCAAAGGTTCATTATTGATTATAATAATAATAAACCAAAAGTGTTGTAAGGGGCTGAAATGTTCGATGTCAAGTTTTTAAAGGCAAATCACGTTTTGAGGTCCCTAGGACTCAAAACTCGGCAACTGGTTCACGTGTGTATCTACACAAAATATTTCAAGAACATGTATAATATATAACAATAATATATAACGGGTTCTATAAGTGTGTATAATTCACATGCAGGTCAATTTTAGTCTTGATAAGCTTTTGGCAAAAAAACAACACCATTTTTGGCAATGTCACATAGCAGTAAACTTGTAGAATCAGTAATTTTATAAAATTACTAGGGATTTAGTAAAATCACGGAAAATAGACAAACGCGAGGATTTTCGACAAATTTACTGAAATGCTTTAGGGATTTTATAACCTAACGTGTCGCATCATTCGGTTTTTTATAAAATCCCAAAATCCCTAAAGTATTTCAGTAAACTTGTTGAAAATCCTCGCGTTCGTCTATTTTCGTGATTTTACTAAATCCCTAGTAATTTTATAAAATGACTGATTCTACAAGTTTACTAGACATATATTACATGAATTTCGGTTATTTTGAGATTTTTGAGATAGAAAGAATACTGCTGGGCCTAAATCCTCCCCTATGGGCTTCAATTACAGATAACTAAATAGACTACAACATCCTGTCCCATGACTTCCCCGCAGGATGACTATTGGAGCAAATATTTAGCTAAAAATGTGGCTCAAAGTGATTTTTTTTTTTTTTAACAAATCGTCAAATATTTGTGCTACATCTATTAAGGTCATAGAATTGCAATTGGAATCCAATTGTGGCAAATTTTATTTACTCTAAATACAGATGGAATAATTATTTCCGTCTGATTCACGGTTTTCGATATTCATTCAAAATTCTGAAAAAAATCCGAAAAAAATCGAACGTTTTCGACAACCACGCAGCGAGCACAGGTCTTTCGAAATAGGAAACTTGGTTTTAGACTGTTCTAATGTATCCCCATTTTTTTTACCATCGCCTTCGCCTTTTTTATGTCTAGACTTTTTTATGTATAAGGTGCAAAGTTTTCATTGAAAAATAAAATTTACCTAAAAAAGAAATTCTTTTCTGGGAACAATACATTTTAAATTAAAAATAATTCCTTGAACAATAACAATTTTCCAGCAAACGTTAATGAACTTTGTGTCATGAAAAAATTGTACCTAAGTCGAAAGCAATCGTGGGCCCTCGTTGTCGCTTTAGCGGAAATAATTTTTTTGCAAGGCGACAACTTGAAAATTTATTAGATTTTTACTGGTCTATGTCGATTTTCTTGGTTTTTAAACGAACAATAGAGTTCGAAGTTCAAAAATGTCGAAACGATCAAAAACTATTGTTCCTCAAACATATTATAAACATGATCACATTGCAAACATATGCGGAAAATTTTCTCCCCCGGTAATTTGCGCCCAGGGCAAATGCCCGCTTTGCCCATTCATAAATTTGGCCCTGTTGACACACATACAAAATTTCAGGTGCCTAATCGTAATATATTATACCCTCTCTTTCTAACTATGATTCGTGAAAATCGCCACAAACCACTAAAAATTAGCATAATTCCGCAAACAGTAAATTCGATTTAAATCAAAAGTTTCGTAGTGTAAAGTGTAATCTATGTATTCATGAAAACGTTCTCCATTCATTCTTTCAATGTGGCCAGCAATTTTCAGTTTCCTTGTCCTCATTTCATCAATTATTTCATTTAGGTATATGTATATTTCATCAATACTTTTCTTTTTCCAAATGTCTCCATCTTGTTTTGATTCCAATATCTTTCCCATTATTTTCCTTTCGTCTTTTCTCATGTTTTCACTTTCAGTTTTTCTACAGTAGGTGTGTCATGCTTTCTGACGTGTTAGGGCTTCAGTGGCCTGTTTCGCCTCTAAGGTGCCAATCTATAGACCTTAGCGAAGCACGGGCGAACACAGTTTTTTTCGCTTTTAGTGTTTTTAGCCGATTTGAGCCGTACCGTTTGCTGGTTTGCCTCTTTTGGGCATTCTTGAATCCTCAAACTCGAGATTTGTGCTCTGGGGAACTAAAACATGTTTCGGCATTAAAAACTCGACTTTAAAAATTTCAGCCCATTACAAAACTTTTTTCTTTTTTATAGATAATGAAAGTCGTGAGATGTTCACACCAGATTTTTTGTTTTTTTAATGATTAGCCAGCATCTATGGCACGCTGAAAACAGCAGTTCCTGTTAGATCGCCCGTGCTTCGCTAACGATTCTTATATTGCTATTTTTGTTTTTCAAGGACACGGAAATAGGGGAGGGGGTATTGGTTTGTGTTCACCCTTATATTGCAACCTTTAAAAACCAAGATTTTTCGCTATCTCCTAAAAAACTCAAAATTACTACATAGGTAAAAATTGGCTCCCCCAAAAATTGGATACCGTAAAAACCTGTCCTCATTCGGGCCTTGTGCCGAATCCATTTTCCCCGGGTCTTAAACCGGGAGAAGTGTCTGGCAACCTTTTTCAAAAAAATTTTAAAAAAATTTGGTACTAGACAGATAGGAGCAAGAAATTAAACAAACATTTAAAAGTGAGTTTTCTCGTATTTCCCACCATTTAATCGTGAAAATTAACCTTCTACTTTCAATTAATCATATTTTAAGTTAGGTTAGTTGCTCAGAAAAAAATTAATATTATCTGCCTGGTCCCAAATTTTTTTAAAAAATATCGTTTCTCACTGGCCGTCATGCATCCATTATTGACGGTCGTATATCGTACATATGCAATAGAGGCATGACCGTAGAAACGTGTCCTAATCTCTCTAATTGGGTTAAAATTGGGGTTGCCAGACAAACCTCCCTGGTTCCAGAACCATGCAACTAGCGCTATTTATTATGCAGTGATTTCTTTAGAGAACTAAAGATAATAACACAATTTTTATATTTTTCTTATATTCTGATAAACAAAAGACAAAACCGTTTATATTCATATCAATTATGAATCATTTGAATTTGAATATAGTTAGCTTAAGTTTATATTACCATAAATCATAGTTGTCTTTGATAAATAATACAAAATATAAATTTTGCTCTGTCCATAACACATATCGCGCGTTCAATATTTTAAAAATTTCATGGAGATTTTAATCAGTGAAAATATTGGTGCTCATTGTGTCTTTCAAAAGTTTCTAAAGTTATCTATTAACATAAAGTAACAGAACCTACGTTGGCAGACCTAGCTGATTTTTTTACCATTAGAATTTGTTGGTATCTCTCTAGAATCTAGAAAACGATATCGCCAAATTTGTTCATAGCTCCCTATTATCTGAATATAAAAATCAGAAATTTGTGTGTATTTATGTGGTAGGGAGGTAGGGCTTATGTGTTCCAATACCACAACCCAAACATTAACAGATAGCAAACAAATTTGACGATAATAGACCCCCTTCAAATCATGGTGCTTGACCTCAGGAACAGTATCAGAACTCAAAAAAGTCAAACCGTTTTCGAGTTACGTACAAATTCCCAATTTATTTACCAAATTCGGCCAGATATCTTAAATTTTGATGCGACAACAGTACAACTCAAAGCGAGAAACGAGAAAGTTTTAGTTAGCCTCTTAATCCTTAATTCAGGAAATAGTTAGCAATTATATAATAATTCGAGAAATGAGTTCGATATCGAGTAAAAAAAAAGTAGATAATACTAACCAAACCACCCAGAACGCCCCATGCTTCTCCATCTGGGGAAACATATGTGATGCATGTAGGCTATAATATACGGGTTGGACACGAATCCATGTTTTTCCCCCCTCCATCTCTTCTGTCCCAAGAATCGTAGATATTATTATTATTTTATTGTGGCGAAGCACTGTCGAAACAGCTAGTTGGCCAAATATAAGTTGCTTGGAGACACTCAGAACAAAGCGCACAGAAAAAGTTTATGCTATGTGGGGAAGTAATAAAGGGTTGAAAATTTCTCGTAGAATAGATATCAGAGAGATACGGAGATTAGGAAAAGCTGACCATATCCACATCGCTTTTATGAGACATTTTTGCCGTTTTTGTTACTTCAAATGCAATTTTTTTGTTCTTGCCAACATGGTTCAAAGGTAACCTTTTTTTTCTAAAAAAGAAAATGCGCTTTGTTACTCCAAATGCAATTTTTTGTTCTTGCCAACATGGTTCAAACGTAACCTTTTTTTCTAAAATGCGTTTTTGTTACTCCAAATGCAATTTTTTGTTCTTGCCAACATGGTTCAAACGTAACCTTTTTTTCTAAAAAAGAAAATGAACTCGTGTGAATCAATTTGTTTAACGACCTAGTGAATTGATGAATTCGTTAAGGAAAAGTATACAAGGTAACATAAATATATTTTTTTTCTTTTTCTGAATGTGTATATTATGTATCTCGCATGTTATTTGATTTTCATTGTCTTCCCCCTTCTTTTCACTATCACAGGCTCTTCCTTTAGAGTTAGAGCCTAGCAAAGTTTTTTTTATGAAAATTCGAAATGAAAAATATCACGCCTCGCCTCTGATGTTTTCCATCATATTATTCAATCAAAACCTGAAATTTTACTACAAATATTATTAATAGAATATTACTGTTGTGGAAGCATCTTTTTTTGATAAAAATTCATTCACGTCAGAGAATAGAATATTTTGTTTTGTTTTTTTGTTATTTATTTTATAAATTTAATGATATCTATAATCACAATTATAATAAATAATATAAATGAAACACACACAAAAGTAAAAGCAAAATGCCAGGCACAACCTGACAACTAAATGCTTTAATTCTGCGTAATCTATTTCTAGGTCCTAAAACTTTTAAATGGAACATGTTTTTATTCGAGACGGGGGGTATTACCTTCATTCGCAGGAAACTTGCAAGCTAGCCACCCACATTGACCTCACCCAGTCTGGGTTGGCCGGGAATAGCCAGCATCACGAGGCGCGAACCTATGTGGTCACCCACTTAGTAAAACCTAGCTGGACGTTGCTTAAATTCAGTGATCTAACGGGAACTGAAGAGTGTTTCGACGTTCAATTTCTTTAGGTCTGTGGAGGTGGGGGCGCACCCCCTTTATCCGCTTCTGTAGGAGGGAGGAGCTATCATACAGAGTACTTCGAATGTTGATCTAAAAAATTAAGGTTTTTTTTTCTTTACTTTCCGCTAACGGCACTGTCACTGCTTAGTGAGACCTCTCTGTACTTGAATATTTGTATCACCCTAAACAATCTGAACATAAATATAATACAGCACACTCATTTTCTGGGAGAAAAAACATCATGAAGTGTATTAGGTCGTGTGGTGGTCTGTGAGTGTGTATTGAGGGGTGGGGGATGTTTGGGGGAGAATGTGAGAGACAAAAAATGAAAATGTCACACGATTTATTATCAATTTTTATTTTTCCATAAACATATATTTTGAAAATATGTTATTTTTCACACACGTTGTGTGTTTTAGCTTGCATATACACACACAATGACAATCTATTATGTATAGGTAATATAACAAAGATACAGGATGTCATTAAATGACTGAAAAAAATGCACTCCCTTATACATGGTGAGTCATTTTAAAGGACATAGTCAAATATCTCAGAAACCGTTTGAGATAGGAAGATTACTTTCGATACAAACCCGTGTATTTTTTGGGAAAGAATTAATGGTGAACTTGATTTTTTTCCTCGAAGGTCACGTTCAAAGCTGTTTCAAGGTCATTTTTGATTGTGGTTTTGAATTTTGTATTAAAAAGTAAATATTTTTTGCTTATAACTTTTTTCGATTTGACGAGACAGTTTTCGAGAATTTTATCCTTGCCGTGCTCTTAGTAAGAGCTATCTATCATGTGTTGCATTACGGTACGCCTATTTGCAAACATTTGTGCACAAATCATTGATGTTTCACTAAAATTAATACATTTATGCCCAAAATAGGCGCGTTGATGATACTTCATATGTTAGATATCTCTTACTCAGAGCACGTCAAGGTAAAAATTATCTGCAAAACTGTAAGTTAAATCGAAAAAAAAAAAACTTTTTTAATACAAAATTTAATACCACAATTAAAAACAGGGGTTCCCTTTAAAAAACATAGGTTACCTTAAAATAACCTTGAAGGCAAACCTTGGAGAATATTTTCAGGGTCACCTTAAAGTTTTTCCTGAGGGGTTTTGTATCAAACGTTTTCTTCCTATCTGTTAGGGAGGTCCCGACTATATCCTTTAAAATGACTCACCCTGTATAACACATATTCCTTATCAATCAATACTTACATAAACGTCTGAAGAAGTTGGTATTGTTGTTTGTTGCTAAAGTTTTTAATTTTGTCATCATGCATCCAATCTTGGAAGCTAATAATTGACATGGACCTGTGATTACTTCAATATTATATCATCGATAACATGATTACATACATATATTATATTCCAGAGTGGCTTTCTGTATTATTTTACACCATATCAGCTCAGGTGGATTTGGCCCGTGAGGATTTCTCAAGAAGAAATTACCAAGCACATGTGCAAAATGAGAAACAGTCTCTAGAAACCTGGCCTAATCATCACAGGACTTTCCCTATCTATAAAGAGCGCTTTCTGGTGGTTTTGTGAAAACCACTAGAAAATGGAAAAATCGTGAACGGTTTATTGGAATACACTCAAAAGAAAGAACCATCATCGGGGCCTTTAACAGGACCTACGGTACATTTGACTTCAACCAAAAGTAGTTTTGCGAATTCCAGCATGCAAAAATATTTTTTGATATGAATTCTAAGCATCAATGACGTATTTTCCCCCAACCAGAAACTTTGGGGTACATTTTCATGTCATGTATTTCCGACACGCATAACGGGAAAAATATGTGAAAAAAAGCATGAATTATAGGAGAAAAATGTTTCCTCCCCGAAATCAGACCCAGTTAACGGTCAGGTTAAGTTAAAAAAAAGTGCATTTCAAATTTTTTTAGGAGCCTTAATTTCAGCTTAAAGTTAAATCTGCAATTACAATAGGATTTATATTGTGTGGCTTCTTAATTAACCTTACGGTTAATTTTAAACTAAGAAAAAGAAAAATGAGGAGGAGAAAAACCCAGGAGAGTTGTTCAAGTTTTGAGTGGAGGGGGAGAGGGGTGCGGTCCAGGGGAGCTATATTTCGGGAAGGAAACTTTCCAACAGGAAGGTAATATTAGTAAATATACAAATGGAATTATTTACGACTCCTTAGGGATTTTTTAAAAAGTCGTCTCCTCCCCCAAAAACGTAGGAAAAAATTAAAAATTCAGAGTCAAACAAAATAAAGTAGATTATGATATTAACAAAAATGCATAACAAATTTTATAATTAGGTAGCTATATTGTTTAAACTCGGTAGTTCTGTGATCCGTAGACTGTAGATATCATTCATTTCAAAGGGTCATCATTTGGCCCCGGGTGGCTCCATAGGGCCCAAACTAATCAGCTATAATGAATGTTCATGACGAAATTAGATACGGCTTTCAAGAATTATTGTGGCACTAAAAGACAAACATACAAACAAAGAAGAACAACGGTGGTTAGACCTCACTGTCCTGTAAATCCACATCAATATACATCATTGCTCTTTACCTCAATGGGTGTTTTTATACCTCGAAAATTCAAATTTTTGGGTTCAAAGGATCCTGAGATAGGTTAGGTAGGACATATTAATATATCCGCATTATTGCCTCACTGGAAAAAAAAAATGCCTTATAATATAAATATAGCAATTGTATTATGTCCCAATTTGGATCATCTTGAAATTTGCTCCAGAAGAATGCATTTAAAGGTGTTGCACATTAATGCAATTAATAAATATGGGTCCGGAAATGCACCCCCTCCGTGCAAGAGGGCCGTGAAGTTTTATTGCGTTCCCATCCGAAACTAACAAACGGTAAAAAAGATTCCGATTAGCAATCTTGTACTTTCCTTTAAAAAGGACTCAACATCCTACCATTGTCAGGGGCGAAGTTATGGGTGATTGTAATTGTAAGGGTTAAAAATAATTATGTGGGTGATCAATATCGGGGATTTCACCCTATTATTATTAGATTGAAATAAAATAATTTGTTACAAATGAGTGCAGTGTGTGTGTGTGTACAGATGAGGTTGACAATATCTGATGTTTTTACGCTATTATTAATAGATAGAAATAAAATAATTTGTTACAAATGAGTGCAATGTGTGTGTACAGATGAGGTTGACAATATATGGTGCTTTTACCCTATTAATAATAGATTGAAATAAAATAATTTGTTACAAATGAGTGCAGAGTGTGTGTACAGATGAGTTTGACCAATATCTGATACTTTTACCCTATTAATAATAGATTGAAATAAAATAATTTGTTACAAATGAGTGCAATGTGTGTGTACAGATGAGGTTGACCAATATCTGATACTTTTACTTTATTAATAATAGATTGAAATAAAATAATTTGTTACAAATGAGTGCAGAGTGTGTGTACAGATGAGTTTGACCAATATCTGATACTTTTACCCTATTAATAATAGATTGAAATAAAATAATTTGTTACAAATGAGTGCAATGTGTGTGTACAGATGAGGTTGACCAATATCTGATACTTTTACCCTATTAATAATAGATTGAAATAAAATAATTTGTTACAAATGAGTGCAGTGTATATTACAGATGTGGCGAATTTAATGCCACTCGTCACAGGAAGTGATGACTCATTCCATAACATCACTCTTATTGGCATCAACTATTAATTTATCGTCATCAGTTTATAACAGTGTCGCATTGAACATGTTCAGGCTTGACCAAAATAATGTCATCACAGCAAAGACTGTAATGAGTATAACATGCCGTTTTTAAGATGGTGACGATCATTTTGTAAATTTCGGTCTTACCCCACAAAATCTCGTAGAAATGATTTGGTACTACAAGTCAGTAAAAAAAATATTACAAATAAATTACTTCAAAAAGAAATTCCAAATCGATCTTTTCCAAGTTTTTTGTGTAGCTTTCCCATCAAAGCTCCGACCAAAAATGTGAATAATGACACGATTTTGGTGTCATTTAGCAGCTTAGAGTACGGGTATATTTTATCCAATGTCCGAGGACGCCGGACTAGATGTAGAAAATCCCGACCCTTCCATATCCTCCAAGAATAGTAACTTTTAAATAAATAAAAACAAAACATTTACCAAAAACACTATTTATAATCTATCTATACTTATAAAACGCAAAGCCCAGTTGGTATACTGACGTACTGACTGACTAACTGATAATCAACGTAGCTCCACGATGGGTAAACGTAGAGACTTGAAACTTGGCACGCAGGTTCCTTTTAGTATGTAGGTGCGTAATAAGAAAGGAAAAAAAATAAAGTTCAAGTGGGAGCACGTTACCGCCAAAAATGACGCTATTTAGCGGATCTTTTTGCAATTTTTTTCTGAGCAAACTAAAAGAGATAACGAAAAATAGAAAATAGTATATGAGGACCCCATAAAAAATATAAAATTAGAATTTTTCCGGTTTCTATCCGATTTATGGACGGTTTTCACCATCAAAAAATCGGAATTGAGAAGCGAGAAAGCTGAAATTTGATACAAAGGTGTTCCGAAGTACAAAAAGTCATATCCTTGAATAAAATATTGAATTTTCGAACTAAGAGCGGTGCTCACTCTGGGGGTCGGTTCCACCAAAAACCCATAGTTAAGAAGTATCATTTCAAGATGAGCGAGAAAGCTGAAATTTTATACGAATGTGTTCCGCAGTGCAAAAAGTAATATCTTTGAGTAAAATATTGAATTTTCTAAATAGGAGCCGTGTTCACTCTGGGGGTCGGCACGGGAAAACAGCTAGTTATTTATAAAGAAACTAGTTTCGAATCATTCGATTCATCATCAGTCTATTCGAGTCATGTTAGTCAACTTCCATCTTTAGACTCGACTAGACTGATGATGAATTGAATGATTCGAAACTAGTTTATAAATAATTATGAATAGTGTTTTTGGTAAGTGTTTTTATTTAAAAGTTAATATTTTTAACACTTATAATTAACATGTTATTCAAAGATCCAAGAATAGTCAATATATCAAAGTCATGAGGATGAACATTCCATGGGTTGGCTGGTTTGAACTCTACTGTTTACCAATCAGAGCGTCTTACCACTGCACCATCAAACCGACCAATAGCGGTAAAAATTTATGAGGATGAAAATTTCATGGGTTATACTAGCAGGATACGTCCGCTTCGCTTGGCGCTTTGATTCATGGCCGTTCCCGTGTTATATATATACAAATAATAGCATGCCTAAAAACAAATAAGTGTGCAAAGTTCCGTCCGATTCCGTGCTGTAGTTCGTAAGTTATAAGCGACAGACATTCGCTTTTAGGTATCTGTAGATTTATCTATCTGAAAAAAAAAAAAAAAAAAAAAAAAAAAAAAAAAAAAAAAAAAAAAAAANTTAAAAAAAAAAAAAAAAAAATTACAAAATAGACTTGAAATCGAAGCGAAAACGGCATATACTCATGAGAGTATTTTGTGTTGAATATGTTGTGTTTTATCTAATCTATATAGGCCTCTGATAACGTTTTTCTGGTTCAATGGGAAATCCAGCTTCCCATAGCAAAATAAACCCATGGTAGGTTCCATGTTATTCAAGTGTTCCATATTACCACATTTTCCTCTAAGATTTTCTATATCGAAAAACAAATCAAGCAGTCTTGTTTGTGTTTTTATTTTTTGTATGGGCTATTTTATGGGCAAAATGCCCGCATCTATATTTTCGGTCCTATCAAGTGTTTCCCTTGTATCCACGTTCGTAATATTTATATGCCTTATTAATTGTTTTGGGGAGTGTTTTTTTGGCTATTTTGTCTTGTTCATACGTAACACGTCACTATAGGGTGTAACAAAATGTATGTTCTTTGTACCTATACAATATGTTCCATATGTTATACAGGGTGTTCAGGAATTAACGACGAATTTAAAATATAGCAATTTTTCATCAACATCGATTTAAATGAGACTTACAAACATACGTCATCAAACTCGGTCAATGCTAAGTGGCAAAAGTGCAGTTCAAGGTGTACCAACCGATTTTTTTATTAAATTTTTGGATTCTACTTACCTACCTTCAAACGTAAAATATTTTTTTTTTGAGGGGGAGGTATTTTTTTCGTGACGCTTGAATATATTAAAAAAAAAAAAAAAAATCTCTCTCTTTGAACATTTTGGATCGAAACGAAATACGCCTTTGGATCGAAACGAATTACACATTTGGAAATGTCCGATACACCTCAGATTTAAGGTGAAAGTTTCTATTAAAAGTGTAAAATAAATTCCATTGGCTAAATGTAAATCACAGGGGAAATATGCTGTTTCTGATACTTTTTTTTTAAAATGAATATATACTGGTGGTAGCGCATAGAAGGAGGCATTTTCCCAGACTAAAATGATAAATGACCGGGCCAGTGGCCAATCTGATGTTTTTGTGACTGACGGCAAGGATCTCCATGGTTAAGTCCCTAGATTGTTCCAGTGTTATAAACCTACAATTTCAAAACCAAAGTCGGTGTTACACATTTTGAGCTGGTTATCCTCGAACATCATTGACTGATGTCAATGAAGTCCTTGGCCTCAGAGATGTTTAGTCCAATGAATAGGTAACTGATGCTTAGTTACAGGCTCTGATGTCCGTTCTTGCAGGGTGACCGACCTGTTCATTGTCAGCAATACCTTTATTGCCTGGCACTCAACCCAGACTTTCCGTTTGTATTGTGTCAGTTCCTACTAACTATCAATCCATCATAATATATCTGTTTTATTATTATTTAATAAAAATAAAAGAATTGTAATTTGTAAAACTTTTCTTTCCTTGCTGTCATATTGATAAAACACCCAATTTAAAAAGTTTTCCCATGACACATTCACATACTTTCCAGAAAGCATCTGTGTATCTTTACACGGAGCAATTCACTTGCCTCTTCAAACCTTCATATATCCGGTTCTACAAAAGATAGGTCACCAAAAATGTGAACAGGTATTTCCTCGGTGGTATAATTTAATATAAGACATAGATTTCAAAAGATAATATTAATCTGCCTTAGAAGATACCTAGATAAATGTGGCATGTTCTATTTCAAAGTTTGCACTTTCCAATGCTCACTGACTGATTGATTCATTCACTGATCATCAGAATGATTAGGCACTGTTTGCATGCAGATACCAATTGACATCCAAGTAAAAAGTTTGAACTTTAGAGCAATTAGAGCATTTAAATCTAAGTACTCTAAAAAAGCGGTTCCACTTAGGGTGGAGAATGCATGAAAACTAGTTTCAACTGCTGTTACGCTGCAAACTTTCATGCAGCTATATATTTACAGGCAATTAAACGGACAAATTTTAAAATCAAAATTACTTTACCGCCTCTGATCGAACACGGTTGGATGCTTTAGGAAAGAAACCTAGTTTGGACTGGCACAGAAACAGAAATATTGCATGAAGGTATACCCTCGTACCTAATAACCTAATGATATGTTCACTGTTTGTAAGGTATTGAATATGTAAGCGAAATCCCCGGGTCCTTCTCATCCCCAAGTCCATGTCCATCCCTTACCCTTTTCCTTCAGGGTGTATAACAAGATTACAGCACCCACTCTGTATTGGTATCATCACATTGTATTCTTGTACCTAATGATATGTTCACGTTTTGGAAGCTATTGAGTTTGTAAGCGAAAATAACGCCCCATCCCTTGGTCCATCTCCCTCACCAGGTCCACGTCCATCCCTGGCGTCCCACCCTTTTCCCCTTCCATCTGCTAAAGTAGAGATGGAATATATATATATCCATTGAAATAACTTTTTCAAAAGATATTTTGCTTCAATGGTTGCACAAAAACAACCTTTACTGAGAGGTTTTCAAAAGCAAATGTTAATCTTGTTGAAGTACAGAATCTTTTATTGAGTAGCGCTCTGGCAACACGTTGACCCCCACGTAGGACATGTCTATTTATGGTAAAAAAGTAGTTATTCAGGAATTTGACATACATCTAGTAGGTACAGTGCTTTCTTCCTTTGAAACATTCCCACTTACTGGAAGATCGCGTTCGACAAAATTCAAAATAAGTCTTAACAAGTTCCTGCTTATAGAGGTCCCGCAGAAACAATATTTCTGTTTACAGAGAACTCGTGAGTTCCAAGAAAAAAGCCATTCCTGTTTACAGAGCATGGGCGTAGGAAGGGGGGGCAGGTGGGGGCAGCTGCCCCCCCTAGAAATTCTCGAGAATATGCAGCACGGAAGGGGCAAGTTAAATTTACACTAGATAAAATGATTTTTGGAAGCAAAAAAGTCATCAAGTACCGAAATACGATAAATGCCACATTTTGTCCCTAATCCAACAGCCCCACTGTGAACAATCAAATGTAACTGTGGCAAACTTGTCGCATCGTTGAATCGCATTTGGTAAATTT
>CM022874.1:39258639-39284778 GCA_012654025.1 Pachypsylla venusta
AAAAAAAAAAAAAAAAAAAAAGATCTATAGGAGCACTGCTACAGGTGGCTCTATTTTGGCGTAAAATGCCGTTTATGACATGAAATTGTAGATATTTCATAAATGTAAAAACATTTCACACGAGTTTCATTTTTGAATGTTTCAATTGTGGGGTGGCCCATTTATATTCGCCGATTGATTTTTTCGATAAAATGAGAATCTATCTTAATAATTGACATTGGATTGTATTTTTGTCAAAGCTGAACCTTATGAAATTGTTCTCCTAGTTGTGGAAGATTATATCGCTTAGGTGGCCGCCACGAGAGTGGATGGCGCATTGAATTTTCTCAAGGTTACGGATAGTCGCTATTTCTTGTCGAATGTTGTTCAAGGCTTTCTGGGTTTGTGACGTATTGGCAAACACTTTATATTTTCAGTAACCTACAGAAAGTTCTTTGTTCTCCGAACGTCTGATATCGAAAACCGCGATTATGACTATCCTGCGCAATCGCCTGATTTGTGTCAAACTTCTTTCTGTCGGTTTAATTTAGATCTAAGGTTTGTACTAATAAGCCATGAACACTGCACTAATATTTGACAAGAAATAGCGACAATTCGAAATCCTGAAAAAAGTGAAGGAAAATGCCGATAAACGAGCACATTGCGCCATCCGTGACATCATCTTCACAAATGGGAGAACAAATTTCACAAAAAATCAATCTATTGCAAATTATTTTGATAGATTTTCATTTTATCAAAGAAAAAAAATCCGGTGAATAGACATTAGCATTCAACAGAATTGTTGAATGGCAAATGTTGAAAAATAAAAAATCATAACGCGGTTATTTTTCAAAATACAAATTTTTACTTGTCTCAAATTGTTCACAAGAATGGGGATTTTCAATTTTTGAAGATCACATCAAGCATGTCGCCACATCTGCTATCACATATTTTTCAGTTTTCCGTGGAAGCTCCTGATCCCACTCTCCAACTTGTCCCAAGGGATGTGGTTGTTTTCAAACTTTTTTGAAATCTTCCAAGGTTCCTGTTTTTTCTTTTTCTCTTTGAGGTTTCTCCTCAAAAAAGTAACAAGTGGATAGGTTGGGGTACCGGGAAGTACAGGGGAATTCACCACGTCAAGAAATCAAGCGGCACGCACATTTTTGACGAAGCCAAAATCTTCATCTTAACCACTGTACTGAGTCAAAACTGCCTTTTGCTTTGAACACAATATTTCCATCCTCACCCGTCTAGAAGGTCCTGTGTCAAAATACTACCATTTCAAAAACATTCTAGTTAGCTGAATGACTCTGTATATTATTGAAATCAACGTTATGTGGAAAAATAATACCACTTACAATAGAACGAACTGACTTTGTTATTGAATTCGACATACCTACTTGAAAACGTAAAACATTAAATTTTAGGGAGAAGAGGCTTTAGATGATATCCCTGTCAAAAATAAACAGGAAGAAGTGCTGGAATGGTTTACTGATATGAATATTGCAGCATCTCTTCAAGTCTACTTAATTCGAGACAGCTTTCCCTCAAATCCCCAAAATAATCAAAATATCATTTTAATAAAACTGTCGTGTACCTTGCTCACAATGGTGGGGTTAGGCGGGGTTGAAATCAATGGTGGGGATGGAAGGGGTTGTAAACATCAGGCACTTTATCATTTACTAGAAGCGGCTCTAACGAAAAGAGTTTATCTTCTCTTCTGTAACTTCACCTTTTGCCAATTCTGTTTGGGGTCGGTGTTGCCTTCCTTAATTCTACAATGCAACAAGCTTTTCTGGCACAGTAACCCTCGCCTGCTTCTCACAGTATGCATAGAAGCTGCTTAGAAACTGGCATTTTGCTCATGTCCAAGCAGTGACGGCTCCGCGGGGGTTGAACTTTGTGTTACATCCCCCTCTCCCCAAAAGATTCCTGGAGGAATAAAAATATACACAGGAATTCATGTGTGTCTAAACTTGCGGTTTATATTCGCAATAAGAATTTTAAAAAATATACATATTTACTTTGTGTTATTATGTCACATTTTTGTGGGCGTCATAGCATTACAAGGTATTTTCAACAATCTCTCCAATATCACTTAAGCCTAAGCTAATACCATGGCAACTCAATGGTCCTCAGCAGATTGAGTTACCCCCAAACACGATCAGGCTAATTAGAAAATTTGAAAAAACCTTGTTATAATTTTTTTCGACCTGACCAGGATTAGCATGAAAATCGTTATACTGAGTCGCATTCCGTGACAGTTTGACAAACCAATCATCGACGATGATGATTGCATAATTGCAGAGACGGGTTTAGTTTTTGATATAGGTGTTCCCGCAGTCCTATCTCATGATCCGCCATATCTCGTCCAGTAAATTGAGTTTCTGCTTCCCCATTCCATCATCAGGAGGGGTAAGATAATTTGAATTTCCCCCATTTTGCTAAACTGTTTGCTATCTTCAGAGCTCCTAATGAAAATTAGATAATACTCAAATAATCCTCTCACTCACTCACTTAATGAACCTAAAATCCGTAGATCCACATATTATAGCGGAACTGTAACTTTCTATCTTCAGAGCTCCTAATGAAAATTAGATAATACTCAAATAATGTAATCCTCCCACTCACTCACTTAATGAACCTAAAATCCGTAGATCCACATATTATAGCAGAACTGTAACTTTCTATCTTCAGAGCTCCTAATGAAAATTAGATTATACTCAAATAATGTAATCCTCTCACTCACTCACTTAATGAACCTAAAATCCGTAGATCCACATACGAGTATTATAGCAGAACTGTCACTTTAGAGTCCTTTGAGTCAGATCCGGCCTACATAGAAATTGATGGAATGGGGAACACTCCAGTAGGGTTGCAAAATAACTAGTCACCAAAATAGTATGGAACCCTATATATGTGACTGACGGCAACGAAAAGTTTTGTGGCACAATAAGACTCCGAATGGGACCTACATATACCAAATTCATTCAAAATCGGTCAACTCTAAGTGACCAAAGTGGCAATCACGGCGAAAGGGGTCCGGTGTACTATAGATACGGAGGGCAGCGGACGAACTCATATTTTGATTCTGCATACCTCGAAACATAAAATATTAACTTGGGGGTGGGTGGGGGGGGTTCTAATATTTTTAGCCTGTAAATAAACCCATGTTTCATATTGGCAGAGTTTTTACCTTATTGCTTATCGTTTGAAATCACCTGATCTAATATTCAACAATGGGTATGTCTTCCCCTTCTCGTTTCACACTGCCTCATTCTGTTTATAGCAGCCACGTTCGAGTTAACGTGGCTGACAACATTATTTGGAAAAATATAATAGAAAATCTTCCCAATATATATTTAAAACCTGAGTGAGCCTTTCCAAGCCATGTACTGCAGTTTCCAGTTCATTCTTTGATCTGGTCCCATATAAAATGTTCAATAGGATTAAGGTCAGCTGTGGTCACGGGTAATAAAAAAAATTAACAGTTTTGTATTGCAATCTAGAAGAAAAAAGTACTCTGCCAATGTGACACATGAGTTCATTTTTTACAAGCTGAAAAATCACCCCCCCCAAAAAAAAGTGTTGGTGCATAACATGGACCATACATACCAAATTTCAAGTCCCTGGCTCTCTTTTTAGACAGGATTAATGAAAATCGCTAAAAAGCGGAGAAACTCACCAACGGTACCTTCGATTGCATCTTGCATCAAAAAGATTTCGGGCACAATCGAACACCAAATATATGATATACATGTCACATTTCAATTCTCTGACAGGATAAATGAAAGCCGCCAAAAGGGGCACAACTAGACCCAAATGGGACTTATATACCAAATTTCATCCAAATCAGTCAACGCTATGTGGCAAACGACGGACAGCGGACGAATGGATATTTTTTATTTGATTTTTGGATTCTATACGTACCTTGAAACGTAAAATATCAAAATTTGAGTGGGGTATTTTTTCTTTCATGACGATTTCAAAGGTTTGTTATTGAAAATAATAAACCAAAATTTTGCTCCCTATTTTATTTTGGATAGTACTTAACATAGTAGTCTGGGGGCATAGGGCACGAAATCAGATCCCGTGTGCAGTTTGATGATCCAAGTGTGGAAGGGGTGTCAAAATCTTCGTATGGATTTCTAAAAAATGAGAATCCATGGTGGCACCCTCAAATTTTGTTGAGAGACCCACAATTCAAGGTGGCGTCCAAGATGGCCGCCCGGGGTTAGAAAATCTTTATATTACCGCCAAGAGTCGTGTGGGGTGTCTAAGTATATGTTTTTTTGGTCGTAAAATTCAAATTTTTGGTCCAATCGATCGCTCAATATCAGCGCCCCTGAAAATTCAAAATGGCGACCGAAGTTGCGACCTAAAAGTGGAATCATTAATAACTAGTCCTGGGTAACAAACAGTAAGTCAATTTTCATGTTTTGTGAGCCTTAGATTCTAAAAATACCATCCAAATACTCGCTTGCCTCATAGTTGACCCGGAAAACCCCAAGATGGCGGCCAAAATAAGCTCCCCGATTTTTTTTTTTTTAAACCACCCCATTAAGTCGTGTGGGGTGTCTAAGTATATGTTTTCTGGGTCGTAAAATTCGAATTTTTGGTCCAATCGGTCTTTCAATGCACCGGTACTTCCTTTTCTTTAAAGATATAATATGGCGGTCAATATAGCCGGTAAAATGATACTCTAAACGGAAAAAAGAGAAAAACTAGCTATAAGTATCGAATAAACAGTCAATTACTGTGTTTTCAAGTAAATTATAAAAATATGGAGTAAATACTGCCCCAAAAATTAAAAATGGCCCAACACAAAATTATTTAATTCAAAATTTGAAAGTAAATCATTGAAATTTACGTTTCTTGGGTCCCAGAATTCAAATATCTGGTAATAGAGAAAACGATGGAGAAGAACGGCTCATGTAGCCGCAATAAAGCGGGATATTATGTTTTTTGGTCGTAAAATTTGAATTTTTGGTCCAATCGATCGCTCAACTTTCAGCGACCCTGATAATTCAAAAATGGCGGCCGAAATGGCGACCTAGAAGGGGATCATTAATAACTAGCCCTGGGTAACAAACAGAGAGTCAATTTCCACGTTTTCTGAGCCTTAGATTTAAATAATACCATCCAGATACTCGTTCGCCTCATATTTGACCCGGAAAACTAAAATGGCGGCCAAAGCGGTCTCCCCGATTTTTTTTTAAAACCACCTCATCAAGTCGTGTGGGGGTGTCTAAGAGTACATGTTTTCTGGGTTTTCTGGGTCTAAGAGTACATGTTTTCTGGGTGGGGGTGTCTAAGAGTACATGTTACAATTCGATTTTTTGGTCCAATCGGTTTTCTGAACCGTAGATTCCAAATATACAATCGATATTCTCTTTTGCCTTATAGTTGAGCCGGAAAACAAAATGGCGGCCAAGGTGGCCTCCCCGATTTTTTTTTTTAAATCACCCTATCAATTCGTGCGAAGTGTCTGAGAATATGTCTTTTGGGTCGTAGAACTCGAATTTTTGGTCATATAGGTCTCTCAACACACCGAAACCCACCTCCCTCCCCAAAACTATAATATGGCGGCCAAAATGGCCGGTAAAATGCTCTAAACGAAAAAAAAAAACAAAAAAAAACAATATATCACAGTTATAATTGTAACAAACAGGCTCTGCTTGCTTTCATTGGCGCCCCGCAGGTTTGGCCGTTGCCATGCTGTAAGTATTAGATATTTATTTAATTTAATAGTCAAATTTGTTTTGTTTTTTATATGACTTCTATCTCGTCGTCACTTGATATGATATCGTCTTCTTCAATCGTGTCATCACTCACCATATTGTCACAAACACCGGGGTCTCTATTGCATTGGCACATTTCTGTGCACTTTAGAGCATTTTTGAGGCAGCCACAATTTTTTTGGCGACAAGAGCACTTCACCATGTCCAGTAGAAAAAGTGGTGTACATGGTCTTCTAGAGGTAATGATTTACTTTCAAATTTTGGATCAACTAATTTTGTATTGGGCCATTTTTTATTTTGGGGGCAAGTATTTACTCCATATTTTTATATTTTACTTGAAAACATAGTAATTGACTGTTTATTCGACACTTATAGCTAGTTTTGCTCTTTTTCCGTTTAGAATATCATTTTACCGGCTATTTTGACCGCCATATTATATTTTTAGGGGTACCGGTGGGGAGGAGGGGGTACTGGTGCATTGAAAGACCGATTGGACCAAAAATTCGAATTTTACGACCCAGAAAACATATACTTAGACACCCCACACGACTTGATGGGGTGGTTTAAAAAAAAATATTTTTTTCGGGGAGCCCACTTTGGCCGCCATCTTGGTTTTCCGGGTCAACTATGAGGCGAGCGAGTATCTGGATGGTATTTTTAGAATCTAAGGCTCAGAAAACGTGAAAATTGACTCACTCTTTGTTACCCAGGACTAGTTATTAATGATTCCCCTTGTAGGTCGCAATTTCGGTCGTCATTTTAAATTTTCAGAGTCGCTGAGGGTTGAGCGACCGATTGGACCAAAAATTCGAATTTTACGACCAAAAAAACATATACTTAGACACCCCACACGACTCTTGGCGGTAATATAAAGATTTTCTAACCCCGGGCGGCCATCTTGGACGCCATCTTGAATAGTGGGTCTCTCGACAAAATTTGAGGGTGCTACCATGGATTTTAATTTCTAGAGATCCATACGAAGATTTTGACACCGCTTCCACACTTGTATCATCAATCTGCACACGGGATGCCCTATGCCCCCAGACTATAGGATGAAACTAACAATTTGTTTCTTTTATTTTTGATCCAAAAATAAAAGAGAGGTTCTGAAGAGGAATTAATTTGTAATTTGGATTGTTTTTTAATACAATGTGAAGGGTTATTGAAAAATTAAACAAATGAATGGAAAATTTAGGATTACGATAGTGCAGGGTGGTTCCAACAAATGATAACACTTGTAGAACATTAACATCCCGTAACACGTGGAGCCGACTTTTGCTGTAATATTTGATTTTTAGTTATGTTTTCAGTTTGAAGGATTATTTTAATAATTCAAACAAGAAAATATTTTAAAGTCATCAAACACATTAAGACAAAAAAATTATTGAATAAAAATTGATTTTTCGTTAGTATCTTTTTTAGGGAATTATAATAGTCAATATTACAGACATGTGTCAATGTTATAAAAAAACGTCAAATGAGCAGTTAAATTAAAAACGTCCGTCTCGTTTAAGAAAAACGACGTCATGTTAAGAAACCGTTTGTCTTGTTAAAAGTACGAAAAAAAAAAAAAAAAAAAAAAAAAANCACCAGTTATTGTTAGATCACTGAACTTGAGCAATGTTCAGCTTATGCTGACTCTTCCCGATCTAAGCCAAGCTGGGTGAGGTCAATGTTCTAGCTTTTTGTAAGTCTATCGCGAATGAAAGATAACACCACTGTCTTGAACGACCTTAAGATGATTAATATAGGTTAAGCTTAATTAATTATTCTTTATATCTTTCTCTCACCTCATAGTCGTCGAATTTGAGTGAGGTCTGCAGTTCACTGAACCACTAATTGTTGTTACTTTCTCTATAATCTCTATACCCCCTAACGGGAACATTTGGTCTTAACATTGTTCCCATTTGTATCCTATAATATTTAGATTATTGTCCTCTGTGGGATTTTCATAATATAATGAATTTATGGCTTTCATATTTATACTCGTATTATAGTAAGACTACTAACTAGCTGTTTCATTCGCCGCGGACGGATGCAGACTTCACTCATGTAGTTTTTGCTATTCAATATTAACTTCGGAATTCTGCTCAACTCGAAAGTGGTGCTTCACAATTTCGGGTGATGATAACTGGCCATAACTTGGCGAGAATACAAAAAAAAAATCGATTTTTTTTTCGGCACGATGAAAATAAGAAACCAAAATTTTGCGTACCAAAAATCATGTCATGACAACTAAAACTGTCAGGTTCCTCTGATTTGCTTTTAATAGTCCTTTTATGATAAAAAAAAGCTGGTGTGAACATCACACGACTTTCCTCAATATCTATAAATAAAAAAGAAAGTATTGTAATGGTCTCAAAATTTCGATGTGTACGATTTCGGGGTTTGAGCATTTCTCAAAATTCGTTCAATGAGCGATTTTTGGGTTGGACCCTAACATATAATATACACCATCCAAAGGTTCATTAACGGTATTAATAATCCAGTCAGTCGCTGTAAAAGTAATTTACCCCCTCAAAATATGACCAACAAAATCGTTTCCACATTTCAACTTTGAAGAAACCATTATCCATCTCTCCTAACTTTGTCACATCCAAACAAACTTTATTTCAGTTTCACCTGTCCTGAAAGTAGGGTGTTAAACTTTATTCAACCCCCCTCCAGTTTTCTCTTTTCCAGGTTTATATATGACTTTTCCGTGTCTAATAATTTTGCTTTCACAACATTAAACAAGCTTACAGGTGTTTCTAATACTGGGTGAAGACGTCTCCGTTCTCCGTGGCAGAGTGCGCATCACACTCGGCTTGCACCAAGGAGGTTCCGGGTTCGATTCCTGGACGGGTCAAAAATTTGAAAAAGTTTTTTCGAATTTTCTACTTGGTCTGGTTGTGTTTGGGGGTAACTCAGCCTCCTGAGGACAATTGAGTAGCTATGGTAATAGCGCTAAGTAGCATTATAAGGTAAAAATTGTAAAGGCTTAGTGATATGGGAGTGAATGTTAAAAATACCTTGTAATGCTATGATGCCCACAAACATTGTGACATAATAACACAAAGAAATATACATTTACATTTAATACTGGGTGAAAATGAAAATATCTATTGTGAACATCGCACAACTTTCCATATCGGAAGAAAGTATTGTAATGAGCTGAAATTTTCGATGACGAGTTTTCAATTGCAAAACAAGTTTTAAGATCTGCAGGGCTTCAGCCGTGTTTCAGCCATTGTTCCGTTGTGTGCCTGTTTGTGAGCAATATGTCTCATAAATAGTAGAATTTGTATGGAACAACCATATTATGTATGAACTTGGCATACATATTAAATACCAAGTGAATGGCACCCGTAGTTCTCCTTTTAGGCTGGATTCTGGTGAAATCCCCAAAAATTGACAGAACCGTAAAAAGTGACAAAACCGCTAACGTTATATTCGTGAATAACTAAAGTTTCGTGCCGCTTCCAGTACATACACAATTGACATATTAACCAAATTTCAAGTCACTCTGGTATATATTACTAGCTGTTTCGCCCGTGCTTCGTTACGGCCTATAGCTTGGCGCCTTAGAGGCATGGTCGTTCCCGTGCTAATTGCTATCTCCCTCCCTCCAATTTATTTCTTATGGGGATTGTTTACTTTTCGCGATTTCTACCCCTTAAAATTAAAATTTAGCAAAATCCTTTCTTAGTGCACACTTGCATGGTGCAGCAAAGTTCCCTTCCAAATTTCAAGTCTGTAGCATTTATAGTTTCGGCTCTACGTTGATCAGTCACTCAGGACATTGCCTTTTATATATAAAGATTAGGCAAGATCCGTCTAAAAGTAAATTTTATTTCAACCAAAAGTGTTGTTCTGATTTCAATGCATAAAATTAATGTAAGTGAACTCCAAATTTTAAATTCTAGCCTTAACGGCTAGAGCTCTTATTAGTCAGGATACGTAAAAACCGCTAAAAACGGCAGAAAACCCCAAACGGTATATTTGCTAACGATAGATAAAATAATGCGGCATCTGCTATTTTAGCCGAGTTCTTTTGGTATACCCTGAAAAGTTAGAGTGAATGTAATTTGTTACTAGTTGTTGAAATGGATTACATTTCAGCCGTACTCCGTATTGATTACTTCTTCACACTCTCCCCGGAGTCTCCCGGGAGTGATAAAGCACTGTCACATATTAATTTGAGGGTAAATTAAAAAGGTAACTCTGGTTAAATATTTACTAAACTGGGTTGAGTTGAGGGGGCTCATTTTATAGTAAAATAGGTTTATAAAATCTCCCACAACATTACTTTTGAAGGGCACAATCTAGAAAGTTGAAATTTTGGTTACTTACATATCATCATTAAGTTAACAGTTAAATAACTGGTTTCAAGTAACCTTCCTTTTTAGGTAGACTAGTTTGTCTCAGGGATGAATTGATGTATAGTTGTATAGGGTATTTTCCTGTTGCCTTCCCTATTCTCTCTGATTGAATAACTTTCATCCCGCTTTTACAGAATAAAATATAGAAATAATTAGAACGAAGCTTACATTATATTTTAACACCATCAGCTCAGGTGCACCCGGTCTGTGTGAAGGTTAATCCCAAATATCTTCGAGTAATAAGTGATATATTGTATAGATGTATAGTTTACCTTCTCCTCAAAAAAGAGCGGGAAAAACATTCCATGTATTACCTACCCAAAAATACTCCTCACGACCCGATTCCACCAGCTCAGTTGAACTCGGGTAGTGAGGAGGTCACCCCTCTTCGGTTAGTAATCTCTTGTAAATCTGCGGGTAATATCTTGTATAGTTCCCCTTCCTGGAGAAAAATCTCTTGTATTACTCGAAACTATCCCTTCGGAGTTTTATGATATGTTATAAAATACACGGACACTTTCAGGGTATCCCGATCGTTTTGACTAAATGATACATCATTCGAAAGCTCATTTTAAAAATAGCTTAAACCAGACACTCTTTATGACTTACCTTTACGTAGTAAAACAGTTTCAAATTCAAGTGGTCGCCATTTTGCTATGGTAAAAGATGTTTTCTTTGCGCTAAAAAACTAATTTATAAAGATAAAAATGTAAATGCATATTTCTTTGTGTTTTTATATCACACAATTTGACAAGAAATAGCACCTATTCAGCCCATGACCTTGAGAAAAGTGTAAGAAAATACCGCTCTCACTGTGGCCACCTAATATGTTCCACTACTAGGAGAACTAATTCCTAATTCCAAAATTCACAAAAAATCCAATCCAATGCAAATTATTATGATGGATTCACATTTTATCGAAAAAAAAAAATTCGTCGAATATAAATGGGCCACCTAGTATAAGGGTGCTCGCAGACAGACACATACTCACATATGACATATATTAGCACACATGTTTACATATAACAAAGGAAAAACACAATGCTCATGTTCTTATGGAAGTCCGCGGCTTGCTCAATCTGCGGGCTTCCATATTGACATATGAATTTGTTTTTCCTTGAATATAAACAAAGGTGTGTGTTATTCAATAAGATTAGTAAGTATGCGAATTTCTGAGAGAAGCCAAATGCTAAGTAGAAGTTGTGTCATAATAACAAAAAACACAATGAAATCCCACCTTTTTAACTGAACCTTTTTTATCAAAGATAACCGAATTCACTTTTTTAACTAAAACAAGAATACGTTTTTAATGGATAAAACGGATTGAATTATTTTCAAATTTATACCAATTTAGAAATTTAAATTGCCCCCTCTCCTTAAAAAACCTATAAGTTTTCGAACAAACCCCCTTAAAAACCCCAAAAACTTTATGGATGTCTTATGTAAACTGACACGTGTTGGATTTTGTGTAGTAAAAGCTATATGACTCTAAGAGTCATATAGCTTACATAAACCTTGTGCAATGGGATCGGAGGCCGGGGGCATATGTTGAGAACTTAATTAATATGTTGCTTATATTGAGTTTTTCCGTTGGAATGAAATTGAAGCGCAAAACTTTTATTTATGTACCTAATACATGTTTATAGGGTGGAACATGTTTGCTTTATTATTTTCAATCATGAACATTTGGAATCGTCATGAAAAAAACAACAAAGAATACCCCCTCTTTTTTCTTTCGATTTGAACCATCTGTGTAGTACCACACAGAAAAAAAGTGACTTGAAGGAACCCTCCATTTTTACATTAACACCTCATCACACGCGTCCTTGATTTTTCGGAAAGAGCACGCGGAGCAGCATTATGCGTCTGAAATGATGAATTGAAATTTCATACATCAAAGGATAATTAAGTTTTCTATCTATGAAAACGTGAAAATCTATTACCAAATTAAAAATAATATAATTCTGGAAAATATTTGTTTTATAAATTTTTAATTCACGTCATTCATTCATGGCGGGCACGATCTGTCACCTAAATGCCTTAATTCTTCCTAATCTATAGGTCCTAAAACATAAATGCAAATGTATTCGTCCTAATATATTTCTCTACAGGGTGCGTCATAATAACCTTTATTTTTGGTTGCTTCCCGGGTAGGTGGAATTCTCTGCTTCACTCATCCACTGTGCATCGCAAAGACAAAGAACAGGATAAGAACATATTTAATATGAACAAGATGACCATAGACTCTGTGGGGTTGATATACACCACTCAGATCCCAGAAATAAAGGACCCGTTTTACAGAATCCCCTATCTCTAAGGTTGGAGATACAGACCTGTCCAATAAACCACCGCGATCCTATCCCAGCGACACAATTTATAAAATAACATAATACATTACAACATTACATTATACAAATTAAATGTTACACATTTTAAACAGGGGCACCAGAATAACTTGACGAGTTTAAAATGTTTACTACCAAGTCGTAGATTTTCATGTTGATGGTGTCATTTTCTTCCCAAGAAAAGGTTACAATGGACTCTGAGCATCGTGCATTTGTTGTAAATACACTTTTCAAAAGTGGTGATTCAGTGGCCATTACTCGGAAAAAGTTTTGTACTACTGGATTAGATCACGTGGGAGGGTTCCTACGCGCAATACCATTCTGCAATAAATCTAAATTTTCAGAAAGACTAGTTCTACATTGAAAAAGAAGCCTTTAGGTAGAACAAGAACTGTTGGAACACATGAAAACGTCAAAGCTGTGCGACATGCAATACAAGAGAGGCCTTGCCGTCGATCTCAAAATGTCTTCCACAAATGTTTCATATGTTCAATAAATCATACATTAAAATAATTCCCCATTTCTTTTCTTTCAAATGAAACAAGAATTGTTGTTCTACCTCAAAAATTGCATGTGTAGTAGCATCATTTTTAAAGTCATCCGGTTTTTCGGGCACACCCTGTATCAATGGTGTATTCTAATTCTCTAAAATAGTTGGGTATTAAGGAAAAATCAAAGTATCTTTGTTAAAGTATCATGCTCTCAAATGGCAAATGGTTACACACAGTATACCTACGAAGAACTGGGATTATTTCTCTAAAGTTTAATCCTAGTCGGAACTAGCTTCAAAATTTATCCTAGCTTTGCTCTTCCATCCTTTCTGTTGCTATTCTCATTTTGCTTCCTGTTTCTTCAGCATATCTAATTTTCCATTTCCACTCACTCATCTCGTTCAGTTCTGGATTAATCATTCCGGTGCCATTAATGCCCCTGAGTAATATAATCAAATAACATGGAAGTTGACGATGATATTGCAGCAATAACAAAAACAGACAAATTTGATCCTTGACGCCTGAAATTCGTTTTAGAAGTGGACATTACTTTTGAGATGAAGAAAGTGACGTCTGGGTGACTATTTTGGCAATAGCGCTTCAAGGCGTCAGTTGGAGGTAACTCAGAACTCAGAAGTGAGAGAAAAATTCATTGAAATTTAACTAGCGTAAATTATATGAATCTGACAAAATAAGAAAATTTTTAATTTACACATTTACAGTTTTCAGAGAAGTTACAATATGAAAGCTTTAATTCGAATGCTTGCTACAAAATTTTACAACTTCTGCAAGAATACTATGATGCGGTAGTTAAGATGTAAAATGTGGAACAGGACAACAGGTCGAATGGACATTGTTATGACTTGTGGTTTGGTGTCTTTTTTGTAAAATTCATCATAAAATATAGAAGTTGATGGAATGAGGAACGCTCCAGTGGGATTTAAATTGACTAACTCTCTAATGGGATTCCGTCAATTTTTTGAAATCTGTGTTGTTCTCATGTTGTTTCCAAGTGACGGTCTCGTTTCTCCATATCGTTAGGTTATCGTCACTAACATCTGAATGGGAAACTATTGTCTCATGCTTAATGAAATGAATGGGGT
This sequence comes from Pachypsylla venusta, assembly GCA_012654025.1. NCBI lineage: Eukaryota > Metazoa > Arthropoda > Insecta > Hemiptera > Aphalaridae > Pachypsylla > Pachypsylla venusta. Next base: position 39,272,660 of record CM022874.1, read on the forward strand.
CCCGTACGTTCATGTTCTTTCCAAGTGACGGTCTCGTTTCTCCATATCGTTAGGTTATCGTCACTAACATCTGAATGGGAACCTATTGTCTCATGTTTAATGTCCCCTTGAATTTTATTTCTTTTTTTATTTTATCTTCGTTTTCGCTCCTCTCTCTTCTATCCCCTTGACTTCTCGTTTTATCGTCTATTTCTTTGTGTTTCTCCCTCTCTTTATTTCCTTTCTTTTTTATTTGCGTTATCTTTTTCTGTATGTCGTTTATCCATTTTAAACGTACATTTTTTTTAAAAGCAACTTTTTTTTTCTTTCTCTCTTTCACACGTCATTTCACTAGCTATAAGTATCCGAACTTTTTCCATGATACTCGTATCTATATTTAAAACATCCGGGATGCATAACATTACCAGTTGTGGTCCATTTCACAATTAATTACAAGTCAATATTGCTAACGGGTTGGTATCTTTGTGTTAAGATGCTCTAACTGGTAAATAGTAGGACGTGAGTTCAAACTCAGCCAACCCATGAAATTTCCCCCTCATGTATTTGAGATATTTACTACTTTTGGAGGACATGGAATGGGTCGGAATTATCATCATCAAAAACTGTTAGATCCTCATATTAATATCCAACTGTAACCGGGTTGGTTAACTAAATTAGATTGACATGCAAGAAAAAGGACTAAACGTATTAGTAAGTACATTTTCCTTAAATGGGTGCAAGCCCTAAGAGAAGGTTTAATCAAAAGAAATGACGAAGAAATTCTATTAAAATATTATTTTTTGAATATTTATATTTATTAGTTTTAAAGATGGTATATAAGTTCAACTCAGTGAAAATGGTAATAAGGATGGGACTTAATAGGAGATCCTCTGTACGAGTATTACTTTATTAGACTCTCATCAATGTTTGAGATCGAATTCTGATAATCTGATGTGCATAACTAAATCATCGTTCTCAATCGGCTCGTCTGATTATGCTACACAACGCTTCCACCACCACCATCAATTTCCGTGATGGACACGGAAAGTAAGTAATATTACTAGTGCCATACATGTAATTTGTATAGTTTACAAAATACAAGTTCAAGACTAATAGTAATATTATCTTAGATTTTATGTGAAAACCCTGGTTAGAATTAACATTGGAAGAATCATTTCAGCATGCTCTGCACAAAGGTGATTGGACCAAATTAATAGCCAACGTCTACTAAGGATAAGGCCCCCCGTCTAAGGTTGCCAAAAATGTCCTGCTTTTCACGTAAAAATACATTTTAAAAGTGTCAATATAACGTACACAGAGATGAAGGTTGATGTATGTGTTCAGGTGATTTTCATAGTTCAGCGCTCTGAAATGAAAAGTATGGGCAGTAGTTGTAAGTGTATGACAACAATTTACAAAACTTACAAACACCTATTTTTTAAATCATAAATTGACACGTCCTGTTTTTTTTAATTGTCCTGCTTTTGAAATTTTTCATCTGTTAACCCTACCCCCGTCCTGCGCGAACAACCGTCAAGGTATTCACAAGAAGAAAAAGGTTTATTTGATAAATTTATCCAAAGTGCTCTAAGATCCTCCATCCGCAATATCGTAAAAAAATCTTATTCACTAAGACAACCCCCCTTAAACAAGTCCCACAAATTATTGGAAACACCTCTCGACCCGACAAGGATCTTCTTATGACTGAACTTCAAACTGTCCCCCAACCGGCTCCTATAGCATTCGGTCATAAATCATACCAAGAGCAACATTACGCAGTGGGGTGTAATTATTGAGGGTGCTTTCAAAACCTATATTGCCAATTTACAAATCTAGCCATTGCTGGTTACAGAGATATCTGGATATGAACCAGATATCTCTGTCCATTCCAGAATTACAGTTTCTAATTTCTCCTTCTTTCATTTTGTTCCAGTGAAGCGGGATGCGAGTGCTGATTCTCCAGGGTACATAACGGCGGACGAATGCTGCTCGTCGCCATGCCGTGCCTCGGAGAATGTATGTCATTTTCCCGGCCGAAGATTTAGTAGAATTGACACTCGCCCGGCCCAGATACGTCGTTCCTGCAAGAGGTAAGGGAATAAAACATCTTTGCAGTTTCGCTAAATTACTTCATCACCGAAGACGATACCAATGCACTTTCCAGCAATGTGTCATTAATATAAAATCACGTCAAATGACTTTCGCATTTAAATTTTAGGACCAGAATTATGAGGTCACCGGTTGTGCCCAGCAGCATTTTGTTCCATTCCTTTTGTGTGTCTGTGCCATGTAGTGAATGAATTTAAAAAGACAGTTGCAGAGCAGAATAGTGTTATTTGGTAATAGATTTTCACATTTTTATTGAATAAATTGATAGAAAACTTAATTATCAGCAAGTTACTCCCGCTGATCGTGAGCTCACAGTGATGCACTGTCACGTCTATTTTGAACATGTTCCTTCAACCGTCCGGAAGAATATTTTTAGTTTTGTCGGGCGGATCACTTGCCGGTCACATCGCTGTCACAGCTCAGTGTAAATGCTCTTTAAAGGGCTGATATAATTAATATACAAGAGACCACAAGTTTAGTAATGAAATAAAATAGTACTAACTTTTGCAAGGAGTTCGACTTGGGTTTGCCTTTTGTTTTACACACCGCCTCCAGTGAGAGAAACAATAATTGAACAAAATAAACTTTTCTTGTTTGCTATTCATACAGATTGTGTCAAAAAATTGCCAATAAAACCACTGCCAACATAGCACGTGAGTTTATTATATGAACACCCCATGAAGCCACGTTGATTTTTAGGAAAGCGATCGCGGGGCAGTGTTTTACGGCCTCAAATGTTGATCAATATACTGTGCTCAAATTTTCTTATATTGAATTGAAATTTTGTACTCTGTATATTAACTTTTTTTTAATTAAAACGTGAAAATCTTTTACCAAATTAATAATAATATCACAATATTTTGGTAGCTTCGATTCTTGGTTAAAAATTATTCACACACACAAAAAGAATATATCAATTTGCTACCGGACATGGTTTACTAATCCTCTCTAAAAAGAGAATGGTAAGAACTAGAGGCTTGAAATTTAGTTTGTTTATCATATTTACGGTCTCAGTAAGGATCAAAGCATTTGGGTGCAATCAAGTATACTGCTGGCGGTTTTTACCGCTTCTTGGCGGTTTTCATTAATCCTGTCTAACAAGAGAATATTAAGAGCCAGAGACTTCAAATTTGCTATGTATGTCAAATTTAGGGTCTAATTACGCCCCACATTTGGAATCGTCACGAAAAAAAAATAATCAACCCTATTATTTTTTTTTTTGGGGGGGGGGNGGGGGGGTGGGTATTTTTTTAGCCAATGAAATAGATAATAAAACCATGTGTCACATTATCAGAGGTTTTTTTGTAAGGTGATTAATATGACCCATAAGATGGACAATATCTCACTAGAAAAGCCCCTTAGTGGATATACTTAGCTTACAATGAGTACCTTATTTCTGGGTCCAAAAAAATTGAAAGAAAAATTACCAAGACCTAAAAAGGTGGGGCACCTTCAGTCAAAATATAATTTGTATACAGGGTGTTCCAGACCTACCAGCCACTATCTTTTTCTCACGAACCGTTTTAGTTGGAAGATCGAAATAAACAAAAATATGCATAAAGTCGAAACTGAAGTTTTTCAGGAAAATGTTTAAAATATCCAACCACGGTCCTTCAGTGGCTAGTTGATGGCCCGTCTCGCGAAATTCAAGTACAATGTCTTTTTTTAATTTGTATTATCAATGTATGAAACAAAGTAAGAACTTTTTAAAGGATTTTTTTGGAGTTTTGAGTGCCAAGTCCGGGTTTTGAGTGCCGAGTCATGGTATTAAAAAATTTTAGAACCCATTTGGATACATTGCCGTAAACACCTTGTAGGAGATTTTGAAAAAGTGAAACAAAGTTCTGGTCACAAACGAGTTCTATTTTTATTAAAAAGTCAGGGGTCCCTAACACCCTTAAAATATATATAATATATTACACAACGTTCCACACTGTCAAGTATATAAGGCATTGCCTATTGGTTCAGAGGTTGGGAGCTCAAATCCGGCCGGAAGTGAACTATTTCTGAACGAATCTTGCGATTCCTGAATAGCATGGTTGTAATAAAAATGCCCTTACTCTACAGCCTTGTGATTTTTATTAAAGGTATTTATTGAGCACTTAGTCAACAATCATGAAGGTAAACTTTGCATTCTTGTATGAATCACCATGTTTTTAATTATTATTATTTTTAGTTATTGGCCTTCAATAATCTTTCTATTAAGCGTACTATATGAGATCACTCTGGCACAAGAGGAAAATGTATGTTTAGGCTCGTAAATAGGAGTACCACGCGTGGTTGATAATGTATAATCTGACCAATTAATAATGGGTCGTCGTTTTGTAACGGAATGTCAGAGAGGCTTTGATTTTTTTTTTGCATTGAGTGGACTTATTAAGATCGCTCATATGTTAAACTAAAAAAATCTAGGTCGAATTTAAATTTTTGCACTTACGACCCTTAAAGAACATTTTCGTTTTGAAAGATTCTTTTTAATAAAAATAGAAGTCATTTGTGGCCAGAGTTATGTATCACTTTTCTCCTACAGGGTGTTTATGGCAATGCACCCAAATAGGTTCCAAATTTTTTTTTGATCGTCGATAGCCCGGGACTCAGACCCCGGACCCAAAAAATATACTTTTAAAAGTTTTTCTTTTAAAAAGAAGGCATTGTATTTGAATTTCTAGCATTCACCCCCCCCCCCCCCNTAGCTTTCACCCCCCCCCCTCCCCATCAACAATCCTCCGAGGGACCGGATTGCATATTTCAAATATTTTTCTGAAAAACTCAAGGGTCGACTTTATGCATATTTTTTTCAAGCTATACTCACGTGGACGGTTTTTGATAAAAAGATCTTGGTCGGTAGGTTTGGGACACCCTGTATTTTCCTGGCAAAGTACCAAACTTATCCAGACTCAATGTCGGACTGAAATCTTGTGTACTCTAGTACAAGCGGGAACATTATTAAAAATACAAAGTTACTGTAATGCTGACTGCTGCTATCTGTGAAGCAGAGGTTGCTCTTGTAAAAGATGAAGTATTTGGGGAGCGTGGCTATAAGATGATTATCTGAATAGAACTCAAAGAAAAGAAAAAATAATTCACAATTCATGTAATGAAATTATTCAAAATACATTTTAATAAAATGAATTTGGAGAAAACTTTTGTAAAGAAAATTTTTACTTTGAAAAGAATTATTTCTAAGGTCCGGTGACCAATGAAGGCCACCTAACATTTTTTTGGAACAAGTTATAAAAATTTTCAATTCCATTAAGTAATTGAAAATTCTTTGGTCATCTTTGGAACACGTGTTTCAAAGATGGCTCACCATATGAAACAAATAAGGCCTACTGCAGACAATAAAAGAAGGTTGAGACTTTTTCATAGAAATAGGAAGCCAATATGACAATGGCATATTGAAATACATTAATAATGAAATATTTGGTGTGAATCAAGCATCTAGAATTTACACGCGCGAGGACCAAAACGTGTTTTGGCATCGAAAACTAGATATCGAAAATTTTAGCCAATTGCGAATTTTACCCCATTGCGATACTTATCCTTTTTTATAGGACAAGGAAAGTAAAAGCATGGTATAATAAAGCACCGCTCAATTATACCATGCCAAACTTAACCTGATTAAAAGAAGTACACTTAATTTCTATCCCAAATTTATTAATTTAACACCACCAACATTGACTAATATTAAACCATTTAATAAACTAATATTAAAAATTAGATATTTTAATTTCATACGTTCACCAGAATTTAATAAATTATTAAATTTAATAAACACTCCCTAACCTACACCAACTTACGTATATTCTATAGTCCAAAATCATCATTATCACCATAATTATTATCACTACCATAATCATCATAATTATTATCACCACCATAATCATCATCATTACCATAATCATTATCATCAGCATAATCATCATCCATTACTCTNAAAAAAAAAAAAAAAAAAAAAAAAAAAAAAAAAAAAAAAAAAAAAAAAAAAAAGGATTAAAACCAAACCTAAAATAAGCAGGAAAGTATAGAAATAATAGATGCACATTGGCTCAGTGCTCGGTGCTTTATTTAAATGTGTAAATGGAAGAACTCTTTTCCGATGGCCATCTTTGGAACTGGTGTGATTGTATCATTTTTAAGTAAATTTGGTAAAAAGAGATAGATTCCCTTAATATATGTAGTACTCACCGAAAACTAGAAAGTTTGGGGATTGACTATATATTTAAGAATAGTCTTAAAATTGACAAAATTATCCTCAAATTAAGAAAACCACCAAGATTTATTTGAGCACACTTCGAGATGATTTTAAAATGAAAACCAATGATCCGATTGTTCTTATTTTTTTTTTTTTTTTCATTTCCACTAGGTGGTAGCACCTTCCAGAGGTATATTTTTTTATTTGTGTGGTTTCTAATTTAATCACGTATGGGACATCTTTGGAACAGGGACCTTAATAAAAATACTTTCAGATTTTGGCCGATTTCAACCAGATTTAAAATCCTAGTTATGAAGGATATTTTTCCAACAGTAAGTGGGGTACTGAAGAACAAAAGGTCGACCTAAAAATTTGAATTTCGTAATAGGTATGTAAAAGCCGAGATGTACAATATCTAAACTGCTAGTTCTGTGAACTGTAGACTCAATGATCTCTACCTCAGGTGATCAAAATCTAATCAGCTAATTCTATGAATATAATAAATGTTCATAGCAAATTTTGTGGAAGTGCGATACGGCGTTCGAGAGTTTTATTCTAGCATAAAAAAACAATCAGACAAGCTAAGAAAAATATTGACCTAGTCATGAATATCCACTTTCCGATCTTTAAGGCCGATATTTACCCCCCGAATGAGAATTGGTCACACTAGATTCACTCAGAACTTTCTTCCCTCACCATTTATTTGTCATTATTTTTTATTTCATTTCATTTTATTATAAGTTTGTTTTAATAATTAAAAATAATAAGCCTCCCCCATTCTTGTCCCCTCCCTCAATATCTGAGTTCTTCCCTAATTTAAAAGTTGCCCATCTTAATAAAAGATCTCAACTTTTATATTCCAAATGCTGATTTACTTTTTATAATTTATATTTCAATTCTTTGTGCCAAAAATTTTTTATGATTTGTCAATTAACTTGAGTTTTTGCTTTATTATTTTCAATATACTATTAGATTCTAAAAGTATAATAATATACTTTTAGAATCGTCACGAAAAAAGAAATGACCCCTCCCTCAAAATTTAATATTTTACGTATACCTACGTAGAATCCAAAAATCGAGTAAAAGTACATTTTTGTATTATTTATATTTTGTTCTTTGTTCTAGTAAATCTAGGTTCAGTCCTCGGAAGTTGCATTTTTTAAACAAAAGTTTCGGTTTCTCAAGAATTTTAATTAGAATGGTACCAAATTTATTTTTAATATAAAAGTTGAAATAGAATAAGGTCTATCTCTCATTTACATTTTTTGAAACGGCCCCGATTTAGAGCGTCGATGTAAAAGTTCAATTATTGTGTTCCAAAAAAGGTTACCCATCTATTGAAATCATCAAACCTACACGTCTTCATTTTTATCAGTTTCGTACACTGACAAAGTCAAGTCTCTTTTTTCTTCAGCATCAAACCTACACATCTTCATTTTTATCAGTTTCGTACACTGACAAAGTCAAGTCTCTTTTTTCTTCCGCGGTGCCGTCTGCGGTCAAGTCTCTTTTTTCTTCAGTATGTTGTTAGAAAACGGGATTTTTCGGGGAGAAAGTCTAAATTAGCTTTATGATTTAGTACAAACAGTATTAGAAAAAAAAAAAAACATTCAATACAATTACAAATAAATATTTGTAATTGACAAATAAATTTATAAATAACTCGTATTCTAAACCAACAGTAATTGTCTTGAAATTTTCTCATTCCTCTGGCACCCCTAATGTAAAGTTAATATTAAATTAAATTATTAAATATTTCCCTGAAGTAATGCAAAAGCGGTTCCGGGGCATAATTTTTTTTTTGAAAACTAAAAAAAAAATATTATGACGGCTATATTTTTTTATTTTTTGTTAAATGTTTCATATTTAAGTCACTTTCTACAGTTTCTACTAAATTATAACCTTACTTCAGACTTTATTCCCGAGAACGCCCGTTTTCTGTACGGCCTGAATTTAACCTTCTGAAGAAAAATGGGATTTGACATTGTCATCACTCAGTAGATGAGTAACATAATTATTGAACTTTTACATGAAGCTCGAAACCGGAACCGTTATAGAGAGTGCAACAAAACAAAAATTTAGACCCCTCTACCTCCACCCTAATTATTTTTTTCAAAAAGTTTAAATGAAAGTTATTCCTTATTTTATTTCAACTTTTATATTTAAAAATAAATTTGGTACCATTCCATTTAAATTTCTTGAGAAACTGAAACTTTTGTTTAAACAATGACATTTCCGGGAATCGAACCTAGATTCTACTATCACCAGTCGTCGTATGACTTTCCTAACCCTAGGATCACTCAGAATTCACTCATTCAAAAGTTACAGGGCTTTCGGGACGTACTGTATACTAAAACACAGCTTATGAAATACCTTTGAAAAAAAAAACGAGTAAAAAAAATCAATTTGTCCGCGGTGCCGTCTGCGGTATGCCGTTATTGACACTTTTGCTACTTAGCGTACACCGATTTGGATGAAATTTGGTATATGTAGGTCCCCTTAATTATGTCCCATACTAAATTTGGTATGTTATAGGTTCCATCAATTGTGTCCCATACTAAATTTGGTATGTATTAAGTCCCATTAGTTATGCCCCATAATTAATTTGGGTGCATTTTTTTCAATAATTAATGAACCTTGGAATTGTCCGCCGTACGCCGTGATGATTAATTTTGCTACAGCCTTGACCGATTTGCATGAATTTGCCTATCTTCACTTATGCTGTCTAGAAAGAGAAAGGTTTTTTTTTCTCTGAAATTTGGTATGCATGTCAAACTTAGGGTCTAATTATGCCCAGAGCTTTTGGGTTGGTGTATTTTTTTGCCAGTAAAATAATAAACCCATGTGTCACATTAGCAGAGTTTTTCTTTCGGTTTATTATTTTCAATAATGAACCTTTGGAATCGAATCCAAAAATCGTCGAATCCAAAAATCGAATAAAAAAAAATCCGTTTGTCCGCCGTACGCCGTGATGGGCACTTTTGCCACTTAGCGTTGACCGATTTGGATGAAATTTGGTGTATAGGTCCCATCTGGGCTCTAATTGTGCCCCGAAACTTTTGGGTGCAATCGAATAAACACTTGGCGATTTTTGCCGCTTTTTAGCGGTTTTCAGTATTGCTGTTTAAAAGGAGAATGGTAAGAGATTTGAAATTTTATATGTATGTCATATTTGGGGTCTCAGTTAGCTCCGAAACTTTTGGTTTCAATCAAATATACCGCTGGCGGTTTTACCGCTTTAAAGCGGTTTTTATTCATCCTGTCTGAAAAGAGAATAGTAAGAGCCAGAGACTTCAAATTTAGTAGGTATGTGTCAAATTTAGGGTCTAATTACGCCCCAGATTTGGAATCGTCACGAGAACCCCCCTCAATTTTTTCCCCCCCCCCCCGCAAAAAAAGGAGGGGGAGCCAAAAAAGGTTTATTATTTTTTGCGAGAAAAATAATAAACCCTTTGTGTCATATTGGCAGATTTTTTCTAATATTGCCGTTTTATTTTCTCTTTCTGATTACAGACTCAATCCCTTCTACACCGAATTTAATTCCTTCTCAACAACCTGCAACAACACCACTACGATCACAATCAATATTAATACATTCTAATAATAACATTATAAATAACACCGCCAACACGCTCTCCCCAATAAACTCAAACTCTTCAAAAAGAGCGCCAAGTTTAACACCAACGAATTCAATTATAATTAATAATAATAGTGGTTCGAGTAAAATCAAAAAGAAATTGATATTCCGAGACGAAATGGCGACCAATGACATATCAATGAAAGAACTTAGCCATCCATCCCTGAATGAACATTTGAAGAATCACAACGCGGCAACATTTAAATTAGTAAGAACAGGTAAGATTTTAGAATTTTGATATTAATGTTTCACTCGTACATACGTCTATTGTTACATTGAATTTTAATTTAATTAGCTGTCGGTTGTGCGTACCCAAACTTCGATTCGAGAAGGCGAAAGATATAAATCTAGTACTTTTAGGCAGGATATGCAAAAAACGTCTAAAAAGCGGCAAAAACCACTAAATGTATACTCGATTTCAATTAAAATTTTCGTTTGTTGTCCATAATGAGACTGTTCTACAGATATCTTGTTCACTGACAGACCGACGGAAACACACACGCACACACAAAACTCCTTCTATTTCCTTCAGTACTTTATTTCTCCTTTTTTCCCTAGCGAGTAACATGTGACAACTTTTTCTCACTTTTGTTGCTCACTGCAGTCCAATATCTAGAATTATCCAATTACCGTGAATTTTCAACATTACCTACAATGGCATTTCCATAGCTACTCAACCTTTGTGCTCACAAGGCGGAGTGGGCCCTTAACATCCAAACCACAGTGACATATTAGGTATTATTGTCTCTGCCGGGATCGAACCCGGGTCTGAAAAAACAGTGATCACTGATTTAGATGTATATTTTGAGGGTTACAAACCGCCTACCCATATTGACCTCATCCAGACCGGTTTGAGCCGTAAATAGCCAGTATCACGAGGGTGATAATCTACGTGTTCACCCACTTAATAAAACCTCGCTGGAGATTGCTTAACTTCAATGATCGAACGGGAACTGGTGTGTTCAACATGCCATAGGCGCTAGTTCATTTGTATGAAATGGATAAAATAAACAGCTGGTCCGATTTTAAAAATTCTTTCACCTACCAAGAGCTCCATTATTAGCGACTAACGTGAGCCATAAAAAGACATCCAGAAATCCAATAAAAAAAATCCTTTCGTACGCCGTCCCCCGTACCCTAATATACACCGCCATTATGGAACTATTGACACCTAGCGTGAACGATTTTGATCAAACACATATACAAGGTTCCATACTAAAAAGCGGTAAAAAACGCCAGCGGTATGTTTGATTGTACCCAAAAGTTTAGACCCCCAACGTAACCTATATACGCACAATTAGACCCCCAACGTAACCTATATACCAAGTTTCAACAAAATCGGTCAACGCTAAATGGCAAAAGTGCCCATCACGTCGGACAAACTATAAAATTCCAATGGTTCATTATTGAAAATAATGAACCAAAATATTTTTTTTTCCTCTTTGATGTAGAAGAAGGATTTGCACCGCTTGACCACTTTTATATGACCTCTATTCTGAACTGTATTTGCTAACTTCACTCAGAAACAAACAAATCTTGATTAATAGAATGGGGGGGTACCCTTCCTCCTTCCTTTTCTCTTTGAGTCTTCCTCTTTTCCCCTTGTCCGACGCCGCGTCGGTCCCTTATTACATTACCATGGACTCTCATTCAAGAACATTTCTCTCTTGTATCTACTGTTAACCCATTCAGACTTCTATTTACAAATTGTTTGACGTAGTTTCTGTCTTGATAGGGTGTCATAGAAATTCCGGTGTAAAAATCACACGACTTTTTTTCTATAAAAAAAAAGGAGTTCGATGTCGAGTTGTATTGAGGTCCTCAAAGCCCAAGTCACGAGTTGTTTTAGTCTTTGGGCCATGTGTTTGTCTTCGAGGTTTGTCCTTGGCACAGAAATGACATACATGCCAAGTCTCTAGCACTTATACCATTCTTGAGATATCTTGTTCACGGACAGACCGACACACACATACACAAATGGGTTGAATCTCAAGATTATTTGAAATCAAAAATGTCATTAAGGAATTTTTACATCAAAATCAAAGTTCAGGGGCAGCACATTTACAGCGGCCACTCGCGCACCCCTGACTTTTGAAGTACTTAGAATGGCGAATTCGCTGGTGGTGCTCAAAATACAGATTCGAATCCCGGAAATGTTTATTTCTTGAGAAATTTAAATGGAATATTAAAAAAAAAAAA
>CM022874.1:39286193-39296894 GCA_012654025.1 Pachypsylla venusta
AAAACAAAAGCAACTATCATATTATGAGAAAGCGAGGGTTACCATGCCAAGGCCAAGTATCATGGTACAAAAAGGAAAACAAAAGCAACGATCATATTATGAGAAAGCGAGGGTTACCATGCCAAGGCGAGAGTATCATGGTACAAAAAGAAAAACAAAAGCAACTATCATATTATATATGAGAAAGCGAGGGTTACCATGCCAAGGCGAGAGTATCATGGTACAAAAAGAAAAACAAAAGCAACTATCATATTATATATGAGAAAGCGAGGGTTACCATGCCAAGGCGAGAGTATCATGGTACAAAAAGAAAAACAAAAGCAACTATCATATTATATATGAGAAAGCGAGGGTTACCATGCCAAGGCGAGAGTATCATGGTACAAAAAGAAAAACAAAAGCAACTATCATATTATATATGAGAAAGCGAGGGTTACCATGCCAAGGCGAGAGTATCATGGTAGCAAAAGAAAAACAAAAGCAACTATCATATTATGAGAAAGCGAGGGTTACCATGCCAAGGCCAAGTATCATGGTACAAAAAGAAAAACAAAAGCAACTATCATATTATGAGAAAGCGGGGGTTACCATGCCAAGGCGAGAGTATCATGGCACAAAAAGAAAAACAAAAGCAATTATCATATTATGAGAAAGCGGGGGTTACCATGCCGGGAAAGGATGTAGGTAAAGAGAGTAGACACTGACAATCAGGTTATGGAATTGTAGAATTAAGAAAGGCAACGTCGAACCGAAATAGAAATGAGAAAAGCTGAAGAATATTACGTGTTTTTTGGGACACGCAGTATAAAATTAAATTCCATAGTAAATAGACGCCTTTCAAAAAACTCATATTAAAAGGAAGATTTTTTCATTAAATTTATTACAAATCAATTTCTTAGGAATCCATGAAAATGCCGGGAGACGAAATGTCCTCTTCTGTGAAATTTTTCATACTACACCCGTTCCTATAAGTTTTGTGTGGGATTCTGTATTAAGCCCGATTTTTACTTTCTTCATCCTATTTTATAAAGGAAAGTATTGTAATGTTCTAAATTTCTCAATGCAAAAACAGATTTTGAGGTCCCCAGAGCCCAAAAATTATGTGTGTGTGTCTGTCAAGTTTGGTGTCTAAACATACATGGACACACCATGAAACTTTTTATTGAGATCTAATTTACGATTGTCGCCTTCAGGTCATTATAATACTTTTTTTTTCTTCTATAGATAAGGAAAGTCGTGTGATGTTCACACTTTCTAATTTTAAATGAAAAAAAAAAGGAAATACGACAAAAAAGGAAATATGTGCGCGATGGCGCCTCACATCTGGACCTTTTTATTTTTTCCACTTTTTCACTAAAATTTTCTTCTCCGAATAATATTGTGATTCCTAACATTTGGTGTTTAAGTATTAATTTATCGTTCGGCCAACGATCTTTACCTTGGTGAGTACGAGTATATCATCACTTTCATCAGATCACTGAGGTTAAGTAACGTCGCGCATGTGATACTCAGATAGTAAAAGGGAGTAGAAATACAGTCTGTCCCTAAAAACAAGCTCAAATAAAGACCATTTTGCTTTTTATATCTTGGTAAGTGAAAAATTGTCAATTTAGAAGAATTGAGTACATCGGTAGTGTTTACTATCAAGCATTCCGCCCCGACCCATGCAAAATAAAACATACATAATGCGCACTCACTTAAACTTATTATATATTTTTTGAGGGATCGCTGGATCACGTTTCTCAAATAAGCCATTCCAGGTTTTTTTTTATATTCATAGCATGAATGAATGCTACGAATTATATTATCCACAAAGACAAAAAAAAAAAAAAAGGGCGCCTTTAACCCTTGAGAACCTCTATAACTCCGGCCCTGGACATGGTAGGATAATGAGCGTTTTTTTTCTCAATAAAACTACAACTTTAAAAATGAGAATTAATTTTTCACCCCGTTTCATTTACCATTTGCGAGTTTTGGGCGCGCACACAAAATAAATTTATTACGTCGCGGCCCTGTTGCGCGGAGAGGATGCATTTCTGGACCTATGTTAATGAAACAACTTGGTCTCTCTCGGCCCTGCTGCGCAGAGAGGGTGCATTTCTGGACCTATGTTCATGAAACAACTTGGGTCTGTCGTGGCCCTGTTGCGCGGCGAGGGTGCATTTCTGGACTCATGTTAACATGGTGATTCGTGACATCTTGTAGTTCAGAAAAGTCATGTGAGGGGAACAAACCAGCATCATTTTGGTGTTGGGCAGGGCATCTAGCCTTTAAAAGAACTCTGTTTCAATCCAATGATGAGAGATCATCAGCAAAAAGTTAGTTTTTACGCAATTTCTATTGATACTATAAGAAGCAAGCTAGGGTTACCTTGCCAGGAAAGGGTTACAGCTAAAGAGAGTAAGCACCGAACAAAAGGTTGGGCATGGTACAATTTAGGAAAGCAACGTCGACCCCAAATATAATTTGTGTTTATATGCAAGAACTATTTGCTGTCGCCCAATGTCATGTCTATCCTGAATAATTTTCTGGGCAGCCCCGTATTTTCCGTATTTTTGCAAATAGAAATTTTGAAGACGAGGAATTATGCATGAGCTCTGAGATGCGATATGTAGACCAACAAGACAGTGAGAGCATTCTTCTCCTTCACATTATGTTATATAGGTTACAAGGATGTCCTCACCGTCACTCCCCTATCCCAACGATGATGGAGCCACCCCTCCATCATTTTTCAACAACTTCTCTATATAAGATGCTATCTTTTACAATGTATTCCATTTTTTAAGCAGTGGCGGCAAAGGCACTCCAGCAGACCTTGAATTGTCGGGGTCTCGCAGGAGCTGAAAAAATAGGGACCTCGTAAAGCGGGACAATGGCCAGTCAATGATTTTTTGTGGGTCTGCCGGAGCGCTAGATGGACTTTAGGCCAAGTATGGCAAGATTTCTCAGGAACATCTAACAATATTGGAACTGTAAGTAAAGTACTTTAGGGGTCTTTATGACACGTACCTGTAACCAGAGATCTTAATATACCTTTCAGATCCCTCAAGAGCATAAGCGCCGCCTCAAACAGACCCAAAATAAAGTTCTTTTTCAAGATTTTTAGATTATGTAAAACTTTAAAATCTACAGGGCCGTAATGTTATGCCTGTTTTTAACGGGAGTGCCATCCCCGACTTAAGACTATGTGTGACAATATTCCTCAAGAAGATCTTATCCTGATGGATCCAAAATACTCGTAAAATCTTCGGGGGGGGACCCGTTGGGCTATGTAACTTCAATATATTTCAGGAACATCTGAGGGGCCCCTAATGGACACAAAATAGAGTTTTTTGCTGGTGATACATGTAAAACTTATAACTATGAAAAAAACTGCGGGGGCCATAATGTTATGTCTGGTTATTACGCAGGTGCCATACCCGTCCCTCCAGTTTTTTGGCGTCATTGTCCCGTCTTCCAGCCCCTAAAAACAGTTCTGCCATCTCTGCCCTAAAACGCGTAGGTAGACATTCAAAATATTGTAAGGAGTTCCCTCCCCCAAAACATTTAGCAGAGGGGACAAAATGTAGGGCCCCCTAGTGAAAGATTGCGGGTGGTCCCAACGTGCAAGCCGCTACTGCCTCTGTTTCATTCCTCCCTTTGGACACCCCTTCATCATTTTTCAACCACCTTTCTCTATATTTTACTTTACATTCCATTTTTTGAATATCAAAAACCTATTTCATATTGAGCTTGTCGCAAAAGAAAGAACAAGAAATGTCAAGGGAATACATTACGTGTTAGATGGGATAAGTCGTTCGAGACTTATTGTGGTACAAAACGACAAATCGACAAACAAAAGATTTTTCGTTATGTTAAAACTGTACCTCACTTCACTCGGTCAATTTTGTTCATAGAATATGCTCACCCTGTTGGTTCACATGGGCGGCTAGGGTCTCAGGTAACCATTTCAACTGAATGAGGTCTACTTTTCAATACTTCTAGTTTTTACAGCAGTCCATTTTTAATGAATCAGGGAAAAGTTTAGTATTTTGGGAACTAAAAATGTCGCAATTATTTTGAGTACAGAATTCTTTCGACTTCACCCAAAAGGTTTTTTATGTGGAATTCTTAGGTAGTAGGTAGGTAGCAAATAAAATTTTCGATCGGAATAAATTGTGACGTTTTATATAGTTTTTTTTTAGGGACTGGGAACGATTGAATGTAAATACATATCTTCTAGCAAAATACAATGAACTAATGAGTGGAAAACCCCTCTCCGGCATATAAAGGACCCCTCCTGTAAAATTTATTTTTGTTTAGCATAATAATACCAGTATAGGTTATATTTATATTAGCTTTTAATATAATTGTATGTTACCAGTTTGGGGAGTGTCAACACACTCTTTTCCCCCTTTCACCTCTTTAACTCCAACGTTAACATATTATGTAAATAGCCTTTTATGCCCTTGAACCTAGAGGTCAATCAATTTTGTGAGGACAATAGAAAAGCTTTTGTTAATTGCAACCTCTTTGAATTCAATAGTTCTCAGATCATAGAAGTTATAAAACGACCAGTGTGTTTTTACTTTATGGGTGACCATGTAGGTTAAAGAGTTAATGTCTTTTATGGCCTTTTATAAAGCCATATTACATTTCCTTGTATAGCCTTGAATTCAAAGGTCAGTCAACTTCGTGAGGACAAGTAATAAGCTTCAACTAATGATTGTTAAACACCTAATCTCTTTATTTCGGTCAGATCAGAGAAGTTATCCAGAAGGGGTGACCGCGTACTCGTAGGTTAAAGAGCAATCTTCTACACCTAAAAAACCTATCGTTGGGATGATTCATTATTATATTAAATACTAGCAGGCTGCGCCCGCTGTGCTTGACACCATAGAGGCAAGGCCGTTCCCCCGCTAATACGCAGTATTCGATGATTACCCATACAATCGGCCTTAACTCAAAAACGGTTGGAGAGTTTTGAATTCGTATATTTCTGAGTTCTCAGTCTATGGTTTTTTTTTTGGGAGGGGGGGAAGAGAAATAAAGACGATTTGAAGTAATCCCACAGGAAAAATTATAGCATCGTCAATCATGCGATCGCGCAGGATAGTAATAATGGCCGTTTTTCAATGTTAGGGACCGGGGATCAAAGTATATCCCACGGTACCCTCCTGCAGGAATGAGTATGCACCCCTCATCTACCTCTTTAGGGACCACGGGCAGATGTATTAAATATTTTCCTGAAAAGCTTCAATGTCGACTTTATTTTTATATTCTTTCGAGCTTCTAACTTGAACGTTTCATGAGAAAAAGATAGTGGCCGGTGGGTCTGGTACATCCTGTATAAATCCACTCTCCTGTTATTTTATCATGTTTTTTGAAATCGGAAAATCTCCTATGTTTTCACGACGGGTACCTGTCTCCGTGGCAGAGTGTGCATCACTCTCGGCTTCTACTAGGGAGTTACCGGGTTCGAGTCCCAGTCAGGTCGAAAATTTGAAATAGGTTTTTCAAATTTTCTACTTGGTCGGGTTGTATTTGGGGGTAACTCAGCCTCCTGAGGACAATTGAGTAGCCAAATGCTTTGATGCCCACAAAATTGTGATATAATAACACAATGAAATACAGGGTGTCCCACCAAAGTTGGACACCTCAAATTAATCGGCTCTTGACGGAGTTTTTTAAAAGAAAAAAAAATCAGATTACATGTCTTAATTATGCGCTTTCAGTCATGAATTTTTTTTATACAGGGTGGTACAGAAGTCAGAAAAAGAGGTATCAACTTTCGATTTTTAAATGGGTCGACCTGAATTTTATTTGATGTTTTTACTTCTTAATAGCTTTTGAGAACTGTTTATTATTAAAATTTTACATACAGGGTGGGTTTTTTTCGACCTACTTTTTTTCTAAATCTCGAATAACTCGATGTTGATTAAATTTTTCGATAACATGAATAGAAAATGTTCGTATCATAAAAACATGTACTTTTGATTGAAAAAGAAAAAAATAATACAGGGTGTTTCATTAGTGTAATAATGACATAAATTTTTTTATTGCTGAGTTTTTTGAAAATTTTATTACAAACCCTCATTTCTTGATAATTTTACACATTTTTCATTAGTCATATCGAAAAACAAAACTAAAATGTTGTACAGGGGTGTGACACAATTATTTTATAATACCCTGTATAATGGGTAGTCAAAAAGACGTGAATTTCATGAAAAGACTGAATATGCAAAAAAAAACTTCGATTTTTGGCGAATTAACAGAATGGCGAATTGATCTTTGAACTGAAAATGTCGCATGGATTACCCTGTAGATAAAAATAAAATAAAACGGCTCATTCAATTCGTGAATTTTTTTCAAATTCGGACTCTTAGTTCAATTTTAGACAAATTTGAGTACCCACATGATGGTTTATTTCATTTTTCTTTTATCTACAGAGTAATCCATGCGACATTTTCAGTTAAAAGATCATATTTCTTTTAATTCGCAAAAAGTCGAAGTTTTTTTTGCATATTCAGTCTTCTCATGCAATTTCACGCCTTTTTGACTACCCATTATACAGGGTGTTACAAAAATATTGTGTCACACCCTGTACAACATTTTAGTTTTGTTTTTCGATATGACCAATGGAAAATGTGTAAATCGAGAATAAAATTTTCAAAAAACTCAAAAATAAAAAAAGTCATGTCATTATTACACTTATGGAACACCCCGTATTTCAATCAGAAGTACATGTTTTCATCATACAAACTTTTTCTATTCATGTTATCAAAAATTTTAATCATCATCGAGTTATTCGAGATTTAAAAAAAAAGTAGGTCGAAAAAAACCCACCCTGTATGTAAAATTTTAATAATAAAAAGTACTCAAAAGTTATTAAGAAGTAAAAACATCAAATAAAATTCAGGTCGACCCATTTAAAAATCGAAAGTTGGTATACCTCTTTTTCTGACTTCTGAACCACCCTGTATATAAAAAAAAATCATGACTGAAAGCGCATAATTAAGACATGTAACCTGATTTTTTTACTTTTTAAAAAACTCCGTCAAGAGCCGAGTAATTTGAGGTGTCCAAATTTGGTGGGACACCCTGCATATACATACCTTTACAATATTTACTTTCCTTATCTTAATATACCCGTACTGCGTGTCCCAAAAGTCGGAGACCACCTGAATATCTTTTGAACGGCTTTATGTGGAGTTTTGAAATTTTGCATGGTATTATATCCCAAATTTTATTATATCCCAAAAGTTACGGTTGGTGTCTTTTCTTCGCTTTTTAGCGGTTTTAATTAATCCCGCCTAAAAAGAGAACGGTAAGTGGTAGAGCTTGAAACCTAGTGCCTATTCTTTTGTGCATTGATTGTGCAAAAACACTTTTGGTTGAAGTTTAATCAGCTGTTAGAGGTTTTCAGTGTGTTCGGCCGCTTTTTGGCGGTTCTTACCTAAAAAGAGAACAGTAAGAGCTAGAGACTTGTTAGCATATTAATTGTATGTATTGCCTTTATTTTAATTCAAATTAAATGTACCTACCGTTAGTACCGCTGGCGGTTTTCACGAATACTGCCTGGCAAGAGAACGGCATGAGGCTTAAAATTTGGTAAGTGTGTAAATTGTTCACAAACAGGCACACACATGCATGCACCAATGGCTGAAACTCGAGATTTGGGCTCTGGACACCTCAAAACCAAAAATTTCAGTCGAGTGATGTTTACACCAGATTTTTTAATGCTATAACTGTGACGGCATTACCGATTACCAGAGTAAAGAGTTGAGTTTCATAGAAGATTGAAGAGATTATTAGTACACGAGGTTCTTAGTAATGCTGTGATACCCGCAAAAAAAAATATCGAGTGAATATAAATGGACCACAAACGCAAAGTTTACAATTATTGTTATCTTTAACTGCATAAAAAAGCTGACAGTTGGAAGTGTGTCACTTAAGGGTACACTTGTCTCTCAAAATGTTCTAAAACAACAGAAAAATAGAATATTTTATGGTGCCTTTGGTGTCATGGTGTACAGCAGTCAGAGGGTGAGTGGTGGCCAAGAAGATATGTATACAGTATGTCTCAGAAGTCCTAGCGGAGTTCCTGTAACTTTTATATATATAGTATGTCTCAGAAGTCCTAGCGGAGTTCCTGTAACTTTTATATATAATAATAAACAGTATATACAGTATGTCTCACAAGTCCTCGCGGAGTTCTGTAACTTTTATATGTACAGTATGTCTCACAAGTCCTAGCGAAGTTCCTGTAACTTTTATATATACAGTATGTCTCACAAGTCCTAGCGAAGTTCCTGTAACTTTTATATATACAGTATGTCTCACCAGTCCTAGCGGAGTTCCTGTAACTTTTATATATACAGTATGTCTCACCAGTCCTAGCGGAGTTCCTGTAACTTTTGAACGGTTGGGAATGTCTGCTTTGGGTTTATTATTTTATTTATTTTCAATAAGGAACCTTTGGAACTGTCACGAAAAAAATAACCCCCTCGAAATTTGATATTTTATGTTTCAGGGTACGTAGACCAAAGTCACATATCAATTTAATATACGTACCTTGGCGCCATATTAAAATTTTAGTATGGAACGCTGTATATGTGGCGAAAAGTTTTGGGGCATAAAAAAATCACAAAGGGGACCTAATTTCACATCGATATCTGTCAACGTTAAATGGCAAAAGAGCCGCTCACGGCGGCCAAACGGATTTTTTTTATTAGATTTTTGTATTGTACGTAGGTGCAATGGTACATTGAATGCAGAAATATAATTTTTTTTTGGGGGGGGNGGGTTGGGGGGGGAGTAGGGGGTTTTAGCGCGTAAAATAATAAACGAATATGTCAAACAGACTTTTAACAATAAAAATGATTTCGGATGATTTTAGAAGCACCTTATCATCATCTTTCATAATTCGAAGGCTCATTTACTTACTTACTGGCCCGAAACTTCTCACAAGCATCCACGTTGTTCTGTCATGTAGGTACACTGCAGGACGTAAGCTGAGACACACGCGACACACGTCAGAAAACTGTTTCGCCATATTTCCAAATGGTACCGCGTAAGCTGAGACACATGCGTTTGCGTGTCTGCACACTCGTGCCGTGCCGGCATGTCACAGTTTGTAGCACAGGAACAGATTTGACGACACACGCGACGCAATTATTGATCGAAGATGTGTTTAAATGGCATACGTGTGCCGCGTGTGCTACGTCTATCATACGCTGGTAAAAAATTCGTGTGTTGCATGACTTGTGCCGCAAAACCTGGCTTACGTGTGCTGCGTCGCGTGTGTCTCAGCTTACGCCCTATCTAATACGCGCACATTGTCTTGCCATTGTGTAGCACTGGTACTATAATCGTCTTGTATTTTGACCACTATTACCATAAACGTATTCTCATTAATGTTTTTTAAACTCCGACACTGACGAAATAAATTTTGTCATTTTAATAATTGGGGAAATATATAAATATATTTCTTTCAAAAAAAACCTTATGGGAGCAATGTTATGACATCACGTTGTCAATAAAATTTTACGATGTGGCATGAGAGGTACTCCGATCAATATGGTCATCATTGTGGAATGATGGCAGATTAGCTGGGGAGTACTTCATACCTGTTATGAAAATAGCAAAAAGTTTATCCTTCAAGAACATTATTAGGCGTTTCTAATTAGAACAAAATTAATTGGACAGTTACAAACAAATATGAAAGTCGCATTTTATGTTTAAACCCCCCCCCTCCAATGCCTAACACGCGAGGCCTATTGCTTTCATATTTGATTTTTAAACATGAAAGTCGCAGTTTATGTTTTAGCATTCATACCTAACACGCGGGGCCTATTGCTTTCATATTTGATTTTTAAATGTGAAAGTCGCATCTTATGTTTTAACACTCCATACCTAACACGCGGAGCCTATTGCTTTCATATTTGATTTTTAAATATGAAAGTCGCATTTTATATTTTAACATTCATAACTAACACGCGTGGCCTATTGCTCTTATATTTGATTTTTAAATAATAAAGTCGCATTTTATATTTTAACATTCATAACTAACACGCGTGGCCTATTGCTCTTATATTTGATTTTTAAATAATAAAGTCGCATTTTATATTTTAATATTCATACCTAACACGCGTGGCCTATTGCTCTTATATTTGATTTTTAAATAATAAAGTCGCATTTTATGTTTTAACACTCCACACCTAACACGCGGGGCCTATTGCTTTATTATTATTTTTAGGGAATTAGAATAAAAGAATGTGTCATTGATATAAATCATGTCAAATGACTTTCGTATTTAAATTTTGGAGCTCTAGATTAAGCAGAATTAAGGTATCTAGGTGACAGCTCGCGTGCGGCAACATTTGGCTTTATCCTTTTTGTCTGTGTCATTGCGTGAAATAAACATTTATCAACAAACAAAAAAATGGTTCCAGAATTGCATTGATAGGTATTAATAATTTCTAATGGATTGATAAAAAAACTTAATTATCCTTCAGTGTACAAAAATTCAGCACAGTATATTGATCAACATTTGAGGCTGCAGAATGCTGCACCGCGTTCTCTTTCCTGAAATGTGATGAGGTGTTAAATTGAAAGCTCGCTCATATTATTTTCAAGGATATACCTGGTGTACTACTCCGCGGAATTCAAAGAACAGCTGTCAGTATCATATTGACGTTGCTACACATATGGGGGGGGGGG
>CM022874.1:39343302-39361100 GCA_012654025.1 Pachypsylla venusta
CATTCACTATCTCTCATACACACTCATCATTCACTATCTCTCATACACACTCATCATTCACTCTCTCTCATACACACTCATCATTCACTATCTCTCATACACAATCATCATTCACTATATCTCATACATCATCATCATTCACTATCTCCCCTACTCTCTCATCATTATCCTCCCACGTTTCCAAATGTAAGGTTAGGGCAGGGTGAAGAAGGCTCCCATTTTTCAAAATCGTTCAGGAATGGAAGGCAAGCAACAAAAATGAAAAGAAATGCCTTTACTATTATGAATAGGATACTTACGAACACCCCCACCGTACCTCCACCTTTCTCACACTTACCTTACAATGAAAAATATACCTGTTTTTTTACCCCCACTCTAAACGAACCCCTTGACCCTATAACGTCTTTTGAGCTTTTGCAAATATTACCGTCAACATTTTTATGAGCAATTTTGACAAAGCCATTAGTTCTTGTCACCATGACGACTCTACACAAACACTAGACATGGGTAAACATTGAACGTTCGTTTTTAGAACTATCAAGTGAACAATTCTCTAAAAGAGCTGTTCAGTAATTAAATAAGTTATAGCCAGTTCCCGTTTGATCACAGAAGTTAAGCAACGTTCAGTGAGGTCTTACTAAGTGGGTGACCAACTGACCACGTGCGTCTGCGTCCTCGCTTTTACCCTCCTTAGTATATCATCAGAGCTAGCTAGTAGATCGAAGACTGAATGTGATTGCATGAGAAGAGAGAGAGAGAGAGAGATGATTTCAGATTTATTTTTGCGTGTGTTACTGTGATTCCCTCGACAATCGGAAAAGACTAACGAAGAACACTGTTAAATACAGTGTGTTAACTTTCTAGTTTTACTATAGGGATATTTTAATACCTAAATTTAAACGACCTGATGAAAAATACATGAAAAGCATTTATTTGGACGACGTATGAAAAGAATATGTCGTTCAAATTTTAGTACCTACTGGAAAATATCTAGGCCATAGAGAGAAAATCTGATGTTAATTTGCATGGTACAACTAGACAGATAACACACTGTATAAGATATCGAATTTAGGTCCTGTTTAGTGATGGACGCGGTGGGGTTTCTGGCTCCGAACCGCACCGCACCGCGGACCGCACGGTTATCACCGCATGCACCGCGGTGCGAAATGAGAGAATGTTGAAACTACAGTGGAACCTCGATTATTTCACCTAATTTGGACCAAGTGTAGGTGAAATAATCGAGGTTATGTATAAAAGGTGATTTAATCGAAGTTCCATATAAAACAAGGAAAAATGAAAAGAGGGCAAAATTTTGTTTTTTAAGAACGAAAGGGTTACCCTCCTATTTGGGCCGTAATTAGACCCTAAATTTGAAATACATACCAAATTTCAAATCTCTGGCTCCTACCATTTCCTTTTTAGACAGGATAAATGGAAACCGNTAAAGATTTTTACACCATAGCTAGTAGGGAGGAAAAGAAGGGAGGGTGAGTTTGGATGGTAGGTAATCAGTGAGGTGTCGCCCCAACCCTAGCTAGATCTGCTAGATTAAGTCCAACATAGCCTTCACGTCACTCGGCTGGGGTTTTTGTTTGGCTTTTACTTTGGCAAATATTGGACGGTTGAGAAGTGGGGTGTATCTTTTAGAGTTTTCCATCCTGTTAGAAGTGGGGTGTATCTTTTATAGTTTTCCATTCTGTTAGAAGTGGGGTGTATCTTTTATAGTTTTCCCCTGTTAGAAGATTTGGTTAGAAATCAATAGAAAATGTAAGAACTCATCCTTAAAGTGCACAGCTCCTTGAAGTGAACGGGTCTTTCCCAACTCTAACAAATAAAAGCTCGCAATGCAGTCAACTCTTTATATAATATTTTCAAAAGAACAAACAAAACTTGCGACATACCTTTTTTGACGCCTTTTTTTTGTATGTACCTACCGAACGTATGATGAAAAGAAAAATGTTTTCTTTTCCGGGAACCAAAGAGGAAAATTTGTTTTGACATTCTACTTCGTCAGAAGACTTTTCCTTCCGCATTCTTACTGCCATGAATCCTATAGGGTCTGTTAGAAATAATACTTTTTTTAAAAAAGTTCATTATTATTTAATACAAAATGTACAAATACAAACCAGCCTTCTACTCTCAGCCTTTGTCGTCTCCGTTCCCCAGAAAGGATAAATAAACCAGTCATCTAAAACATAAAAAAGGCAAAGGTAGAAAAATGGCGTAGTTCTGATTTTTTAATATGTTGTTGGGATACATGAGAGGAGTGTAAAACTAAGTTTGCTATTTCGAAAGACCTGTGCTCGCTGCACAGTGATCGAAAACTTTCGATTTTTTCGGACTTTTTTCAGAAATATTTGAAAAAAAGTAAAGAACTGTTATCCTGCTATGGAAATGCATATACGACGTTACGACGTACCTATTATTATTATTTGAATTTCCTTTCCTATGCAGAAAAGAACACAGCTATGCTGTTATACCATACTTTGTATAGTTTATATTATGTAAATGAATAAAATAAATAAATAAAAAAAAGGGCATATACCTATTCAAATCACTTGTTCTGCCTCAAAAAAGAATCATTTCCGCCTTTTATTAAGCTACCCAGTATAGAACTCTGTGTTTTTGAATTTCCTTTCCTATGCAGTAAAGAACACTGCTATGTTGTTATAGAAGGGCATATACCTATTCAAACCACTTGTTGCGCCTCAAAGAAACATCATTTCCGCCTTTTATTAAGCTACCCAGTATAGAACTTTCTTTGTGTTTTTGAATTTCCTTTCCTATGCAGTAAAGAACACTGCTATGTTGTTATAGAAGGGCATATACCTATTCAAACCACTTGTTGCGCCTCAAAGAAACATCATTTCCGCCTTTTACACCCCCACTTCTATTTTTAATGTAAAAATATTTTTCTTTCAGATTGTAGGTTAAATAGACGATTTCATGAAACAAAACAATCTAAGGTAGAGTGGTTAGTATGTTTCAGATTGTAGGTAAAATAGACGATTTCATAAACAGAACAATCGTCAACTATTGACGACTCGTTCCAATGTTGCTTTTATATTTCAGGTAGGGGATCAAAATGATTCTTGTCGAACAGAAGTGAAAAAAAATGTCAAACCAAATAGTAAAAAAATCTCATTTAATTTTTTTTTTATATATAAAATCGAAATATTTAGTGGATTAGTGTCTAATAATAAGTAATTTAGCCTTATTTTTTAGGAATAAGTTTATTATTTATTCATTTAGCATGGTCAGAGTAAATCAGTTTTTCTTCATTTCCCAAAAATTTTGATTTTGGGACTGATTGTCAAATAATTTGGGAATTGGTTAAATATTTCGAGATTGCAATTATCACTGCGACCTTTATTTAGATCTAGTGTGACCAGCTGTGGGAATAACGTTCGATTCGAATCAACAGATTTCTGATTAGGGTTCCACCGCCTCAACCAACTGAGCGAAAAAGTGGTTCCTCGATTTAGAAATGTTGATGGATAATTTACTCGAGGATGTTATTTTTGTACTGTTGAACATTTTTTAGCTAATCCCGAAGTTTACTTCTCAGTTTTTGGTCGTACGTAGAGAGACCTGAAAAGTGCACGTAAGAAAAACACTAATTGTGTGTTGTTTTGCTAAAAAGAATATTTTTCTTTTTTCTCAATTGTTTAGCTAAAGAGTGAAGAACCACCTCAAACAAAAAAGTTATACAAAAGCTCAATTCTAACTTTAAATAACTCTGGTTCTATTTTAAGCACTGATCTCAAATTTATCTCATAATAGTTTCCTTTCCTTTTCAAAAATGTATTTAAAAGGTTCTATTTAAGATTACCCCCCCCCCCNGATCACCCCCCCCCCTGGGGCCTCCCCAGAAAGGGCCACCATGAGTTTAATAAATGCAAGAATAAGTTTTCCTCTAGGTTAAAAAAATATGTGTTTCAGCATTTCTTTCGAAATTGGAAATTTTTATCAAGACATTGAACTCCTTTCTTCTATGTAGGGCAACATTTTTTATTAATGTAGATATTTTCAAACCTTTAACAACCCATAACACGCGTGGCCGAATATTGCTTCATATTTGATTTTTCGTCAATACATTTTTTAAAGAATTAAGATAAAGTCAAATGACATGAATGTGTCATTGATATAATAACGCGACAAATGACCTTTGAATTTTAATTTTAGGACCTATTAAGTCATTTAGTTCGTGTTCTTCAACATTTTAGTGTATCCTTTGTGTGTGTCTGTGTCATTTCGTGAATGAATTTTTATCAAAAATTTTTTTTTTTGATAATTCTGTTATTATTTTTATTTGGCAATAGATTTCCATGTTTTGATTGAACATATTGATAGAAAAAATTATTATCTTTCAGTATATAAAATTTCAAAACATTTAGCACCTCATTTTCCTTTATCCCTTTTGAGTGTGTGTCACGAGGTGAATAATTTTTTTTCAAAGCTCGATATATTTTCAACGCACAGTATATTGATCAACATTTGAGGCTGCCAAATGCTGCTCCGCGTGCTTTTTCCTGAAAATCAAGGGCGCGTTCGATGTTGTGCTATAATATTCTGTCATGAAGATTATCAAAGTGTACGACACTGAAAGTGATACTCAAAGCTTTCTTCACATCCATCAATCAATTAACGCCGTGCTATGTTTTAGTTTGAATTACTTACTTTTGTAACTCCTTCCATTTCCTCTGGGGAAAACCTTTTCAAAATAGTTTGCCGTTGCCAACACCACCACCGCCACCAGATAAAAGGTACGAGTACTAGTATCACTTCTCTGCAGGGTGTCCCAAAAAACACGTAATTCTTCTAACCAGTTATTCTAGAGCTCATATAAAGGTCACTTGCTATGGAGCCCATGCCAATTATTAGGCTTCAATTTTTTTTTTTTTTAATTTGGTTTAACGTCTCTTTAACATCTATTGGTCATTCGAGAGGGGGACTTACCCTCCATTCGCTGGAAACTTGCAAACCAGCTACTCACATTGACCTCACCCAGCCTGGATTGGACCGGAAAAATAGCCAGCAGCACGAGGTCGCGAACGCACGTGGACACCCACATGGTACAACCTCGCTGGACGTTTCTTCGCGCCATAGAAGCTGGCTACTCCAATATCCCCCCTCCCAAAAAAAACGCTGGCAGCAAACAGTTGCTATTTAGTTGCTACCATCGGAAACGATGATGCCGCTATTGATTGATCAGAAACTAGCATCTTTACGATACGGACAAGTGTGCGCCTAATTTTGAGTGGCTACCAAAGTGCCTTATTNAAATAGCCAGCAGCACGAGGTCGCGAACGCACGTGGACACCCACATGGTACAACCTCGCTGGACGTTTCTTCGCGCCATAGAAGCTGGCTACTCCAATACCCCCCCCCCAAAAAAAACGCTGGCAGCAAACAGTTGCTATTTAGTTGCTACCATCGGAAACGATGATGCCGCTATTGATTGATCAGAAACTAGCATCTTTACGATACGGACAAGTGTGCGCTTATTTTGAGTGGCTACCAAAGTGCCTTATTTTAATGATTTTAGCGTTAGGTCGTCACTGTCAGTAATGTATCATGTCGTCACTGTCAGTAATGTACAAGGGATTCTGTAATCGAAAAACAATAACCCCATGTGTTTATATTTGAACAGCACCCCTTACCATGTCTTGGTGATGTAGTGGTAAGTCGCTCTGACCGGTTTAACAGGAGGACGTAGGTTCAAACTCATCCAACCAATGGAATTTCATCCTCATGAATTTGAGTTACTACTATTGGAGGACTTGGAAGGGGCCGGGATTATCAACATTTGGTCCGGCCTCCTCAGAGTAGCATGCTACCCAACCTTTACAACTATATTACTTTCCGTGCTAGACACGGAAAGTAAGTAAGCAACTCTTATTTTTTACCCATATTTCCTTCT
The DNA here is from genome assembly GCA_012654025.1 of Pachypsylla venusta. Taxonomy (NCBI): domain Eukaryota; kingdom Metazoa; phylum Arthropoda; class Insecta; order Hemiptera; family Aphalaridae; genus Pachypsylla; species Pachypsylla venusta. Next base: position 39,349,226 of record CM022874.1, read on the forward strand.
AGAGAATTCAATGTCGCCAAATTAAGTTGTTCAGGTTGTTCTCCGAATCTTTTATCATTCCAACTGAATAGTGGGATCCCATTTGTCACCAACATGACATAATTCAAATTGGAGTATCACATACTTCGTATTATCAAGAACACGTACATGTGTCTGTCTCGTTGTGTGAATGTCTTTTTACGTCATAACGGATACATCTCTTTGGGTTGTTTCCATTATCTTCTCAGGTCATACAAAAACTAGAAGTGGCGGGTAGCAAAACACATTTTCCCTCTAAGGAAAGTCCCCAGAACTTCTGTTCGTGAGATATCTTGTTCACAGAGAGACATACATACGACATACGAGCCAGTGGATGAAACTCGAGATTTGAGTTCCAGGGACCTGAAAACATGTTTGCGACCTTATAATTTCAACCCATTATAATAGCTAATTTACTATTTATAGAAACAAGGAAATTAAATGTATCCCCCATCCCTATTTTTAAAGCCAATCAGTATACGCCCAAACGATGACAGCCCCCTAAATAAATAATGTCCCCCCTCAATTTTTTTTTTCATATTTTTTTAAGATAATAATACCTTATTCAAACATTTTGCTCCCAAACTTGAATACAAAACATCAAGTGCCTTCCTCGCTCAATGTTCGTGGCACATTTTTTAAGTGCTCTGAAAACAAACTTTTCCGTAACTTTCAGTCGATGACAAAGAGGGTGCCCTGCACCTCAGCGCTGTCGAAAATTTCTTCATTGGCGGTCTTAACAAAGTTGTTTATGTGTTTTACGTTTACAAAAAACAACAACCTACTTACTTTCCGCGCTCATTATAGAAAATGATGATGGTTGAAGGGTTGGGTAGCTTGTTATGCTACTTTGAGGAATCCTGAACCCTTCCATATCGGAAATTCATGAGGATAAAATTTCATAGGTTGGTTGGGTTCGAACCCACGCCCTACTGTTTACCATCCAGAGCGTCTTATTTCTACACCGCTAACCTATGATTTGAAAAGCGGAAAAATAAATAAAACAACGAGTGTCATATTATAAGATCGTTAGGGAGGAATCAGGCGCTTTTTTTTATATTATCAACGTAGTCTTCTTTGAGCTCAGTACATTTGGTCCGGCGATGTTCTAGTGTTTTCATCTCAATGGCGCAGCTTTATAGGAGTCGCAATGAGCCAGATCTGGAGAATATATATAAGGTGGGTATGGAAATAATTGCCATTTCAGTTCATGAAATTTTGCAATGGGCGTTGTTAACATGCCCTAGCACTCAAATGCTGCTCTGGCCAAAGCCGGAAAAAAAATCAATTATTTTCAATTATATCATGGCCCTTGAAACCATCATTTAACTTGAGTTTCATCTCTTTTTAAAATAAATGCACCAAATTTTCTCCCCAGAAATTCTAAAAATGGAATTATTTGCTTTTTCATTAAATTAGGAATCCCACTTGTGTCCCACTTACTGTCGAGAGCTATTATACTATACCTCTTCCCTGCTTGTTCTCCAAGCTTTTTATTTGCTGATTATTTCTCTCCCCCCCTCCCTCTCCTTTTCCTTACTCCCTCTCTCCCTGTCTTTCTCTTTACTCAACCACAAGCAATTTATAGATAGCTTTATAATTGTACGAAAAAGTATTTTTAGATGGGTTTTTGCATCCATCAGATTTTATTTGCAGAAATTCGAAAAAAGAAGATTCGATTTGATTGGGAAACAAAGTATGTTGAGTGCAAATAATGGCTTTATTTGAACAGATACCAGATTATCTTCTCTTTCACATTCTCACGCACTGTACAGCCTTTACGAGCACTCACTGTTGAATACTCACATGCTCTAGAGAGCCAGTTTGTTAAAATTTTACTTTTTTCCCAATAATTGTTTTCTCATTCAGTACGTTTAACAGTAACAGATTTAAACTTTTTCCGCCCTTAGGCAACGTAGAACTTGTCGCCTCTATTTTGAAAAGAAATGCGATTTTGATAATTTCATTCAACTATTACAGTCTTTGTCTAGGAGGGATTCGTCAAAAAACCTCTCCTTTCAACACTCATACATTTACAGGTTTTTGCGTCTTGACTTTTTAGTCGCGAATAATTTCGTCACAATCCATAAATTTTGCCGCCCTAGGCCATGGCCTATGTTGCTTTTAAGGTAAATCCGCTACCTGTGCGTTATTTTGTCTAAAATCATCACAACTTGAACAATAAGTACTTTTATTTGAAAACACGGATTATTTTTTCTATACCTAAAATTTCCAACAGTTAACTCACTGAAATCTTCACTTTAACACTCCATCACATGCCCCCTTGATTTTCGGGAAAGAGCACGCGGAACAGCATTATGCATTTCTTATTGTGTACGCTGAAGGATAGTTACGATACCAACCAAATTAATAATAATTCTGGAACCATTTTTTTTTATAGAAAAAATCACGCCATACACACAAAAATGGGATACAGGTAAATACTACCGCACACGGGGTTTCACACAAATGCCCTAATTGCTTAATCTATAGGTTCTATAATTTAAATGAGAAGGTCATTTGAAAATCCAAATTTTCTAAACAAAACAAATGTATTAACAAAAAATCAAATACGACGGGAAAATTCAATTCGCCGTATTCTTGGGTGTTTAAAAGTCATACCCATATGTCCTTGTTTTGGGAACACCCTTAAATTTCTTTTATGTAAGAATATCCCAACCATTCTAAACACAAATTTTCACAGACGATAAAGTTTAGATAATTTTCCCATCATTGAATTTAATTTAATTCATCATGGACCATTTTGTTATTACATTCCAGAAGATAAAATTTGGACCATTTTCCTATCTGTTTCTTTCTTGTAGTATCCAAGGAGAAGCGTAAAACAAAAACAATAATTTCAGGCTTCATAAATGAGTTTAACCTAATTTATGGCAGACCATACCCTCCATGACATAAAAAAGACATACCTACATACCAAATTAATTTAAAGTCTCTAGCAATTACCGTTCTTGAGATATCTTCTTCACAGACCGACAGGCATTCACACACATCCGGACCAATGGCTAATATTTGGACTCTGGGGAACCTGTTTTCGCATTGAAAACTCAACATCGAAAATTTCATCCCATTACAATACTTTTTNTCTAAATGGAGAATGGTTAAGAGGCAGAGACTTCAAATTTAGGGTCTAATTACGTCTCTGATTTGGAATCGTCACGAGACCCCCCCCCCTCATTTTTTGAGGGGGTCCAGAAAAATTTGACAGAAAAATAACAAACCCATGTGTCACATTGGCAGAGTTTAAAAAAAGAAGATAATTTGAAATGCCTTTTGAAACCACTAATCTCTACTATTTACCAATTAGAACGGCTTACCACTACACCACAAACCCAATACACCCCTGGCTGGATTAGAATTAGATGTAAATATTTCACATGTCTGATGATATAACTGGGAATAACTACGGCCCTCTTTTGAATAAAAGGACTTCGGGTATAATGGAATAGTCGGGTAATATGAGATAGTGATAATATATCTATTTGTTCAGTGCTGAGCTCTGCAGTGGGCTCAAAATTCATGGAGAAGATTTTGAGAAAACCGGATTTGAAAATTTCAACTGGCCGCAATTTTGAGAGAATGTTTTTATAGTCCTTAATTTAAGATATCCAAATCATTTTAGTTTTTCGGAATCAGAGCAGTAACAAGGGAGATATGGCTATTTCAAAATTAACACTGAACAACCTGTAAATCTCAAATCAAAAATCGATATAAGAAGAAGAAAAAAATGTTCGTTTTTGATCATTCAATAAAACTATACCAAAGACATAAAAATTAAGTAAATAACATGGGGAAGTACATTGTGACAAAGCAATAGCTTTGACACAAATAAATTCCTTTATTTTATATATTTTTATAACTCCCATACCGTTGGGCAGTGTTCTCTATTATATTTTAATGTAATATACGCTTTTACTGTCAGTAAATAATTCCAACCACGAACCAAAAGAACGAACGAAAGTTTCAGCACTCAATAGGGTTCTAATTTGCTGAAGAAAACACCACACAACAGGGAAAACGTAAGAAAAGCTTTTCAAAAGTTTCAGTACACACTGTATATTGCCAAAGTGTTTTCTATTATATTATAATGTAATATACGCTTTTACTGTCAGTAAATAATTCCAACCACGAACCAAAAGAACGAACGAAAGTTTCAACACTCAATAGGGTTCTAATTTGCTGAAGAAAACACCACACAACAGAGAAGACGTGAGAAAAGCTTTTCAAAAGTTTCAGTACACACTGTATATTACCAAAGTGTTTTCTATTATATTATAATATAATATACGCTTCTACTGTCAGTAAATAATTCCAACCACGAACCAAAAGAACGAACGAAAGTTTCAACACTCAATAGGGTTCTAATTTGCTGAAGAAAACACCACGCAACAGAGAAGACGTGAGAAAAGCTTTCAAAAGCTAATAATTCTTGCCAGCACTATCAACATGATCTATTTGTTCGTACTTTTGAGGGAGTTCTTTACTGAAGGCTTCATCACTACCCGTCCCATTCGCTTCCTACAGGATCTGTTTTAAAGATTGCCTTTATGATTGAACTAGCTGTTTACCCGTTCTTCGATATGGCTGCGAAATTCAGCAACCATTTCAAGATTTCCACCAAAAAATCTTCACCCATTTGGATTTTTGGTGGCACCTGCTGCTACCTAAAAGGATACGTGCCAGAGACATGAAAATATGTTAGTTATAATTTGAATAAAGAAAACCTTTAGGACACTTGGTAGAACTATCAACTACAAGAAATGAAAATGATTAAAAAACACTTGATATATTTTAGTTCAAATGAAATATGCCGTTGGCGATTTGTCCGCTTTTTAGGGGTTTTCAAAAATCTTCACTGAAAAGAGAACGGTATGTGGTAGTTCAAAGTAATTAGCAGAAAGTGTCTCCTTTCCGATTGATCCTGTAGACCTCCCACAATACCTCCGGAATACTTCGCCTTGCCACTTCATCTATTTTCTCTTAAGAAATTAAGTGGAAAATTTTGTAGCAGGGAGTTGGGGGGGAGGGTACAATAAATAATAGTTCGGACTATTGAGAGAGACTCCAAAAGTATTATGGGAAAGAATATACTTTTAAATCTTTGAATAACTTTTAAATAAATTAAAACAAAACACCAAAAGCACTATTTATAATTATTTATGAAGAAACTAGTTTCGAATCATTCGATTCATCATCAGTCTAGTCGAATCTAAAGAAGTCAACTTGCATCTTTAGACTCGACAAGACTGATGATGAATCGAAAATTACACGTCTATCCGGTTTGGTTTCAAAATGGCGGCCATTTGAAATTTCCAAGATATGACTTCCAAGAGTGTCTAAAACTAGGCAAATTATTTCAAAAAATGGGCGAAGTGTCTAAAACTAGACGAATTATGTTTAAAAATACAGGTTGCTCGACATTGGTGTCCTATGCAATCATTCAATATCCCATTGCAAATAATTCGCCTAGTTTTAGACAATCTTGGAAGTCATATCTTGAAAATTTCAAATGGCTGCCATTTTGAAACCAAACACGCTAGACGTGTAAATTTTTTTGCAAAGTACTTCTAATTTTATTGTCTTTCTGAAAATGTATCAAAAGATGGGGGTTCGTATTTAAAAAACAAAAGTTGGACACCCTAGGGGCCACATGGGACCCGCCCCTGAAAAATTGGTCAAACCATCAAGTGATTTAATTTGGGATATAATACCATGCAAAATTTCAAAACTCCACATAAAGCCGTTCAAAAGATATTCAGGTGGTCTCGGAATTTTGGGACACCCTGTATAGTAAATTTTCCAAACTGACCAAATCCAACGGGGCATAATTCTGTTTCCTAATTTTCTAAATGTGTTTGAGCAATATTACGTTACGTAGAATCCAATTTCTTTATTGATGGAAAAAGCTTTCTTTGTAATTGGAAAATAATTGACAATTAGGTAGGTACGAGTTAGTAATACTGGCTTTCCATGTCCATCACGGGAACTGATGGTGGTGGAGAGGTTATGTATCATATTAAGCTACTCTGAGGGCGCTGGATTAAATTTTGATAATCCCGGCCCCTTCCATGTCCTTCAATAGTGGTAAATATTTCAATTTTATTATTCACACCCTACTGTTTACCAGACAGATAATTATACCACAAATCCATGGTTTGGTAATACTTGCTTTACTTTCCGTGTCTATCACAGAAACACAAATCTATGGGTTGGTAATACTTGCTTTACTTTCCGTGTCTATCACAGAAACACAAATCCATGGGTTGGTAATACTTGCTTTACTTTCCATGTCTATCACAGAAAGTGATGTTGGTGGAAGGGTTGGGTAGCAGCATATTATGTTAATATAAGGATCTAGTAATTTTAAATGTTGATAATCCTGGTGCTTACTTTATACTCCAATTGTGGTTAATATTCAAAATCTCACATTAAGTAGCTACTCAATTGCTACTTATCGAGGTTGAATGCACCCCGAACAACCGAGCACAGTTCCGAAAAAACCCCGGTTCCACCACAAGGTCAGGGGGCTGCTAGTTGGAGTTAATATAGGGAGTATCTGCTGTTTTATCCAGATGATAAAATGTACATTGACGCTTATAATGAAATTATGTTTGAAGAACAGAATTCCTTCTGAATTATTGAAAAGGCCGACGTTTGTTTTAGAAATTTAAAATATTTCAACTGAAGAGAAAATTGGTTATAAATAAGAAATGAGGAAACGCTGTTAACAAGTTGAACTTTTTTGTATAAATTGAAGAAAAGTGAAAATAATTGAGAAGTAAAGTGGAAGCAATTTAATGTGAAGTTCTTTAGTCAGCGTCTATGGCACGTTCAATACACAGGTACTCGTTAGATCACTGAAGGACCTGAAGGGGAGCAACGTCCAGCTAGGTTTTACCAAGTGAGTGTCCTCGTAGGTTCGCGCCCTCATCATGTCGGCTATTTTTCCGTCTTAACCCAGACTGGGTGGGGTCGATGTGGGTGGCTGGTTTGAAAGTTTTCAGCATATGGAGTGTAAAACCCTTTTCTCAAATGACTCAGATTACACAGTTTGTTTCTTTGTGTCTGATCGTGTTTTGATGTTGACTAAATTATGATGGTTTTAAGTTGACAAAACAATAAAATCCCCTAATAATTGTTTGGTCGCCTGATGTGTTGGTTTTTTAGCATTACCCAGGGTACACCACGTGGAGGCGAACTAACATAGTAACCCTGATGTAGATGTGTTGAACAGATCATATAGAGATAGTAGAGACTTATGGATTTCAGTCAACCACATCTAGTAGATTGCTGAAAAGACTCCTCCAGACTGTTCTATCCTGTGTCACGGTTTGCCATCTCGTTTATTTCAAAATTCTAAAAAAAAATTATGGCAATATATCTGTAGTCAATCTNGACTTATGGATTTCAGTCAACCACATCCAGTAGATTGCTGAAAAGACTCCTCCAGACTGTTCTATCCTGTGTCACGGTTTGCCATCTCGTTTATTTCAAAATTCTAAAAAAAATTATGGCAATATATCTGTAGTCCATCTGTCATCGATTCTTCTTGCAATGTGTCCTACCCACCTCCAGTTCATTATCTTAATGGAAGAACCTCCATTCAATACCTCCTAAATTGAAGAACAACATTTAATATCCCAACGCACGCGCCCTTGTGATTCTGAGGAAAGAGCCATGTGTGCCGCATTTTGCGGCCTCAAATATTGATCAATATACTATGCTTAATTTTTTTCTTATGCAGCGTGTCCCAGAATGACCAGTCGCGCCCTTAACTTTTGAACGGCTTGGAATTTTTGAATTTTGAAATCTCTGGGGTTAGGAAAAGGGCCATTAATAATCGAATTGTTATGGTGAGGTCCAGGTTCGACCCTAAGAAGTGACTTATTCACAAAAAGTATCGATTTCTCAAGAAATTTAAATAGAATGGTACAAATATTTTTTGTTCAAATAAAACAACAAATAAAATAAGGAAAAACTTTTTTTTACATTTTTTCAAAAAAATAATCAGGGGCGGAGCTAGAGAGGGTAAATTTAAATTTTGTTACACCCTGCATAACGGTTTTATTTTAAACTTTGATGTAAAAGTTTCCTTATTGTGTTCCAAAAAAGGTTTCTCATCTACNTTTTTTTTTTTTTTTTTTTTTTTTTTTTTTTTTTTTTTTTTTTTTTTTTTTTACATTGTGAACTTTACTGTTGGATGAGTGGAATGATAGGGAAAAATCTTTCCTCAGATTTCGCGCTAGTCCTGGAGGCGGCGTTTCACCGAGGATATCGCGGAAATACCCCCTCCAAACCATAGCCCGGGATGTCAGATTCCTACTGACTAAAAACCTACCAAACCCCCCAGCCCTATGTATTTTGTCCAGGAACGGCAAAGCTTTACTTCTCATCTACTTAAACCATCACAGGTATACATTTTTATTATCATCAAGAGGACAAAGTCAAATCTCATTTTTCTCTAGAAGTTAAAAATAGGTCGTTTCGAAATCGGCAATTTTCGGGTAGAAAGTCTAAGTAAGGTGGTTATTAAGGACAAACAGTGATAACTAACCTAAAAAGGGAAACCTTTTAGCGAAAAAAAAAAAAAAAATATTCACCTTCTCAATTCTTTCAGAGCGATACCAGAGGAATGAGAAACTTTCAATGCAATTACATAGAAAATAACACTAGTTTTATCCGACTTATTTTGTACACTGAGGGATTATTAAGTTTTCTATCAATTTATTCAATTCAAGTGAATATTTATTACAAAATAAGTAATAATAAATGATTCAATTCTTAAACTCCCTTTTTTAATAAAGTTTTCATTCACACCATGAAACACACACACATACAGCAAAATGCTGCCGGGAACGACCTGACACCCAATCCTTTAATCTAAAGTCCTGGATTATTGACTTCATTCTAATTCCCTAAAAATGTATTAAGAGGAAAAATCAAATATGACAGCAAAACTCGGCGCCGTGTGCTTTCGGATGATGGAGGCCAACCAAACAAACAAAATACACCCTTCCTTTTGGTCAAAAAACTTTATGGATACCCTTCTACTACATCGTACCTACCTATCACTTCTTTATATAATATGGGGTGGCACAAGTTTATTCGAAAGTACACTGAAAATGTATGACTCCAAGGAACTCTCCTTATTTAAAATAGTAGTCCTTAAATCGGAAAGTATATAATTCAAATTCAAAACCATTTGAATTAAAATTAAAGACATGGTAATATTAATTATTGAAACTAACAATACAAAAAAAAAAGTGTATTCTAGAAAACTCCTTTAAAATAACTAATTCTTACTTTTGGAGAATATTTATCGGTGACTTGACTTAGGCTACTATGTAATTGCTTAGTATTACAAGATTTTTTTTTTCAGTCTACTGATTAGACTAGTCATCTAAGACATCGAAGGTAGAAATGGCTTAGCTCTGATTTTTTAATATGTTATGGGGATACATGAGAGGAGTGTGCAACTAAGTTTGCTATTTCGAAAGACCTGTGCTCGCTGCGCAATAGTCGAAAACGTTCGATTTTTCGGGGTTTTTTCAGATTTTCGAAAAAATATCGAAAACTGTGAATCTTACGGAAATAGAGTCTAATTGTAACTCTGTGGCCTTAACAGATCGCGAGATATAGCACTTCGAAAATTGTCGATTTTTTCGAAAAATCACAAAATTTCACTTTGAGTCACTTTTTGAGCTCAATACCTACTCCATTAGTCATCCTACGGGGATATCCTGAGAAAGGAAGTTGGGGTATATTTAGTTATCTGTCATTTAAGCCCATGGAGGAGTATTTGCGACAAAAATTACTCATTTTATCGAAAAAAACTGAAATCGGATTTTTTACATATACGTAATACGGAATTTAATAATTTTGTTTGTTTTTTTTTTCGAGAAAATCGACAATAACTGCTATATCTTGCGATCTATTAAGGCCAAAACGTTGCAATTAGAGTCTACTTGCAACTCTGTGGCCTTAAAAGCTCATGAGATATAACATTTCGAAAATTGTCGACTTTTTTTTTCGAAAAAACACTAAATTTCACTTTGAGCCACTTTTTGAGCTGAATATCTGCTCCAATAGTCATCCTATGGGGAAGTCATGAGAAAGGAAGTTGGAGTGTATTTAGTTATCTGTCATATAAGCCCATGGCGAAGCATTTGCGACAAACAGTACTCTTTTTATCTAAAAAAACTGAAATCGGATTTTTTACATATATTACGGAACCTCATAATTATTGGTGTTACTTTTTCATTTGCCAAGGAAAAAAATCGCAAAAAGAAAAATCATTTACAAAAAAGTGCAAAGGAATGTGTCCATCTTCTTATTTTCTTTTAACAGTGTCTTTTTCTCGTCAACACATACATACACATACACACACAACATATTTTATTTATATAAGTATTAAGATACCTTTCCATTATAATTTAAATTTTTTGGATGGAACCGGTTGGATGTGATTAAGGTTCTCTACAGACGATGGGTGCCGGGCAAGTGCTTGCATTTCTAGGCGGTTTTTGACTTCATATTCGTCATCTAACTGTTCAATTTCGATACTGCGAACATTACTGCGCGTCTTTCCCCTGCAAAAGCTAGAAGTGACGGGTAGAAGGCCCTGTTGACTCCTCGTCCATCCCCATTTGGTGCGATCTTTCTCCACCCCTAACCATGTTTGGACCTAGTGGTATGTGCGGTAAGAATGTTGAACGGCTGCCTCTTCAGTTGGCGGTAGACGAGACAGGTCAACCTTGGCATTGACTGCTGAACGTACAAATAGGTTGTAACGGAGTAAGTGCAGAAAGTCGTCGCTGCCACCTCCATACAGAGCTATAAAGATTTTGCTTCCAGCAGATGCCATTTCTTCGCATGTGTTATCAGACTGTAGGAATATGTTTGCCACGCACATACCACCAGGTCCAAACATGGTCAGGGGTGGAGAAAGATCCAACCAACTAAGGATGGACCAGGAGTCAACAGGGCATTCTACCCATCACCTGCAACAAGGAACCTGCCCCACAAACCCTCCTAAAATTTCTATCGTGTAAATATCAAAAAGGCTGCACTGGAGGCATGCGCGGATATAAGGTGGGGCCCGGGGGGCAAGGGCCCCCCCGTTTTTTAAGTGGGCGGTGTTTCTCAAATTTCATTATACCTAATCACGTAATTTTTTAAAAAAAATCAAAGGCATGGTGATTCGCAGTGTCTTTTATCCCATTGAGTGGGTTGCACGGGCCCCTAAATAATTCCCATTCCTGAGACTAAATTGAAATACGTTAATTAAAAATTGTCAAAAATTCTGCCATACGTCATGGCATTTTTTTTCGGGTCCTACACCGGGGAGATGTGTTGGGGCAACTTTTTTTTTTAAAAAAAAAACGTCCAACATGGGATTATGTTGGATGATTGTACATACGCAATAGAGACATGGCCGTTTCCATGTCTCTATTGCGTATGTAAAATTGAGAGAGTGTATATAGATAAAATGAGAGAGAGGGAGAGAAACTGCAATCGAAATATCTCAAGGTCAACGTTCAACTAGGTCCTTTCATATTCCCTAGAATGCATGTTGTAGCCATGCTTTTAACAAATTGGGTATCGTACCTCGATAAACATTGCATTAAAAAGTACTGCCCAGTACTCGAACCCCCGTAAGATTCACAGTTTTCGATATTTCTTCGAAAATCTGAAAAAAACCCGAAAAAAATCGAAAATTTTTGACTATTGCGCAGCGAGCACAGATCTTTCGAAATAGCAAACTTAGTTGCACACTCCTCTCATGTATCCCAGCAACATATTAAAAAATCAGAACTACGCCATTTTTTTCTATCTT
>CM022874.1:39370095-39395044 GCA_012654025.1 Pachypsylla venusta
GGGGGGGGGGGGGAGGGGGCTTAACGTCTCTTTAAAATCTATTGGTCATTTTATTATGTTATGAAGTGATAGGTTTGGTGCGAGGGGCACAATCAGTACTTATTGGTAGAATAAGAGACTATTGAATTGGTAAAATACATGGTAGAATAAGAGACCTTTTCACACAATTTAACCTCAACACCAAACACATAGAGACAATATCATCGAACATCCTACAAGATTCCATCAATATTCTACATCATCATATATATAATAACAATTAAAACAAGAACGAAAAAAATAAAAATAAAAAATAATAGCAACAAACAAACAAAAAAGAATATGTCCAGTCGGATTGATGGATATGCTGTGTCGTAGCAATCAACGATATGTTGCCAGCATCACTTTGATCAAAAAGTTGTTTCTCTCAGTAGTTTTACCCTCAATTCGCTGGAAACTTATAAATCCTACCCACATTGACCCCACCCAATCTGGAAATATCCACCTAGTAAAACATCGCTGGACGTTGCTTAACTTCAGTCTTCTAACGAAACTGGTGTATTCACTTAAATTTTAAGGTACCATTTGAGGTTTTGGATCACGTTTGTCAAATAAGTCATGCCCGCACATGGTAGATAGAATAATTAACCATTTTTCAAAAGAAAGAACAAGTTTGATGACATAAATTATTTTCACACCCCGTTTCAATAGCACTTACCACGTTCGAGATTTGAACGTGATCGCAAAAAAAGTGGATGTTTTCGGCCCGATTGCGCTTAGGGGCTATTTATAAAGTTAAGTGGCCTTTATTTGAGCTCTTATACTACACAATACGTGGTCAAAGTGATAAATTTTTTTGGCCCCTCCCCCCAAAAAAAAATCCTTCATCAGTGACTGAACGGAAAAAAGGTCTTTGCTAATATTACACTCATATAGGACTGCATGGATCCATCCCTTGAAAACTGACAACAACACAGACATCACTTTATGCAGTAATACTCCACAGCACTGCTGCAGGCCTAGTTGGTCCCTCATGAAGAAAAATGTTGATTTCTCATTGAAAGTGCTGACTTCTGAATGTTAAATGTCAAACATTTTCTTGTAAACTTTATGACCCATTTTATTACATCGCATCACAAGGTCTTCTGCTGACGTTGATATATTCAGGAGTTGATTTCTTATTATTATCGTAAGGTACTCGAAAGGTATTCCACAGTTCCACATCACCGTACTTACTTTAAAATTACTTACTTTAAAATTTCTTTCTTTAAAATTTCAAAAAAGTCACTTTTTTGAATTGTTATTTTGAAAAAAAAATAATAATAATAATACCCACTCCCCCNAAAAAAAAAACACTCCCCCACCCACCACAAAACAGGTATGTAGAATCCAAAAATTGAATACACGTGTACACCTCGGACGGCACTTTCGCCACATCGATGAAGGACCCATTTGGGGTCTATTTAGTCGTGCCCCAAAATTTTAGTACGGAGCCCTATTAATGTAACTAATAGTTACGAAATTAAATCTCTACTGGAACCTACATACCAAATCATCCAAATCCGTCATTGCTAACTCAAAAAACTCCAGTTCAAGGCATAATGTGTTTTTTATACGATTTTTGTATTTTACGTACCTAATTGAAACGATTTTTGTGACGATTCCAAAGGTTCATAATTGATAATAATAAACCAAAATAAACCCATCTTAAATATTTAGCAGTTTTTAACCCGTGCTAAAATTTTATCCTCCCAAATTATGTGAAAATAGAATGACCCCCTCAATTTTTGGTGTATTATTTTCAATAATGATCAACAGAACACAAGAATGTCAAAGCGTTTTCGAGTTCGAGTTTTGTATAGGTATCATTAATTATTTAGCCAAAATGGTGGGAGATATAAATTTCTGTATGGAAATGGACCGCCCCGAAATCATAGGCTGAGATACTAGAAAAATCATCGAAATTCAGAAATGTCGAACTGGACAAGTTGTTAAGAGAGTCGGACACAGCCTGCTAATTTAATTTAAATAATATATTGTTATTATTTATAATTTTTGACAATATGTCTAATATGATTTATTTTTTCTGTTTCCAGGTAAAAATCCAAGTGTGCAAATTACAATTACTTGTCAGTTATCTTCGTTGAATCAGTAGCTTTGTAACTGGTTTGATGGAGAGCAGGTGGACTTTATAGGTTTGAATGGATGACGAACGGTAAACAAAAAACTTAGACTTTTAATTAAATGAAACACAAAGTCTATAAACAATATTAATTTATGCACAATTTTATTTAATGTTCAAAAAATTTTCTAGTCACAAGACTAGAAAAAATTAAAGTTATACTTATGCATAAAAAAACAACTCTTGTTGATATAACACAAACACATTGCTGATGTCTGCGGAGTGAAATAATACTTCGACCAGCACATTAATTCGTGCTCTCGAAAGTCAGGACATCAACTGACTTTTGAAAGAAGTCTCTTAAGGGTTGTTTGTCCTTTGAGTTCCCTTTTGCTTACTGTTTCTTACCATCAACCAGAATCTCCGCGTATGATAGGGTCTTTGGTCTTGGTCGTTACATGGGTTTCCCATGGAAATCCATTAACGATACATTAGGTATTATTATACTATTATATGCATGTTGTATACCGAGGCGATTAGGCTCATGTCTGACCATCTACTTGTGTTTCGTGACATCTATGTAAAGGTCCAGAGCTATTAGAAAAAGATATTAATTTCTCATGCTAATGATGGTACATTAGTGATTAATGCATAAGCACCCTTCCTGTGATTAATTGCAGACTATCTGTGCATTTACAGAAAGAACCATATAATTTTGAGGTGCTATAAAATCGCAAGAGTCCATTTTTAATATGTTACTAATATATTTAGGATGCAAATATTGTAATAAAAAAAATACCAAAGGTCTTTGCGATCCTTTGAACGTGAGAATTATGAAATACAAATGATTGAAAAGTCATTACGATTTGGCAACACAAATATTTATGAATTTAAATCTTACCACTTGTTACGATGTTTGTAGCATTGCTGTATTATTTTCAATAATGAATAAATTTAGAATCGTGGGTCCAACTTTGAACCGAAAACTTTTCGTCACCGGGGTTCCATACTAAAAATGTAATGTTCCGACACACAATTAGAAATAGGACTCATACAAAATTTCATCAAAATCGATCATTTTTATTTTTTCGTGACGATTCCAAAGATTTTTGAATATAATGAACCAAAATCTAAAACAGGACAGTTTGTGGTCAAAACTGACACGGATTTTAATTATTTATTAGCAAATGGAAATTAACTCTGACAGAAACAGTTCGATGAAATCCAAAAAGTTCGCATTTCAAAATAAAAACCACAAAATTTTGACTTGCAAATTGTCTAATACCCATGTTTTCCATGTTGACATTGACGTGTACCTCTTGTCATTTACTTGAAACTAAAGTTGCATAATACAAAGAACGAAATGGTGTGGCACACCACGGGGAAAAGTGGGACCTCAGGTTTGAGAGACAAATTATAAACAAAAAAGATCAAATTCACCACTCTGTGTCAGGTAAACCTTTTTTTATACATCAATAACAAAATTAGATAAAAGTCAATAATTCAGCAATTTGTCATTGATACAGGGCCGTAGCCAGGAATTTGTTCCGGGGGGAGGGGGGCTAATTCCGTAACAAGCTAATTCTGTATATAAATTATTATATACAGAANGCTAATTCTGTATACAAATTATTACATACGGAAGGAATTAGCTTGTATATTGTCACTCATATTTTCTATTTGTCAATTACGAGCGTATATATTTGTCAATCAGATGCCGTCAATTAGAGTGAAACTTTCCAAATTTTATTTGACTTTCCAATAATTTTTTACTGCCATAATCTCGAAATTCTGAGTTGGGTCAACACCATGGATTGATAGTACGGCGAAAGTGCACAAAGTGTTTCCTTGCCAGTTAAGCTCCGTATGTAAGATTTGGTTCTCTTCAGTGTCGAGAATGATCTTTCTTCATTCACCGTCGTATCCGGCAGCATTTTGTTCGATATTTTATGTGTGAGTGATGGCGTGAATGATTTTTTTTTTATCAATAGAAAAAGAAGATGGTTCAAGAATTGTATTATTATTATTAATTTGGTAATGGATTTTTACCAAACACGGGGTTTTTACGGGACACGCTTTGATTGAATAAATCTTTCAGTGTATTTCAATTCACGTGCTCTTTGATGAAAATCAAGGCGATTGTAATGCGGCGGGGCATCAAGCAACGTTGTATATGTTTAGTATTGAGACAGGAAACAGTTGATTGCAAAACTATTTCCACGGCAAAATGAATGAAACAAGGATTAAGGTACATTCATTTGAAATCTCCAGCAGATAGACACAGCCTTCCCATTAAAACTGTTTGCTTGGGTTCTGCCTCAAAACATCGAATATACTATAATATATACGAGACTTCATTCATTCCCCCACCCCCCNCAATTAGACATTTACATTTCCCTCTCTCCTCTACAATTTGTGAAAGAGGTTGAACATACTCTGATATTTAATGTGACATCGGACATTGTGTTAGAAATTAGACAAGAGTGACTCTCCTGATTTTCATTCAATGTGTCAAGCAGTGACATTCTCCAATGTTCTGTTGAGTAATGGAATTTAAATTAAATTTACCTACGAGTAGTCAATTTTTTATCAAATGGAACCTAAATAGAACTTAGTGTAAAGGCGTACTTCGCATAATTGGAAAAGAAAAAATTGATGTAGTAATAAACTTTCTTTGAATTAGTAATAAATTAGTATAAAATGACCATATTACCTTCTCACATATCTTAATGCGTACTGAAAAGGGAGAGACAACAGTAGAACGGGAACTTGTTCCTCTTTAAGTTCACATTTTCCCTGTTCTATTTGGGATTGCCTTCCTTAATTCTAACATGATACAATCTTCCGTTCTGTGCCTACTATCTACCTTAGCTGTAAAGTTTTCTCGCATTTTAACCCTCGCTGGCTTCTCAAAGTATCCATGTAAAGAAACTGCGTTTTGTTGACGAAGTTTCAATTTTTGTGTCAAGCAGAGTTTTTTTTAAAGGATAGCCTTTTTAACACCAAAACTTCTGTATTTACATGGGCTTAGGGCCGTCACCTATTGAAGCTGGCTTTCTCCCCTCAGTGTCAACACCTTTAGTGGCACGGGAACATCTCCATTTATGTACTGGATCATTAAACTTTTTTTTTTGTTGCTTATCACGGTTTCCAGTGACAGGAGACTAGGTTTGTCACATTAAACGTGACGTTTTTTTTTCTTTCGACTGGAAAAGATTTTTTAATAAGAACACTCTAATTTATATGTACGTGACGCACGGGAAAATTTCAAAGGTTCATTATTGAAATAAACCAGAATCGTGCTGTGCTGGTGAGAACGGTGTTTAGGGATATCTAATGAATTTGGAACACATTCAAATCATCAAAGTTGATGTGTTTACCTATAACAATTTTACTGTGTTAGTAAGAACGGTCTTTAGGGATATCTAATGAATTTGGAACACATTCAAATCATCAAAGTTGTTGTGTTTACCTATAACAATTTTACTGTGTTAGTAAGAACGGTGTTTAGGGATATCTAATGAATTTGGAACACATTCAAATCATCAAAGGTGTTTCCCTATAACAATTTTACTGTGTTAGTAAGAACGGTGTTTAGGGATATCTAATGAATTTGGAACACATTCAAATCATCAAAGTTGATGTGTTTACCTATAAAAATCGTACTGTGCTAGTGAGAACGGTGTTTAGGGATATCTAATGAATTTGGAACACATTCAAATCATCAAAGTTGATGTATTTCCCTATAAAAAATCCCGTCCTGCAAAGTTTAACTCACCCTTAATTTTCAAGACAAAGCTGGTGGAGTAGCATTCTGCGTGTAAAATGTTGATCAATTTTCTGTGCCCACTATACAGGGATACTATGTACTAGTACCTTTTATCTGGTGATGTTGGTGTTGACAATCTATTTTGAAAAGGTTTTTCCCAGTAGAAATGGAAGGAGTTACAGGAAAGTAGTTTGAATAAAATATAGCACGGCGCTAATAGATCGATGGATGTGAAGAAATCTTTGAGTATCACTTTCAGAGTCGTACACTTTGATAATATTCAATGACAAACAATTTTAATACCCCATCTAGCGCGCCCCTAATTTTCAGCAAAGAACACGCGGAGTAGTATTTTGCTGCTTGATCAAAATATACTGTGCTCAATGTTTCTAATATTAAATTGAAATTTTGTACACCAAAGGATAATTAAATTTTCTATCAATTTATTCATTCAAAACGTGGAATACGAAATTAAAGGAAAAATACTATTCGGGAACCATCCTTTTTTGATAAAAATTAATCCACGCCATGACAATCACACAAAAAGGATACAGCGAAAATCTGGGCACGACCCTTCACTTAAAATCCTTAATTCTGCGTAATATTTTAGTGCCTACATTTAAATGCAGAGGTATTTTTTATCAGTGACTCATTCCTAGAATATTGATGTTATTCTAATTTCCTAAAAAAAATTATACCGGGTGTCCATGAAATTTCACCCCACCCCCGTATCTTGAGAATGGCTGAAGATATAAGAAAACGCAAAAGCCCGTATCCCTTAGATTTATATTTGGGGGTATTCATTTGAGGCTAAAAAAAAGTTTGGCCTTGGCCAGTCGTTTAGGCTGGGCACCGGCTGGCTTCAAAAGGTTGATTTAATTTCGCACTGATTTATTAATTAATCAAAAATCTCGTGAAAACACACTAGTTTGTTTTTTACAAAATCGTTCTCCACAATGTGATTTGGGATCATAAAAACTTATTTCTAGGCATTTTTACCTACCATTTAGGTGCGGCCGCAAGGAGTCCATTGTTATATGTTCCACTCTGTAATTCGTGAACGGTAGATTCTAGAGAGCTCCGGTTTTGAAATAAACTCGTATTAACTAGACCCTTAAAACAAGGCGTCACTTGATATACCTTCTCATTTAAGATTTTGAAGCCAAGTTTTTGATCTCACTTTGAACTTCTTGAAAAACTAAAGTTGGGATTTCTAAAAACACTTGATTTACTCAATATGAAGGAGTTGTCTTAAGAAAGTAAGAAAGCTAACAGATATGGAAATGGGACAAAAGAAAGACTTAAATATAGATAATAAATAATTGAAGAGGAATTTAAATTCAAAGAGAATAAAAGAGTGGGAGTAGGGAGAGAGGGAAGGAGAGAGATAGTCTGCCTGCGTAATTAAAACATTGTTACGCCGTGAAGCACAGGTGCTCTTGCAACTTCACACTGTACAGGGTTTGCCATGAGCCATGTTGAAATCATAACGAATACATGCGCACAGCCGCTAGATCGCGTCTCAACACACCGAGGAGAGATTAAGACTGTTTGCACCAGCCAACGACGTAATTATTATTAGCGGTTGAGGACCGACTCAAACATTAATTTCTTTATACTTTTCAAAAATGTATTACAAAAGTGGTAGTTTGATTTAAGATTCCAAAGTTGAGTCCCTGGAGCATCCCATGCATGTGTCCAAAATAAACACGTGTTTCAGCGTTTTTTTTTTTTTTTTTTNTTTTTTTTTTTTTTTTTTTTTTTTTTTTTTTTTTTTTTAACCGTTCTCAAAATATTGAGCTTCGCTCCTAGGGGAATTTCGAACCATGTTTTGAAAGTATCATCTGATTCCCTTGCAGAAAACAGCTACCTATCAAATTTGAAACCTCCTAAGAATTCCCAAACTTAGAAAAATGAAAAAAAATCAGAAAGTTTGTGTGAGAAATTCGAAATTCTTGCAGTAAGAATTTCTAAAACTCTACCCTCTTCTCCTCCCATGAGTCTATGTCTAATTCAACCCTTACAAGATAAACTTTTTCTCTCTTTCTTATATCGTATCGTCCTTTCTATGTGAGATAAATTTATCTAAATTTGATTTCAAAGTTCATTCAAAATGTATATCTCATCCAGTGGCGCTGCATCCGGTTGTCTAAATTTTCACAAAATTCATGATATCTGCCTGTTTACGGAAAAATAGCTGTAACTCAAAACGGTAAGATGTTTTTGAGTTTTGATATAATTTTAATGGGGTCCCAGCTTATGGTTTGGGGGGTCCATTCTTGTAAATTTTTCCAAGAATGGACCCCCAAACCTCTTGCTTTTTTGGTTATACAATTCGGACAAATAAACATATTTCATTTTTATATATACAGGGTGTCATTTTAAAGGACATAGTCAAATATCTAGAAAACCATTAGAGATAAGAAGAAAACGTTCGATACAAACTCCCCTATTTTTTAAGGGAAAATTCACGATGACCTTGATTTTCTTCATTGAGGTCGCGAACAGCACCATTTTAAGGTCAAATTTATTTTTTTAAATAGAACCCTGTATTTTTATTGAGGTTTTGATTAATTTTGTATTAAAAAATAAATATTTTTTGCTTAACATTTTTTTCGATTTGAATTACAACTTTCGAGACAATTATGTCATGTGTAGCATTTCGACACGCCATTTGTAAATATTTATGCATGAAACCGTGATGTTTCAATAAAATTTGTTAATTTTATTGAAATGCACAAATATTTCAGAATGGGCTGGCCGATAATATTTCTTATGTTAGATATCTCTTACTCGGAGCACGTAAATGTATAAATTATCTTAGAAACTGTAAGTCAAATCGATTGCAAGTTCAAAATATTTCTTTTAGAATACAATCACAATCAAAAATGCAGGGTTCTATTTTAATAGACAAGATTGAAAAAAAAAAATAATAATAACCTTGAAGGTGACCTCAGAGAAAAAATTCAAGGTCAGCAATATCTAAAAGTAAATTTCCCCCTAAAAAATAAGGGGGTTTGTATCTCTAACAGTGCCCGAGATATTTGACTATGTCCTTTAAAATGACTCATTTCCTCTTTCGGTTTGTAAGTCTCATTTGGGAACTCATAATTGTGCCCCGAAAATTTTCGTCACTGTCAGTCGGTAGGGTTAACGCTAAGTGTCACAAAAGTTAAAGTTTCATGCATATAATTTATATTCATATAATTACATACCAAATTTCAAACTCTACATCTTACCGGTTCATATTTTAGGCAAAATTAGTAAAAGCCACTAAAAAGTGGTAAAAAAGGCAAAAGTTTTGTGCTCCGTCATTTGTTTAAAGATGGCGTTTGTCATCTTTAAACAAATGACGAATTTCAAGTTTCTAGCACTTACTGTCTTTGTGCTTATCTTGTCCACAAGATTTCAAAACGTATTTTGGCATTGAATGATCGACATCGAAATTTTCAGCTCCATTTCAATAACGTCCTCTTTATAACTAACAATGCGTAAATTTTGTCATGCTTAGAATTTTCTATTATGTTACGCTAAAAAAATCCTTATAATATAGAGCAAATGCATAAAAATATTAACGTCGTGTCATTTTGATAAAATTTAGTATATTCAGTCACCTGGCAATTTGATTGGACAATTTCTAATATTTTGTAGAAATTTTGACTTTGGGGACTGGCAAGGGCCCACAAGTGCAAAAATTTATAAGTCGGCTTAAGTCGATAAAATTTGGTATCAGCCACCCAAGCATTTAGTTAATTAAAATTTGGTATATTCACTTGAAAATTATATTAGATAATTTTTGGTATTTTGTACACATTTTGCGCGTTTTTAGAACGTCAGACCGAAAGACCATTTTTACGCCACTCCACTGATCTAGGATAATATTGTTTAGAAATCTTCGACCAAACTTTTGACATTTTAGCTGAAAGATTTTAGTTGTTTCCCCTAAGATACAAACGGACGAACGGAAATGATAAAGTAACAAAGTTTTTGTTGATATCAATTTTGACTTTGGTAATTTGTTAACGTACTGGTAAAATATACGTTTGTATAGGGTGTACCCTAATTGGTAAAACGTGAGGTTTGAAATACGTGCCAATTTGGGCGGCTTTATCTTTTAAAAAAAAAACGCATTTGACCGAAATTTAGAAAGAAATGCACGCAGGTCACAGTGGCCTAAACACCCTCGTAAAAACAATAAATCAGTTCAGCATTCAAAATCAAATGGACTTCTTCTTCAAACTCTTGACTCCAAGACCCGCCAACAACAGTACCACAAAACCCATTTGCTCAGCTGGCAGAGTTTTTCATATTCCCCTAACTCCAATCCTTTCTATTATTGTCCTCTTCAGATTTTCATATTCCCCTAACTCCAATCCTTTCTATTATCGTCCTCTTTAGTTTTCCATATTCCCCTAACTCCAATCCTTTCTATTATTGTCCTCTTCAGTTTTTCATATTCCCCTAACTCCAATCCTTTCTATTATCGTCCTCTTTAGTTTTTCATATTCCCCTAACTCAAATCCTTTCTATTATTGTCCTCTTCAGTTTTTCATATTTCCCTAACTCCAATCCTTTCTATTATCGTCATCTTCAGTTTTTCATATTCCCCTAACTCCAATCCTTTCTATTATTGTCCTATTCAGTTTTTCATATTCCCCTAACTCAAATCCTTTCTATTATTGTCCTCTTTAGTTTTTCATATTCCCCTAACTCCAATCCTTTCTATTATCGTCCTTTTCTCCTGCCTCTCACTGGAAAACATTTAAACGACATACTGTGATCAGATTTCCATAATATAAAGCTGACATATTTTGATGAAATACAATAGCGTTGTTAGGAAAGTCATCTTGATCTACCTACGCAATCTTGTTCTACCCTACCGCCATCTTATTTTACCCCTTTATGTTCTACAAACTAAGCCCATTAAAAAAACTTTTATCTTTTCCTTTTGAGATGGATGATATTCTTATTTTTTTGCTGAATTAAAGGAAAAGTGTAATGCAAGTCTGAAGAAGTCTCATATTGCTAGAAGGTTTGTCAGTGCCTTAGCTTTTCATGTCGATGGAGGAGAGTGAATTCCATCTGAAAAAGATAACACAATTTTAGTGAAGACGCCTAATTCACTTTGCCTTTAAAAGTGTAATCCAAGTCTGAAGGGGTCTCATATTGCTAGAAGGTTTGTCAGTGCCTTAGCGTTGTATTTCGATGGGGGAGATTGAATTTCTAAATGTCACACAGACACATTTTAGTAGAAACTGCTGGTGCACTTTGTGTTTAGTGGAAAAGGCTGGTGCACTTTGTGTTCAGGAAAAATCTAATACAATCATGAAGGGTTCTCATATTGCTAGAAGGTTTGTCAGTGCCTTAGTGTATCATATCGATGGGGGAGAGTGAATCCTCCCTTAAAGCCAACATTATTATATTTTTGTTTAATGCAAATGTGCACTTTGTATTTAGTGGAGATGCCTGATGCACTTTGTCCTTAGGAAAAGTTTAATCCAAGTCTGAAGGAGTCTCATATTGCCAGAAGGTTTGTCAGTGCCTTAGCGTATCATATCGATGTGGGAGAGTGAATCCTTCCTTAAAGCCAACATTATTATGTTTTTGTTTAGTGCAGAGGACTGGTACACTTTGTGTTTAGTGGAGATGCCTGATGGACTTTGTGTTTAGTGGAGACGTTTGGTGCAATTTTTTTATTGGGGATGACTTGTGCACTTTATTTTTATTGGAGATGACTGGTGCACTTTGTTTTTATTAGAAATGACTTGTGCACTTTGTGTTTAGTGGAGACGCCTGATGCAATTTTTTTTGTTGGAGATGGCTTGTGAACTTTGTTTTTATTGGAGATGACTTGTGCACTTTGTTTTTATTAGAGATGACTTGTGCACTTTGTGTTTAGTTGAGATGCCTGATGGACTTTGTGTTTAGTGGAGACGTTTGGTGCAATTTTTTATTGAAGTTGACTTGTGCACTTTGTTTTTATTGGAGATGACTTGTGCACTTTGTTTTTAGTTGAGATGTCTGATGCACTTTTTGTTTAGTGGAGACGCTTGGTGCCATTTTTTTTTTTATTAGAGATGACTTGTGCACATTGTGTTTAGTGGAGATGTCTGATGCACTTTGTGTGTAGTGGAGACGCTTGGTGCATTTTTTTTTATTGGGGATGACTTGTGCACTTTGTTTTTGTTGGAGATGACTTGTACACTTTGTGTTTAGTGGAGACGCTTGGTGCCATTTTTTTATTGGGGATGACTTGTGCACTTTGTTTTTATTGGAGATGACTGGTGCTCTTTGTTTTTATTAGAAATGACTTGTGCACTTTGTGTTTATTAGAGATGACTTGTGCACTTTGTGTTTAGTTGAGATGTCTGATGCACTTTGTGTTTAGTGGAGACGCTTGGTGCCATTTTTTTATTGGGGATGACTTGTGCACTTTGTTTTTATTGGAGATGACTGGTGCTCTTTGTTTTTATTAGAAATGACTTGTGCACTTTGTGTTTATTAGAGATGACTTGTGCACTTTGTGTTTAGTTGAGATGTCTGATGCACTTTGTGTTTAGTGGAGACGCTTGGTGCAATTTTTTTATTGGGGATGACTTGTGCACTTTGTTTTTGTTGGAGATGACTTGTGCACTTTGTGTTTAGTGGAGACGCCTGATGCAATTTTTTTTTTATTGGAGATGACTTGTACACTTTGTGTTCAGTGGAGACGCTTGGTGCCATTTTTTTATTGGGGATGACTTGTGCACTTTATTTTTATTGGAGATGACTGGTGCACTTTGTTTTTATTAGAAATGACTTGTGCACTTTGTGTTTAGTGGAGACGCCTGATGCAATTTTTTTTGTTGGAGATGACTTGTGCACTTTGTGTTTAGTTGAGTTCGTATAATTTTATGTTAATTGAACAAACGAAAAAATCTCACTCACATAGCACACCCAAAGGTCGTGTTGCGTACCGCCACTGGTTATCAATATATTTTTCAAGGATTGGTTGTTAGAAAAACATAATATTATCTCAAGTGTTATTTTATTTTTTGTGTTGCAATTTCGCTAATTGGAGAGCACTGAGAGCTCTTGTTGATAGTCGAAAGCTTTTTGACTTTCACATTGTTAATAGTATTGCTATAGTTGTTATATTTTGTTGTTGCTTTTGTTTGTTAGCATATAGCTATCCTCTCAAAAAACCACTTCGCGGTAAAAAGTTTCCGCCAAATCTCTCTAATGCTTTAATTGACCTTTCTCTTTTAATCAGTAGGTGACATGAGTAATATTCACCTGTATATCATTATCCTACATTGATTCCCCTTCCTACATACCTCCTGTTCCCCACCATATTCAAACTTTTTTCACACCTATAGTTTTATGGCATAGCAAGCTTGATCAAATTCTGTCTTTTAGTTGAGAACATTTTTTGGAGAATTTATGGTAGTAGGAGGTACTTTTTACCGATAAAATATCAAAAGGCACACACTTCTACAAGATGCAACCAAATGAGATAAAATCAGTTCCGTAGATTTGGTTGTTGTCCCGTCAACGTCCAAAAATATCAAGATGTATCTCCTCTGTCTGAATGTAAAAATGAACGTTTTGAAATGTTTTTTTCTCATTGTTTCAGTAACATTTCTTTCCAAAATATTGATTTTTATCTCCCATCCGATTATGAAATATCAACAAAAGTACTTATTTTTCCCGTGGCTGTAGATAGACTTAAAAAGTGCACTCTGTGCCGTGAAGTAATATGACTTGCGCAATGTTCATTGTATTTGATTTGGCGGATGGAGCGCTACCATGCTTCACTTTAGGTTTATAGATGACTTGAAAAGATAGTGTTGAAGACATGTGCTAAAGTACCATCGTCAGCACTAGATGGAATCTTCATATTGGAGAGAAACCAAATAATTATGCTGACATTAATCTACTCTTTGGACTGGAAAGCTAACTAGTATTTTTGACACGATTTTAAAATTTCCTGCTCTCAAAGCGAGTGTCCTCTAGGGCGGAGTAGAACACAAACACGCGGGGCCAACATTTGCTATCATATTTGATTTTCTGGGAATAAATTAATATTCCAGGAATGTGTCATTGACGTAAAAAAACTTTGCCAATGTGACACATGGGTTTATTATTTTACTGGCTAAAATAAATGCCCCACTATATATTTGACGATTTTAATTGAAAATAATAAACCAATACGTCAAATGACATTTACATTTAAATTTTAGGACCTATTTAAATTTTAGATTAAGCCAACTATCATACCACGTTGAATACACCAGTTCCCGTCAGATCACTGAAGTTAAGCAACGTCGGGCGTGGAAGTACTTGGATCGGTAACCGCTTGGGAACACCATGTATCGTTGGCTCATTTTTCCGGCCCAACCCAGGCTGGGTGAGGTCAATGTGGGTAGCTGGTTTGCAAGTTTCCAGCGAATGGAGGGTAAACCCCCCGTCTTGAAGGACCAATAAATGTTAAAGAGACGTAAAGCCAAATTAAAAAAAAAAAAAATTTAGATTACGCAGGTATTTAGGTCACAGATCGTAACCGGCATTCTTTTTGTGTGAGTGTCATAGTGCGAATGATTTTTTATGAATTCTTTTTTATATTATGGTTCCAGAATTGTATTATTATTATTATTAATTTGGGAATAGATTTCCACGTTTTGATTGAATAAATAGAAAGATAACTTTATTATCTTTAGGTGTATAAAATTTCAAATCAATGTAAGAAAATTTGAGCACTAAGAAATATAAAAAAATTGGTATGGACTTTCATTACATTTATTAGCTAATTATTTTTGGGGTCATTATGGGCCAACCGAGGTCAAATTGTGGTCATTTAAGTGAGTAGATCTGCAGTTCATAAAACAATTAGTTTACAAAATATTGTGAGGTCTCATCGTTCAGGTCTAGTTTTAACACTGTTAACCAAACTATAATATGTCCTGGTTTATATAATATAATATGACCTGGTTTCATTGAAAAGATATATCTTGAAGTCCCAAATATCCGACTGCAAAATAGAAATAATCGAAATTTTTTCAATGCAACTAGGATATTCAACACCTATTTATAGAGATTCACTTTATCATTAATGATGATCTTCAACATATATGCCTCCAACCTAGATATTAGTCAACCTTCAGCTATTTACAAAAACAATTGTAAAAAGATATTATTTATTGAAGATAATGAAACTTAGCTCTTATAAATTAGAATTCATATCAAATGTTTGCGTAATTGCAGTGTATATATCTGCGCGTGAACATTATTAAAAAAAAAAAATTGCTGTATGTCTTTGATGTCTTTGTCTTTTTGTACCACGATATGTTGTTTGGATTTATTTTTTCTAATTTTTGGCTGTTTGTCGGTATGGCTTTGTCTTTTTGTACCACGATATGTTGTTTGGATTTATTTTTTCTAATTCTTGGCTATTTGTCGGTATGGCTTTGTCTTTTTGTACCACGATATGTTGTTTGGATTTATTTTTTCTAATTTTTGGCTGTTTGTCGGTATGTCTTTGTCTTTTTGTACCACGATATGTTGTTTGGATTTATTTTTTTCTAATTTTTGGCTGTTTGTCGGTATGTCTTTGTCTTTTTGTACCACGATATGTTGTTTGGATTTTCATGATATTCATAGAATAAGCTGATTAGTTTTTCGGCTCTCTTTGACCATCCGTGATCATTTTAAGTGAGTGATATCTACAGTTCACAGAACTACTAAATTTTCAAAAAAGGAAAGTGATTGCTTTAAGAGTGAAAAATAATTTGGTAGACATTTTAATGAGAGTTGATGAAAATAAAAGACCGAACTCATTGATAATGCTTAACAAGTAAATTGAAAACGATTCGAGTGTAAAATTCTGATTTGGAAGAATTATTTGAGTGGAAAAGTCAGGAAGAGGCAGGGAGAACGATAATAGTGAAAATATAAAATGGCCACTATTTTTTTTTGGAAAATTTAATGGGGCGTTGTACCTTTACACCTACAGGAAATGCTGTAGAGCAATGNATGGGGGGGGGGGGGGGGAGGATTTTTCAACACCCCATCACACGCACCCTCAAGCGGAGAAACACTATGCGGCTTCAAAGTTAATTTTATATTAGCACATCAGCACACACGAAACAGCATTAGATATGCGGCCTTTTTTTTTGCTTGACCTCTCTTTAACATCTATTGGTCATTCGAGACGGAGGTTTAACCCTCAATTTGCTGGAAACTTGCAAACCAGCTACCCACATTGACCTCAGCCAGCCTAAGTTGGGAAGTCACTATTTTTTTGTCGCTTGGCGCATACATTTAAATTAGAGCGATCCCATTATGTAAAAAGTCAATTGCCACTGGATCAGTGGAATGTATAATTGATTTTATTTTTTTCAAGTGGGAACCTAGCCGACAGTCGCGATTATTTTGTCGCAGACCACGAAAAATTGTTAGGACAAGGTGTTGCCGTCCCAAGATTTATTTGAATTAGGTCTGGAGTTTGTTTCAAATCAAACCATTTTACACATACGGTAAATGTATATTGTAACCGTATATTATACGGTTCCCATATTACCTACACCTTAAGGTAACACCAGTACACCGGGCCCCTGAAAAACTTCGGGCACGGAGGAATCCCCCCTCTCACGTCAGGCCTGTATTTCAGATAACTTTCAATATAAAATGTCTATGTAGAGTGAGAAGTATCTTGAGAACAGATCACGTGGAATAACTGAGTTGCGATTAGCAAGAAAATATCAACAAGGTGACACGACCTGAAGGGGAGGAAATGGAAAATCGTTAGAAATGACTTGGAAATGTGTAATAAAAATAAAAAAATAATGAGATAGCGGGCGGTTTGAGTAGTGCGTATATTTGAGATGAAAAAGAGGATACTCAGGGTCCTTTCGGATGGGTCCAGTCACTCGTACGAATTACTTAAGTGTGTCACAAGACCAGCGTGGTTTTGGGCTTTTCAGATCTCCTACATTTACATACATCACCCTTTCATGTACACCCTCCATTTTAACAATGTAAGTCTGAGTATAAGAACTTGTTATTCGGCCCAAATATCATAGATTCACCAGATCCGAAGATACATGGGGGGGGGGTCAGAAATATGAAACAGTTTGTGTAATGAACACACTGCAATTCTTAGGCTTGACTTAGAACTTGGCCAGGCGCACTATCGTATGTCTAGATATTACAGTTCCGTTAACTCAATTGATGCGTTCTTTTGGAGCTAATTTAAAGGTGATCAGACTTAGGATACAATGCAATTGAAATTGATTAGTATTAAAAGGATTCTATTCAGTGTACTGATTTTGGGAATCTAATTCCCTGACAAAAGTTTCTGCTTTTATGGTAGAATGACTCTTTGGAATCGGAGAATATGGAGAAAGTGATGTCCTTAGTTTTGTGCTATTTTGTTATACAACTGGATGACCACGCCAATAGGGGAGATATAAGATATCCCGCATAGATGTTTGGTTAAGTATCTCGTTTATCCAATTTCTAAATTATAGATATTTTTCTCTTGGATTAGGATTTTTTTTCTCTCTCTGTATAATGCTGAAAAACACTGAAAGTTTTATATCCGATTAGAAATCTGGTTATTATGTCGTTAACCTTTTCATTGCCTTTTGCTAAACAAGAAGAAACTTTGTATGTATTGTATATGTAATATCAAACAGCGCGCGAGAGGAGAGGTACTTCCAAAAGCTCCTCTCCTCCTTACTTCTCCATGGGTTTATTGCACTTTGAATGTAAAGAGTAGGCATAAATGGATTATTAGTATACAGGGTGTAACATAATTTGATGTCATTATGTTAACCATATATTCTTGAGATCGAAATAAAATTATTTTATAGAAAATAGTGATGCAGTACGAGCATAAAAAAATGTCTTCCATATCTGACCCAGATAAGGAAGAAATCGTATGGGGTGGCTCTAGGTTGGGTGCAAAGCAAAAATCTGCGTTTGCGAGGGACTCGCAAATAAAAAATCCGAAACATACACCTGGAGGATGCGCCAGACATGACATTTATAATTTGAAATTTGTTCTCGGGCTCATACCATGCATCGTTTAATAATTTAATATATTCTATTTGCTTGATTATAAATTTGCTGAGAAAAACAAATGTTTTTTTTCTCTCATTAAATTTTGTTTCGCGTTTCGTAAAAAATTAAAATTAGGTATGTCACTTACCTATTAACTTTGTGTGGCGCTTTTATTGTGAAAAGTTTAGATATGGTCTGCTTTTCAGGGTCAAAGACCTGGGGGTCGCTCAATCTAAATACACTCAAAGCTTTTCGGTGGTCGCTGGAATCTGTTTTTTTTTTTTTTTTTTTGGAAAATGAATTTAACACAAAAAAATGTCAGAATTTTGAATTAAAAAAAATTACGAAGAAAGCCGGAACGGGAGGCTTTTGTAGAGTAAAAATTCATCTTAACCACGAATTATGTCACACCCTGTTTAGTTACAAAAATGCAACTCACGTTTGCATGCAACGACATCAAAGAGTCTCAGATTGAGAAAAGATGCAAAAATAAAAAATAAAAAAAAACATTTCAGTCAGACTTGCTGGTTTGAAGACATCAGTACGTTGGTTCGCAATATCGAGCCCGCAGATCCCCTGGGAGCTCGTAAAACAATAAAAGTATATGATTTTTGATAAAGGTAAGGTTGCCTCATAAAACGATAAAAGTAAATGATTTTTGATAAAAGTAAAAAATAAAAAGAAGCATTTCAGTCAGACTTGCTGGTTTGGAGACATCTGTACGTTAGTTCGCAATATCGGTGGTGGCGAGCCCGTAGATCCCCTTAGAGCTCGTAAAACGATAAAAGTAAATGATTTTTGATAAAGGTAAGGTTGCCTCATAAAACGATAAAAGTAAATGATTTTTGATAAAAGTAAAGTTGCCTCATAAAACGATAAAAGTAAATGATTTTTGATAAAAGCAAAGTTGCCTCAATTTTTGTAAATGATTTTTGGCCGAGACCTCTTTGTCGAAAAAATCAGGACCCTAAAGGTTTTTATTAGGCCATTCATAAAAAGATTTCTCTGAAATATTTAACCCTGTTTGAAGTCCTGCAGGTATATACCATTAAAATGCCTCACGAAATTTTAAGGATATAAATAGTCTGAGAGGCGCACAGATGTTCTTGAAAGATATTAAAGTTATACTTGGCGTAAAGGTGCTCTAAAGGACTTCAGAGCACCTTTAGGGTCCCCCTGAAGTCCTTCAGAGTACCTTTAGGGTCCCCCTGAAGTCCTTCAGAGCACCTTTAGGGTCCCCCTGAAGTCCTTCAGAGCACCTTTACGCCATGTATAATTTTAATATCTTTCAAGAACATCTGTGCGCCTCTCAGACTATCTATATCCTTAAAATCTACGGGGCCCCCTTTTATGGAGTGTTGGGTGTTATTGAAAAGACAATATCGATTCGAAAAACATAAGGTAACGATTTAATGTAACGAAAACACTATTTAGACTACAAATTGGACCTACGTCCTTCTAACAAAATTTCAATGAACGATAAGTGGCAAACGTGCCGAAACCTCCGTTTTGAATGAATTCAAAAGAGACGTTAACTGCCAATATGACATGGTTAACTGCCAATACATTAGGTACTATTTGAAACTGCCAATATGACATGGTTAATTGCCAATATGACATTTTTGGAAGGGAATATTTTTGGCACGGGAACGGCCATGCCTTAAGGCGCCAAGCTATAGTTCGTAGCGAAGCACGGGCGTAAGAACCACTATAAAATGTCACATTTGAAAGCCTCAGGATAAAAAGTTCAAAAGATACAGGGGTACAAAAAGTTCTCAATATTATTCATCAATATTATGAGGCATTTCCCATGGAGCTAGAAACACGGAATTTGCTGGAGGGGTGTATTTTGACATACAAATAAAGGGAAAAATCCAAAAACCGTACTTTTTCCTCATAACCCCCCCCCCATCCAAAAAGTTGGAATCTGTTACTTGTATGTTATTTAGCTTAGAGGAGTCTATAATTTTCCAAACGCCAATGATAAAAAATGTCAATATAAGTAAATTTAAAATATATTATGATGAAAGTAGGTTTATCCCCTCCCTCCCAAAGAAAAATTAAAATCTATAATATGTAGGTATGATATTTCACCAACCATCGGTATTTTTCTGAATTGTGTTTATCAATTTTTTTTCCTACATGTTAGTGTTATTCTCAAATAACTTGCCAAGTTGAAATCACATTGAATAAATGTACTACATAGAAACACATTGAATTCAAAACCGATTCTGATAGTAAGAGGACTTGGCCATATTTTAGTTGGATCTCACCATTTTAATTTGACCGTCATTTTTTGGATGGGTACTTGGCCTTAATTTTCACTTTTATGCTTTTTGTGGGATTAGTTTATCCTCCCAAAAATTTATATTTTCTCGTCCAATATTTCACATCCATCTTTAAAATGTATCCCACCCAATTATAATAAAACCTTTACTTTTACAAGCACTCAAGATGATGTGATTTTTCATAACAAACTCTTTCTTCCTGGGATTTTTTTTCTACCTTTGGGTTATGAAAGTAAATTAAAGCGAAAGTGGAAAAAGATATTGGGGGGAGGGGGAGCATATAAAAAATGAAGATATCATTTATAAGGATATCACTGTATAGGTCAGGCAGCACGTCAAGTATCTCAATAACGTCATTATATAGATCAAGCATGACAATGGAAAGGGGATCGTACCTATATACAGGGTGGCCGCCAATTTATATATTCATAATACTTCGCGATGATTAGATAGTTCTATGATTTGGAGGTCAAAATTTAACGATTACTCTATATTTCTCGGAATCAGTTCGAATTTAAAAAAAAAAACATACATTTTTGATGCCGTTCTTGTGATACCTTGGATTTTATACAGGGTGGTTTAGAAGTATAAAACCTCCATTTTTTTCTTTCATATTTTGATATCCCATTAAATTCTTTTTTTCTTCTTGTGATTTTAAATTATACAGGGTGTTCACATTTTCCGATAAATTTCGAAAGATGGCACCGTTTTTCGGTACTTCTAGACCACCCTGTATAAAATAAAAGTTATTATAAGAACCGCATCAAAAATCAAATATATATGGATTTTTCCTTTTCTCGAAAATTTAAACTGGTTACGAGAAAAATTGAGTGGCCATAAATTGGCGACTACCCCGTATATACTGTACTTATAACACAACACACGGATATGATAATGTATTTACAATCGTTTCCGATGGTAGTCGGAAGTATGAAAGTGCAGCTCCACACACACACACAAAGAAGTTGTTATTTGCTGCTAAAGTTTTTCACTGTCATTATAAATCTAAGCTTAAAAGCTAATAATTAACATGTGACCCTCCAGAACAATGTCAATCACTGCAATATAATATTGGTGTTGCTGAATGCTATCTCAATCAAAACACTAATCTGTTGCTCAATGCTACCTCATTCAAAACGCTAATGTGGTGCTCAATGCTATCTCATTCAAAACACTAATGTGATGCTGAATGCTATCTCAATCAAAACGCTAATGTGTTGTTCAATGCTATCTCATTCAAAACACTAATGTGATGCTCAATGCTATCTCAATCAAAACGCTAATGTGTTGCTCAATGCTATCTCATTTTACAATCGTTTCCGATGGTAGTCGGAAGTAATAATACTAATAATCAAAACGCTAATGTGTTGCTCAATGCTATCTCATTCAAAACGTTAATGTAATGCTGAATGCTATCTCATTCAAAACGATAATGTGTTGTTCAATGCTATCTCAATCAAAACGCTAATGTGTTGCTCAATGCTATCTCATTCAAAACGTTAATGTAATGCTGAATGTTATCTCATTCAAAACGCTAATGTGTTGTTCAATGCTATCTCAATCAAAACGCTAATGTGTTGTTCAATGCTATCTCAATCAAAACGCTAATGTGTTGCCCAATGCTATCTCATTCAGAACGCTAATGTGATGCTCAATGTTATCTCAATCAAAATGCTAATGTTTTGCTCAATGCTATCTCATTCAAAACGCTAATGTGTTGCTCAATGCTATCTCAATCTAAACGCTAATGTGTTGCTCAATGCTATCTCATTCAAAACGCTAATGTGATGCTGAATGCTATCTCAATCAAAACGCTAATGTGTTGCTCAATGCTATCAGATTCAAATTTTCTTTGAATCTGATAGCATTGAGTGCAATAAAATTATACCTTTGTAAAAAAATTGTGTTAACTAAATGATAATAATTGATCTTATTACCTTGGCTTGCCTTCACGCCCCTCAAGGGGGCGCTCCCCCCAGTTTGGAAACCTCGTCTTTAGAGACACCTGAAAAGTACGCTTTCTTTGTGACGTGAATTAAAAATCACTTGTGCAACGCTCATTGTATTTGGCTGGCGCGGCGCGGCGCAGCGCTGCCACGCTCCTTAATTACCAGTAGAGTTGGGACCAATCTAACAATAGAAAACTGTTGCCCTATGGAGTGATCATTGTGAGTTGTGAGACTGTATCGCTCTTTGGTCTGAAAACAGCGTAAATATTATCAAATATCAAAAGCAACAATAGAAAGATTTATCCGAGTGCCTTCCTTCGAAACTTTTGACACTTTGGTCCCCATTTTGTAATGAAAACTTTTAAGTCTTTTGTTCTTCACAGTTTGTTTTGTATGCAATATATTTCATATCAAATTTCAAAGTTTAAAATTCTGGTAAGTTGTATTGAAAGTTTAGTTTGGGCCCCGGCATTGCATATTAAATTAAGGCAATTTAACCTTCGTTTTTCTTGAACTATAAAATATGTATGACTTAATTTGATTATAATAATAATAATTATATTTAATTATTTTAGTAAACAATGATTTGAAAATCGATGGTCATAACTGTGATTGTTTGTTGTGATTATTTTCAATAATGAACTTTGGAATCGTCACGACTCCTTTCCTCCTCAAAATTTGATATTTTAAAATCGATGTAATAGAATCTGTTCGTCCGCAATAAGCCCGCAGCGCTGTGAACTGATTTGTATGAAATTTGGTATATATACGTCGATCCCATGCGGGGTCTAGTTTTATCCCGAAACTATTCCTTGCTGCGATTTCATTCGGGGTATAGTTTTACCCCGAAAGTTTTCCTTGTTGTCACAGTCATACAGAAATTCTCTATTGCCAAAGGCGTTAT
This sequence comes from Pachypsylla venusta, assembly GCA_012654025.1. Taxonomy (NCBI): domain Eukaryota; kingdom Metazoa; phylum Arthropoda; class Insecta; order Hemiptera; family Aphalaridae; genus Pachypsylla; species Pachypsylla venusta. The sequence continues at coordinate 39,393,149 of CM022874.1, forward strand.
TTCTTCCAAAAGCAACTCTGGAATATTATTATGTTGCAGTGATTCAAAAGGCTCTAGATGTATATCATGACAATTATAATGACGTCTCCGTGGCAGAGTGGGAATCACACTTGTCTTGCACCAGGCAGGTACCGGGTTCGAATACTGTTCGGATCGAAAATTTGAAAAAGGTATTTTTGAATTTTCTGCTTGGTCTCATGGTTGTATTTCGAAGTAACTCAGCCTCTTGAGGACAATTGAATAGCTTTGGTAATAGCGACAAATACAAGCACTATGAGGTTATTGTTGAGTATAGCTTGGTGTATTGAAGTCATTGTTAGAAAATACCTTGTAATATAAGCAAACAACAACTTATTTAGAGCTGCATTTTCAACCATCGGAAACGATGATGTCACTATTGATTGATTGATTGATTGATTATCTATCCGGTCTGCCCCCTCTTCATAATCTGAAACTTAAAGATTTCTTTATTTTTTATTTCAGTTTCGGACTTTACCCAGGAGCTTTCCCAAATGTACGAACATCACGCAGAGGAACTCCAACTTTTAGTGGCAAATTTTAGAAAGAAAAATGCTGAACTACGGAAAGAGCGGTAAGTGTTGTTGATGATTATGATTGGCCAGTTGTATGTAACTTTTTTTTATTGTTTCTTAGCAATTAAAAGACATTTCCTGGTAGCCAGATTTGTATTCATCAATATTGATATGATTGTAACTGTCCTCGTAAAAATCTTATAGTTCCATAGGTTAGGCGTAATCGGGGTCTTAGAAAAAAAATCCCGACCCGGGAAAAAATATACGGCACTCCATATTATACCTTCAGCTAAAAACATTGTATGTCACACCAGTACACCGGACCCCTGAGAAAAATCCGAGCCCGAGGAAATCTCCCCTTTCAACCTCACTCGTCAGGCCTAGATGTATTTTTTTGCAATCCATATATGACGAATTACTATCTTCCATGAGGCCTGCCTGCCCTCTAGGTGTGGACTTCGATTTTTTTCTATCTTCAAATTTCATTCAATTCATTTCACTTCTCCCAGGTGAAAAAGTCTAAATATTTTTAATCTAGCAATGTCGCCACTGGAAGCTACTCACATTAAAGTAGCTACTTAATATTAATCACGAGGATATGTACACCCGGAATGCATGAGCACATTACGGAAATTTTCTGACCCGATAGGGAATTGAACCCGAGATCCCCGAGTACAAAGCCTGTGTGATAACCGCTAGACCAAGAGGACGGTTTTCGAAATAATAATTGACAAAATAGCAACTTCTCTGTGAATGCTGAAGAAACCAATCGAACGGTTATAACTGTACCGGTTTCATAAACTAACCGATTTTTGTTTCAGTCCAGCCTGTCCCAGTTCTCTATTCCATACTTGGGAGAATCTCCTACAAGAAGTGGAGGTAGACTCACAGGCCCATAGTGACATAGCGTCAGTGTTTGGACGTCAGGTGTCCAGACCATTATTAGAAAGATCTTTTCATAGGAAAGTTCAAGCAAGAAAAGTTTTTGGTCATCGAGAATCTTTTGAACTGGTAATCAATAAGGCAGAAGAAAAGCTAGCTAAGGTGAGAACTTGAAATATTAGTTTGAAAGATTTTAATCTTCTTTAACATCCAATCACACGTGGAGGAGTATTATGCGGTCACTTAAGGATAATTAAGTTTTCTATCAATTTATTCAAAACGTAAAAATCTATTACATCTTTGAATAACATGTTAAAAAATATTTTAATAAATTAAAACAAAACACTTACCAAGAACACTAATTATAATTATTTATGAAGAAACTAGTTTCGAATCATTCGATTCATCATCAGTCTAGTCGAGTCGAAAGATGGAAGTTGACTGAGGATTGTTCATCGCGTGACGATAAGATGGCTAGAAA
>CM022874.1:39396490-39417386 GCA_012654025.1 Pachypsylla venusta
ACTAGACTAGAAATTCATTTATGGACTCACTAATCACTAACCCCTATGTATTAAAGATAGGTAAAGAAGCAATCACTAGACTAGAAATTCATTTATGGACTCACTAATCACTAACCCCTATGTATTAAAGATAGGTAAAGGAGCAATCACTAGACTAGAAATTCATTTATGGACTCACTAATCACTAACCCCTATGTATTAAAGATAGTTAAAGAAGCAATCACTAGACTAGAAATTCATTTATGGACTCACTAATCACTAACCCCTATGTATTAAAGATAGGTAAAGGAACAATCACTAGACTAGACTAGAAATCCACTTATGGACTCACTAATCACTAACCCCTATGAAAAGTAAATAAATCACAATTGAGTCTAGTCTAGATGATCTGAAAAGATGTTGAGGACTCGGAGAGCTTGAGCAGACGGACTTATAAAACCTGCAGTAAAGAGCATTCACACTAAGTACTGCCAGTTAAGGCAAGTGAATCCCGCCGAGCGTGATGCAATGTCACGTGCAGGTCTACCATGAACACGTTCCTTCAACTGCCTGGAAGAATATTTTTAATTTTGCCGGATGGATCACTTGCCGGTCAGTGTCATTGCTCCTTAAATTGGATTATTCAGTTAATTCTACATACACTATGCATGTGATTTTCTTGGTTTTAAAAACTTTGCAGTTTTTGAAGACTGGTCATTTTATTACCTAGACACCCAGGTACAAATTGAACGTTTCAAATGTCAAACGGAACAGAAAAATATTTTATTCGATTTTTGGACGTACCTTGAAATCTTATGGATAATCCGGCCCTGATCGATTTACCTTTGCTGTACTATTTTTATAATTGTATCCTTTGTGGTCCTCTGGCCTTAGGGACTCTTTTCACTGTATTTCCCTTTATTATATTATATTGAATTTTTCTTTTCAAGTTACGTCCCACAGGGTGCAAAACAATTTTCTACCCCAAACCATACATTCTACCACACACAAATTGCTGAGCGGTGCTTTTGTCACTTTTAAATTAAAAATATATAAATATGTTTCTCATGTAAATACCTATTATATTGTAAAAAAAATCGCGGTGAGCAGACATGTTGTACAAAAACAAAGCCGATCGGTACTTTTTTTTAGATTGTCACATAATAACTATACAGGGTGTCCCCAAAGAAAACAATTAATCCTTTTATCCTCGTATAATAAAGCTTAAATAAAGGCTACCTTGCTTAATAAACATGATCCCGAAAATGCACCTACCCCGCGCAAGGGTGCTGACCAGAAAAGGTAATGCTAGCATTTTTGTTATTTAGTACCTATATCAGTAGTGTTTACTATTGAACATTCCGACTGTTGGGACTTGGGACTGTTGTACTAATCCCGAATATGGAAAAATAAACCGGTACTTGAACGCACAAGATCTTGGTATAATAGGTATACTTGAAATCAACTGAAAAATGTACAATGCTCGTTCACAATCTTGGGACTGCTATACTAATCCCAAATATGGAAAAAGAAACCGGTACTTGAACGCACCAGATCTTGGTACAATAGGTGTACTTGAAATCAACTGAGTCGTTCGTTTTCAGGCGAACCCATCTTTCTGAATGGCCTCATTCAGTATATTGTTGACTCGCCTTTAGGTGTAGTTTTACAGAACAATTAATGATAAGTATTTGGCTTGTAATGGGTTAATTTAGTTCTTATGTTTGCGAAACTTTTATGTTATTATGTCACAACTTTGGTGCTCATTGAAGTATTTGTAGGATTTTCCCAAAATTAATCATCCTCCAATTACTTTGAATTTTCAATTTTTACCTACAAGACTGGCACCCGTTGGCTGCGCGCATTTATATCCATAGATACTCATTGTCCTCAAATTATTGCCCCTGTCGGAGATCGAACCCGAGTGCAAGACTATTGCAGTTACAACTGAGCCAGAGAGCTTACTTCAGTTCTTCCAGAGAACTCAATTCTCTATCTTCTGGAAATGCTTTTACAACAACCAGAGAAGTTTTACTGCTAAAGCAACCACTTTTTTACTTTAATGTTCATTTGCTGTTTCACCTTTTTCGATTTCCTTTTCTATTATTTTCTTTTTTAATTTTTTGTTCCAGGCCCGACAAGATTACAAAAACGCTTATCTTTCTCACCTTTCAGCCCCCAATAACTCTGCCGCTCTAGCAAATTATATTGATGCTCATAATAACTATGTTACCCAACTCCACTCGACCAACGCCATGGTGGACCAATACTGTCATGACATCCTGCCTTCCCTTTTACAGGTAATCTATTTTTCCCATCTCTCAGATCCCAAAACCTAACTGTAGCGTTCTAGAAATTTGCAAGACCATTGATACATATTTTGGATCGGGGTACTACGCAAGGTAATTTCACATGCACCCCGATATCTCTAGCAATGCTCGATTTATCGTGTGGCACATACATTTAAATTAGACTGTTTTTTTCTGTGTAAGATAATAAAAACTCGTCACGTTTAATTTTGACTTCTTCTCTTCTGAAATAATGACGTCAAAAAAATGGTTATATGATCCAGTGGCATGTGTAACTAAATGGAGATGTTCTCATTGCTCGTTTGTCAATCGTCGCATCAAAAAATTGTTTTAGAATCCAGAGGCATGTGTAACTAAATGGAGATATCCTCATTGCCCGTTGGTCAATCGTCGCGTCAAAAAAATCGTTATATGTTCCAGTGGAATATGTAATTAAATGGTGATGTTCTCATTGCTCGTTTGTCAATCGTCGCGTCAAAAAATTGTTAGAGGATCCAGAGACATGTGTAACTAAATGGAGATGTCCTCATTGCCCGTTTTTCAATCGTCGCGTCAAAAAAATCGTTATATGATCCAGTGGAATGTGTAATTAAATGGAGATCTTCCCATTGCTCGTTTTTCAATCGTCGCGTCAAAAAATCGTTAAATGATCCAGTGGAATGAGTAATTAAATGGATATGTTCTCATTTCTCGTTTGTCAATCGTCAAGTCAAAAATATCTTTAGATGATCCAGTGGCATGAGTAATTAAATGGAGATGTTCTCCTTTCTCGTTTGTCAATCGTCAAGTCAAAAATATCTTTAGATGATCTAGTGGCATGTGTAACTAAATGGAGATGTTCTTATTGAACGTTTGTCCATCGTCACTTCAAAAAAATCGTTATATGATCCAGTGGCATGTGTAACTAAATGGAGATGTTCTTATCGCACGTTTGTCCATCGTCACTTCAAAAAATTTTTTAGATGATCCAGTGGCATGCGTAATTAAATGGAAATGTTCTCGTTTCACGTTTGTCAATTGTCACAGAAGATGTCTGATTAAATTATGAACTTTTTTTTCAAGCGGGAACAAAACTGTCCGTGACGATGCTTTTGTCGAGACAAGTAATCGTGAAGTGGGAACAAGGTGTTAGGACAGTCCCATCCTTCTACCTCTCTTTTCTGAAATTCGCGAACTCGGTGTATAACCTACCATTTTGGTTTAACATTTTCCAGAAAAAGCAGGTCTGTGAACTGTAAACCACAACGCTACACACACTTAAAATGGCCATGATACCCCGGTTAACTCATTAGCAAATTTTATCAATGTATAATGAATGCCCATGCTCATAGACCCGTGTGCTAAATTTGGTAGATTTTTTCAATTATTTCACGTCATTAGAGAATCACATTCAAAATAAAATAATAAACCCATGTGCTAATTTTAGCAGAGTTTTTCAATTATTTCACGTCCTTAGAGCGACGCAGTCAAACTAAAATAATAAACCTATGTGCGAAATTTAGCAGAGATTTCAATTATATCACGTTATTACTAAAAAGAAAAAGAAAAAATACTTCAAATTTATATAAAAATAACCTAACATTTAATTGATTCCTTGAATGTCAAGTTTTCAATTATTTTACCTAATAACAACCCCCCCTCCCCCCTCCCTTCGTGTTTTCCATTAAAAAACAACTTTCCTCTCTTCTTCATAATATTGCAAAGACTTTAAAAAGTTCAAAAGATGATGCCTTTTCAACTTTGAACTTCATATCGATTCAGAATATAATTATTTAAATTCAAATTAAAAATTTAAGTTGGTTGGCTTTCAACAGTACTCAGACTGTCATCATCCGAATAAATAGAGTTGTGATAGAACTGGATGAACAGCAGGCATATAGCAAAAGACAAGAATGCATCAGGTAATGTTTTTTTTCCAAATAATCATAATTTCACAATTACCGTACATAGCTTTTGGTCTTTCGGGCCGTATTAAAAGAGAAATATACAAAGTTACAAAAATCTTTTTTTTTTTTATGAAGCTATATTTCGACATGGAATTTAGGAACTCAAGTAAAAAAATTATATTTTACAAATTTTAAAATNAAAAAAAAAAAAAAAAAAAAAAAAGTTTCAATGCAAACTTTTTTACCCTTTTATTTTTTTTAAAAACACACAGAATAGGCACTGTGAATAATAGCCCAGTCAAAATAGATAAAAAAAGAGGTGAGCCTGGAATAAATTGCCAAAATGCGAGAGATGATTTTATTTCACGTTGGGTATCCTAAATAATCTAAGTTTGCTACGGTTTCTGAGGTGAGTAAAATTTTTTTGGCGAAAAACCGCCCAATTTTGACACTAATTTTAGTTTTTGGCATTTTATGAAGAAAAAAATAGTTCATTCAAACTCAATTAGAATTAAATTTGACGTCGAATAACATCTCTAAACGTTGAATTTGATCAGAATGGAATGTTGAAAATGGGCTATTTTTTACACTTTTCTTTCTCACTGATAAGAAATCAACTTATGAAGTTGGCTTGATATCATATCAAGCCAACTTCATATCACATTTCTTTTTATTTCAATTTGAGGGAAAGAAAAAAGAAATCCCAGGCTTTAATATCCCCCACATCTCACATTTATTATTTCAAACAATAGATTATTGTATTACATTATGAACGTATTTTTCGCCACTTAGCATTGCTCGATTTTAATGATATTAGGTAGTGCTCCGTGCTAAAATTTTATTACGGAGCCCTATACATGAATCTGACAGTAATGAAAATATTACTGTCAGTTTCATGTTTAACGCCTGGCCTGACAACGTAAAAAACGAGAGAAATATTTAAGATTTTCACTTCTACCATTGAAAAATTATGTTTGTAATGTGCAATAAAAATATATTTCTATTTTATTAACTGAGTGAGGTATGGAGCTCATAGAACTACTCATTTATGAAATATCAGTACTTGTTCATTACCTTTTTAATGAGAAATTCAGTACTATTTTTAGACCTAGTTGGAGGCACTGATTGCAATTTGTCAACACCTGATCGGGTCTGGTCCTTTTTTTATTTCAAGACGAGAGGGGTAGTGATGTAAATAGGATGAATCACTTGAATTAATAATAATATCCGAATTATAATGTAAATTTTGTAGAATTTTAGGAAAATAAGTAGGTGTGACATTTTTCATTTTAAATAACCATTTTTGAGTAGATGGGTGGGATTAGCAAAAATCTTCCACTGTTACGCTATCCCCTCAAATGCGACTAAGTGCTTCTGTTTGGATTATTGAATTACATAATAATTAAACACCCCAAGTTAAATTTGGTAATTTTGAGGTTAGACGTCATAATCTTATAAAATAGTCATATGGAGGCAAATCGGCGCTACGACCACTTCCGTCTATCGATGCGCAGGAAGGTGCAAATTTCAAAAGTGGGTATGTCCCAACGTAAAATTTGATTTTCCGCAAGTTTAATCAAATAACATTTTTTTATTTCTAATAAAAACCGTTCGCAGCGTTCAGTTTTTATAAGCCAAAAACTAAAATTGGGCGGCTTTCGGGCGCTACAAAATTTAGCTCACCTCAGAAACCGTCGTAAACTTACACTACTATTATTCAGGATGTCCAACGTGAAAAAAATAATCTCTCGCTTTTTGGGAATTAATTCCAGTCGAAAATTTTATTTGGCTGGGCTATAATGCTACCTCTTTTGTATTTACAGGAACTGGATGATGTGTATTCAGATTTGTGTAGTACCCTCTCTGATTCCGTGCTACAGGGAGCCGAAGTTATTTCCAGTCGAGTAAGTTAACCTGTTGGATTTTTTTTTTCATGCAAAAATACAGATAACACCCCATCCCACGCATCCTTGATTTTCGGGAAGGGGCAATGTGAGCAGCATTGTGCGGCCTCAAATGTTGATCAATATACTGTGCTCAATTAATAATAATAGTAACCATCTTTTTTGATAAAAACTCAATCACGCCATGCCACACACAAAAAACATACAGCAATGTCCGGTGCAATTTCCTCTTTTAGTCTCCTCAAGTAGACGACACTCTTGATTTGGGCCCCTTTTGATCTACCTTAAACAAGAACAACAACTCCGCCAAAACGCCTAATATACAATCTTCTTCTTCTTTAACTTCACCCTTTCCCAATTCTGTTTGGGGTCAGCTTTGCTTTCCTTAATTCTGCCGTGTCACAATGATTTGTTCTTTACATACCCTCTTTAGCTGTAACCCTTTCCCGGCACGGTAACCCTCACGTGCTTCTCACAGTATTCATAGAAACTCGCATTTTGCTGATGATCTATAATCATTGGTTTGAAGCAGAGCTTTTTAAAAGCTGGATACCCTTCCTAATACCAAACCTTCTGTATTAACACCGGCTTAGTATCGTCACGTAATGAAGCTGATGGCTTGCTCTTTTCGGTGGCTACATTCCTAAAACACACAATAATACAATGCATTTAATCAAATTCGTACGCTAATAATTACTTAGGTATTTACCTATTACAGTTGACACTCCAAGTCGATATTCGTTTGTCTCGATAATTCGAAGTAGCTGTCAGGTCTCTATCAAAACTCTTGATAATTCATATAAAAACAATGTATTTAGGTATACTCAGTAAATCGGGGGAAAAAAATGCGAGCATCAAAAAACACTCTATAATTCAAAGTTCGATTACCCGACTACGCGGCAATTCGAAGTTGTAAGTTCCATCTTGTAGCTTCCTCTCTCTCTGTACCTTTCCCTCTTCCACTTAGGAAATCCGTATCCCTAATTAGTTCTCAGTTAAAAAATTTGGTCAGAGGTGTTACTTTTTTATTTCCTCTTTCATCTAGTAAATTTGTATCCCTAATTAGTTCTTAGTTAAAAGTTTTGGTCAGAGGTGCTACTTTTTTATTACCTCTTTCATCTAGTAAATCTGTATCCCTAATTAGTTCTTAGTTAAAAGTTTTGGTCAGAGGTGCTACTTTTTTATTACCTCTTTCATCTAGTAAATCTGTATCCCTAATTAGTTCTTAGTTAAAAGTTTTTGTCAGAGGTGCTACTTTTTTATTTCCCTTCAAAAATTAGTCTTACTCCTATCAAGTACACGTCTCTGGCCATCTGGAAAAGAAGAAAGTAATAGAAAGTGTGGAACAAGAGGACAAAAAAATGAGATGTCGCAAAGGAATTCAACATTCCTTTAGGTGCCCTTTCGACCCTTGTCAAATCTCTCAATAATTCGAAATTTTTATTTCGCTCTGTCGCTAATTCAAACATTTCGATATTCCGAAGAAAAAAAATTAGGTTCCTCCCAAAATCGAACTGTCGATATAGTCGATTGTAGCTGAAAGATAAAAAGTTTCGATCCGAAAATGCAATGGAATGCATTTTAGTGCTGAACTCTGTGGGGTGTGCGAAAAGTTTTCAAGAACAAATCTTGACACGAGAACTTTAACTTTACATTGTTTTGTTTAATCAAGAATTTTAAACATTGGCGAATAAGATATTGCGAGGATGCTTTCTTCTTCTTTATCTTTACCCTTTCCCAATTCTACAAATTTAGGTTGGCGTTGCCTTCCCTAATTCAGTGGTAACCCTCGCTTGCTTCTCAAGGTATCAATGCGTAGTAACTACTCTTTGCTAATGATTTTCCATATTTAATTTGAAGCAGAGTATTTTAAAGGCTGGATGCCGTTCCAAACCTTCTGTATTTGAAGCTGGTTTGCTCACTCGGTGACTACATTGCGGAGATGCTTTCTATGATAATTATTAGATCATCATCTCAGGACGACTTCGCTTGAGAGAATGTAATCCTCAAGTAACTTCTCACAATCTCATATATGATTAACTTATACTCATGGAAAGTTTGTAAAAAATTACAAACACCTTCGCATAAAAAATTGGCAAACACTGTAACTAGTCTCATTTCAACGAAAAGAGACAACGGAATGAAATCATTGTGAGTAGGGATTGGTGTCGAACAACAACGGTTATTTGTAGGGCAACAGACCGGATTGCTTTTGATGACGAATTGTTTCGTGTCCGGTCGATTTTGAAAATCGGTAAGACACAAACATTTTGTCATATAAGAAAGTTGATATCAAGGTTTTTTTTCCAAGTGGGAACACAACCGTCCGTCAGGATTTTTTTGTAGTGAGCGGGGAAAAAAATAGTCACGACAAAAAAAATTGTGAAGTGCGAACATTTTTGGCTTTTCCGGTGATCAGTTCGTCGGGTGATGTTTTGTTCAGTGTCCCCAATAATAGGGAGGCTTATATGTTCAAATCACCTAATTTACGCCACTGGATTCCCGTTCTCCTCTCCTGATTAATACTTATGGTAGGTAGGTATAATAATGCGTCAATGCGATATGAGGTTAGCTTAGCATATTTTGATAAGCTAAATGTTGTGTTTTGATAAGGGAATATGTTCTACACTCCAAAATTTTAATTTAATTTTTAATTATCTACATAACCCCCCTTCCCTGAAAAATAATTTTATTTTTCCTTGCCGCCACTTTCGTTATCAACATTGCACATATGTATATACATTGCGCACCCAATTAATGAATTTGATCAGTGTCAATTAAAAGGCGGAGGGGGGTAGGATGCATCGTTTAGGATTTTGTTCGCCCTCCTGTCCAAGGAGGGCGAACAAAATCATATGATGAAAATATTATTGAAAGTGGTAAGGAAGACTATAGAGCCAGTTGCGGCGCAAGATGATTGAAATTAATATGTGGGGCGAAGGTATAGCAATTTAGACACGCGGGCCGGTCATAAAAGTTTGCAGTTTGTAGACAGTATAGGGCCACGCTTCGCTCCGCCCAATTGTAGTTCTCACAATATTTTTAAATCTCTTACACTGTCTAAAGATTGACATTTTAAAATCATACAAACATTTTGATTATTGTCAGAACTACAATACATTAACCCTTTGTTGGTCGGGCCGCAATCTTTTGGTACCACCGTATGATTTTTCGTGAATATCCTTCCTTAGTGAATATCTACAGTCAATATTCCAGGAACGTATCATAACCTTTGAAATTTTATTACCCACAGATTACGCAGATTAAGTTATTTGGGTGAAAGGTCGTGCCCAGTAGAATTTTGCTGTACCTAAACTTTGTGTGTGTGTGTCTGCGTAATGGCGTGAATGATCAGAAAATTATTATTAATTTGTCAATAGATTTTCTCGTTTTGAATAAATTGAAAGAAAATTGAATTATCCTTTTTTACAAAATTTTAATTTAATATAACAAAAATTGAGCACAGTATATTGATCAATATTTGAGGCCATATAATGCTGCTCCGTCTGTTTCTTTCCTAAAAGTCAAGGATGCGTGTGATATGGTGCTAAGTGAGCTATTGAAACAGAGAACACCGTTTGCTTATTACAATAAATTTTTATTATCCATATCTTTTTGACTGATTTCAGGGCACCGAGCAAGCTCGTCGCTATGATAATTTGAGCACCCAATGTAGGGGTGTCGTACCTTCCAATGATCTATCTCATTTTGTCAAATCCATTTCCCCCCTTCCTGCCCATCCCCATCCCTCGCATCGACTACGAGTGTTCAGTCCCCCACAAGTTCCCCAAATTGAACAAGTTGATGCAGCCGGGAACACCACTTCTGTACCTGATCCAAATTTTCAAGGAATTGTAAGTATAACATATTATGATAGTAAGGCCCAACGGTCTCTTCACAATTTTGGTGGGTATCATAGATTACATAGAGTCCCATGTAGGTCAAAATAGACTTATTATTCTGTATTACTAAGTCCTTTAAGAGTCTTGTTCTACCAGCGGTAAGCCCAAGTCGTATTACTCCTTGCATCGGCTGGATTTCGAAAGCACGACCCCTGGATAAGCAGGCAGACGATGTGACCGCTGAGCTGCCGGGGCTCGTTAAAGCTAACGAGAACTAATTATGGTTAGACGGTGTTTTTATCGCATCTTTATCTATGAATATTTTTTTTAAAAAAAGTCATGTCCCGAACTGCTTGGCATTACTTCAGAGTACTCCTTTTTGACAGCCATGTCATTCCGGAAACGAGAAAATTCAATCAAAAATGTTTGCTCCCGGTGGGATTCGAACTCATAACCTTAACAACTCGGCCACAGAGAACGGTTATCTTTGAATCTAAAAAGCTGATGTCTGTTTTAAAATGTTTTCTGGATCATTTAATATCGATTTATAGTTTAGGAAAATGTGTTTTTTAGTCATTCCTCGCTCACTAGAACACTCAGATTAGTTTACGTTCGTAAGGGTATGCTCCGGTCACAAGAATGCCGATCCATCATGTAGTGTAAACATGCAATACATGGATCAGTATTTTTGTGAGCGAGACATGGCCGCATGAACGTAACATAACCTTAGTGCTCTTATCAGCGAGGAATTGCACACAAAAATCACATTACTCGGACCTAAATCGATTTTAAATAATTTTTCAATGATACGCTTCAAGCTACGTAGAACGTTGAATACACAAATTTAATAAAAAAAATGTACCGTCCGTCGTAAACAGTACTATGTGACTGACGGTGACGAAACTTATTACTATTAGGGTACTATTAGACCCCAAACGCTGAGTGGCAAAAGTGACGCTCACTTCTTTTGGATTCTACATTCCCTGAACTTTTCTTTCTATAGGTATTATTATAAAGCAAAAGAGGAAGTCACGTTTAATTATGGCATCTATTTTTAATTTTCAGGAAGGCGTCCAATTAAGAAATGAATTAGTTATAGATAGACTAGCGTCACTCGACGTCAAATCAAGGTATGAATCTCTGAGGACAGAGTCAACGGAATTAGAAAACCAAATCAAACAACTACAGGATGCCCTAGATACTCTCAGTAGGATACAACAGAGGTAAGTTTTGGGCGGGACCTGATCGCTGATCATTATGGTCCAAAAAACACCTGTACACTGTGTAGCTTCCATCAGGATCAAATTTTGATCTTGAGGGGAGGATGAGGAATCAGCTTTTGACGGTTTTTTATTGCAACATAATTGCGTGGAGACTAAGCATTTGACAACTACATCCAAGGCATCCACGAAAAATACTTAACCAAAAGGCTAATCAAGCCAGCTCAGATCTTTGGCCTTATGCAAGGACTTTTATAGCCCTAAAAAAAAATAGAGAATTTATGAAAACACCGTATAAACCCATAAAAATCAATATTTTGAATAGCCATTTCTACTTTTAAATATTTTAAAATCAACTTCTGTCCACGTGAAAAAATATTTGTTGCTACGAAAATATTATTTATGTACGAGTATATTTATATAAAAAAAATTGTTTTATCATCGTCATTGTATCCCTACCCCGGTGGCTCTTGTGCGAATCTCCTGCCCCCCCCCCCCCCCAAAAAAAACTACACAAAGGATATCAATTATGCACAGAGTAATAAATTATGTAGATAGTTATTAATTAACTTGCATTTTTTAAAACAAAATTCTATTGTGTGGAAAGTTTACTAAAATACAGCGTGTCCCAAAATGTCCGGGCAAGCCCCCTCCCTTAGTTCTGTAGAAATCTAGGTATAAGAAAAAAACAATGCCCAATCAAATGGTTATGGTGAGATCCAGGTTCGATCCCCCGGAAGTGACTTTTTCCACGATAAGTGACGATTTCTCGGTAAATTTAAATTCAATTATTGTTCAAATAAAAGTCCAAATAAAATAAAGACTGACTTATATTTAATTTTTTATAAAATTAGAAGTACGTGCTTAATAAACGCTAAAAAATGTACGTCCTTTTTCGAGAAATCCGTTAAAAATTGACACATATTGGTGACCACACTGTATATACGTTCAACGTTGCCTAATTTTAGTAATCTGACGGAAATGGGTTTATCCACACTTTGGTTTAAATTATTTTCTTTGAAATAAGTTTTTTTTTTTTTTTTTTNTTTTTTTTTTTTTTTTTTTTTTTTTTTTTTTTTTTTTTTTTTTTTTTTTTTTTTTGGCTTAACGTCTCTTTAACATCTATTTATTGGTCATTCGAAGGGAGTTTACCCTCCATTCGCTGGATACTTACAGACTAGCTATCCATATTGACCTCACCCAGCCTGGTTTGGGCCAGAAAAATAGCCAGCAAATTGAACCTACGTGGACATCCACTTAGTAAAACCTCGCTAGATGTTGCTTAACTTCAGTGATTTAGCAGGAACTGGTGTATTCAACGTGCCATAGATTATACTCCACATTGGTTTATTATTATCATCAATAATGCACCTTTAAAATCGTCACGAAAAAGAGTGCCCCTTCAATATTTAATATTTTACGTTTCAAGGTATGTAGAATCCAAAATTCATGCCGATCTCCGTGGTTGAGTTGTTATGTGAAGTGACTCCTGGTCCGGAGATTGTGGGTTCAAATCCCGCCCGGAGCAAAAATTTTCTGATCGAATTTTCTCGTTTTCGGAGGCTGTAAAAACATGGCTTTTTATGTGGCTGTAAAAATGAGTGTTCTGAATTATAAATATATAAAATTCTAGAATACAAAATTCAAAAGAAAAAAAATTTGGTTTTGCGCCGTCCGTTATGAACTGGACATTTGCTAGTTAGCATTAATCGATTATTATTTTTAACGGGATTGACCTGTTGACAGTGTTTCCCCCATTTGTTGCAGGAGTTTAGAGCAGTGTTTGTTCAACAAAGCCAATGAGATTCAAGAGGACATTAGCATAAAAAAGTTTGACCTGAAAAATGCTCAATTACATCTAGCCTCCGTTAAAGCACAAGTAAGTTCACCAATTTATTTATTCACCGCCTGGCTGTTTACCTACTCGTGCTATACGGCAAAGAAGTAAAACATAATAATTACTGAAAAATATTAAAACAAAGAAAAGCAAGTAGTAAAGACATACCTGTAAAAGATATCGAAACCATAGACTGCAACCCCAGTAAAAATTTCAGAATTCAAGAATGTCGATTTTTCGATTTTTGACCAAATTCAGTAAGTCAAGGTCCAATACTTAAATTTTGTCGCCAAAACATATCTAGGTACTAAAAACGAAAAAGTTTTAGGTGGCCTCTTAATGGTGACTTTAGCACATAATTTGGAAAATTATGACTAGCCATTACAAGTTCAAATCTAGGATCAGGCAAAATAAAATTTAGAAAATAGTAATTTTTAGCCAAACCGGAAAATAGATGTGAATTGAACCCCCAAAATCATAGGCTGATACACCAGAAAAATGTTCAGAATCCAAAACCGTATTTCGTGGAGGATATCCCTTTATAACTTCTAGGAAGTATTTACTGGAAAATCCTCAAACTTTTTTTTTTTAATTTGGCTTAACGTCTCTTTAACATCGATTGGTCATTCAAGACGGGGGTTTCACCCTCCATTCGCTGGAAACTTACAAACCAGCTACCCACTTTGACTTCAACCAGTCTGGGTTTGGCTGAAAAAATAGCCAGTATCACGAGGGCGCGGACCCACGTGGACACCCACATGGTATAACCTCGCTAGATGTTGCTTAACTTCAGTGATCTAACGGGAACTGGTGTATTCATCCTGCCATAGACGCTGGCTAACAACTGCTTTAAGTGTAATTTAAACGTTTTTAATTTCTTGTATTTATTGGTCTCCTTCTTATAGAGGGCTTTAATACAATAAATACAAAGTACATTTATTTAAATCAATTTTATTTTTACCTTATCAAAAATCAACAATAAACCCTGCCTGACGATACTTGACAAATCTTTATTCTGATGTTCCTTCTATGCTCGGACTGTGCTGAATGCTCTGCTCTGACCGTCTCGTGTCACACAGCCTAAAGTGACTTTCGCAATAAAATATAGTTTTGCTGGTGTCATCAATAATTATATCCATTGGACAGTCAGATCAACCCTTTCACCACCTCGGCTTACACCTGGGAGATATAAGTATACTCTATTTAGTTGAACAACTTGAGTCTTGGGATAACAATAGACAATTATCAACCAAAATTCATAACGCATAGGGTTAAGATTACAATACAAAAAAAAAAAAAAAAACTTCTAAATTATGACATTCCCATGATCAACAGAATTCACAACCATTTTCGAGTTACGGCCGATTTTTGTAAAGGAATACTATGGGCTCGGGAACGATCATGCCGTTAAGGCGTTCAGGCGTAGCCAGCTAGTCTTTCATATGTCTATATCTTTTTCATTTTCTTAAATTTACAATCAAAAAACAATTTGCAACTTAAAGTTTCATATTCTCATTTTCAATACTCGCAAAGGTAAATTTTCAGAAAAAAGAAATAAAATTGTGTTTATCCTTTTTATATTTAGCAGATTTTTTTTAGAAGTGCAGCTAAATTCTAATTAGCAAATGTAGGACCTGGTTCCCGATCTAGCAATGTTTATCCACATTGGGCCAAAATAATTTCAATCGCTTCAAAATAGGCTTTTGGTGGTGGTGGTGTTGTTGCTTGTTCCAAACTACCTTTTTGAGGATTCAGTTACCACCCCATCACACACGCCCTTGATTTTCTGGAAAGAGCACGCGGAGCAGCATTTTGAGGCACTAATGGTGGATGAATGTAATATGCTCAATTTGTTTTATATGTATTAAATTGAAATTTTGTACACTGAAGTAAAATAAATTTTTCGCCAATCAAAACGTGAAAATTAATTACCAACTTAATAATAGTAATACATTTCTGGAACACACAAACAAAAAAGGCACGAATGTCGCAATTCTGCGTAATCTATACGTAGGTCCTAAAATTTAAATACGAAAGTCCCTAAAAAACAAAAAATAAATTATTGACAGAAAAATTCTTGAATTGGTTATCATCGTTTTATTTTTTTTAAAAAAAAAAAATGCTAATAGACTAATAGACAAAAAATTCTGCAAAGTATTTTTTTTTTTTTTTTTTGGCAAAAGAAAATCTATTTTTCCAACGGTATGTCCGCAATTTTTCCTTTGAGATAAAGAGTTTGCGCAAAAAGAATATCTTTACCAAAACCAAGTCAATATTGCTCGTCGGACTCATCAGATTTCGTTCGCATATTTTCATCTGTTTTCTTACAAAAAATAAACAAAATAAATATTTATTAGAAATTCAAATTTAAAATTTTATTCAAAAATCTTTATTTAATTAATTAAATTTATTTTTTGGTGCTAAGTTAACTGTTTTGTGATAAATTTCTGACTTTACAAAATACTTTCTTTATCTTTTTTATTATTTTGCTTTCTTTACCATAGTGCGTCTTTTTTTAATGTTCTCTATGTTTTAAAAGATTATTAGGAAGATCTACTTTTTAGTTGATTCTTGGTTTGTTGATTAATATTTTTTTTTATTATTATTTTTAATAATGAAATGTTGGAATCGTTAAGAAGAAAAAAATACCCCCTCTCAAAATTTTATATTTTACATTTCAAGGTTCGTAGAATTCAAAAATTTGCCGTTCGCCGTGATGGGCACTTATGCCACTTGGCGTTGAACGATTTGGATTGGTTTATAGGTGTCGTTCGTGGTGCAGTTATGCACCGAAAACTTTTCAATCGAATGTATTGTTTGTGTTTTTTCAGTTTTTCAATAATTATTGTGTCTAAAAAGAGAATGATAAGTGCTAGAGGGTTGAAATTTAATTGTGCGCCAAAACTTCTTGTTTGTGTGAGTTACTTATTGTATTGGCTTCTTATCATGGAACCCAATATACATACTAGACACACAACTAGCTCCCAGCATGGTTCATAGTTTCTTATAGTTCACTCCTAGTCAGGGCCGAATTAACACTCCCCGGGTCCCGTAGCACTTTCACAGAGCAGAGCCACCACCGGCGCCGTCTAAGTAGTCTACTTTTTGAATATCCGAATCCCAAATTTCACCTTACGCACTACGCAGAACTGAACAAACTCTCTTTCCCCCCACTCCTATCCCTAGTTCCTAGACAAAAGTCTACTTGTCCTGTCTTGACTCTGGACTTGACGAAATAATAATATGGAGCCATCAGATCGGTTCCTACTGACATTTCACTTTGTAGATTTACCGCCACACCGTGCCGCCTGTTAAAAGTCTGTTCAAAGAATAACACGCTCTAGTAGGTACCTACTTGTACTACATACTTTGAAGAGTTGGGGGCCCTGTCAAAATGATATGTTTTTTCAATTGTCAACCCAGAAATGTCGAAATATCTAGTGTAAGTTGTCAAAGCGCGGGGCCCGTAGCACGTGCTACAAGTGCTACTATTGTTAATCTGGCCCTGCTCCTAGTCACATATATTTCAAGTGGCCAACACTTTCCATTTACTGGAAAGAGTGATTTTATAGTAGTACTATTGTGGTGCTTTGTTCGGATCTGGAACGTTATCATTTTATGTAATCAATGCATAAGATACAAAAGTCAATAGATTTTGATTTTCCATATCCATTATCTATTCGTTACCCCCCCCCCCCTCAAAAGTCTGCGTGATCTGTAGAAAAGAACGCAAGGCCACACTAGTGAAAATTTGCGTGGGAGTCCCAATATCACTTAAACTGCCTCTAAGTTTAAACAAGTTTCTGTATAGAATACCCTCGCCAGCTTATTACTTATTAATGATATTGATTAGTACGATTCGTTGATAAGCAATGTCGTTTATATTTCACATGCCATTTTGACAGCAAAAGACGGGAGGTGAAAACATACTCGGGGGAATTCGATACACAAAGAGCACTTGAAATAGGTTTCAATCAATATCCGCAAGTCCTCATTAGTGTTTTTCTGATAGAGGTAACACTCTATTTTTTTTTTTTTTTTTTTTTTGGTATACAGGGTGATTCAAAAGTACTGCGACAGATTTCGAGTTTTAAATTGATTTTAACACCCCATCACCCGTCTTCTGGATTTTGAGGAAAGGCACGGGGAGCAGCATTATGCGGCCTTATATTTGTACTATTTTTTTTATATTGATTTTTTTTCTATTGATTTGAAATTATAGTAATATGAGTAATACAATTCTGGAACCTTCTTTTTTTGATAAAATTTCATTTCAACAAAAACACCTAAATGCCGCAATTAGGGTTACCAGACGTCCGGTTTTGGACAGGACATGTTCTACTTTTTGAATGTTTGGCCTACCTAATTATAAAAATAATGAAAATGTCCTGGCTTTTTTAAAAGTGTCAAATCACCTTTATAAAAATAACGTGCACACTGCGCAGAGATGAAGGTAGTGTGGGTTAAAGTGATTTTTAGAGTGCAGAGCTCTGAGTATGAGCACTAGTTGTAATTTATGACAACAATTTGTAAAACTCCTGAACGCCTATTTTCCATCATAAATCGACACGTTCTGTTTTCTTTTTTTTTCTTTTTTTTTTTTTTTTNTTTTTTTTTTTTTTTTTTTTTTTTTTGTTCTTTTTTTTAATTGTCCTACTTTTCACAAATTTCATCTGGAAACCCTATGCCGAGGTTTACTGGAGCTGAAATTCGGTGTTGTTAATGAGGGGTTAATGTTGTCAGCAAAAGGGTTCCATATACTTTTGTATAATTACAAATAATCCTTTATTTGTCCTTTAATCCTGCTTTCACAGTGCCACACCCTGAAGATAGGAGTATTTCTGGACATGTCTTATATTACGTGTATTGTCATTACATAACTTGACTGGGCGTGGTCATCCCTGACATGTCCTTCCACATATCAGACTAATTTGGATAATGGGCTTTCTATAAAATTTTCAGAAAAATATTGCATGATAGAAAAAAGGAGACTTCCAAAAATAAATTTATATGGCTTTTTGGCAGAGTTGTTATACTTGATATGATAGGAGGAAAAGTTTCTGTTCAGGAGGAAAAGTTTCTGTATTCGTGTGGAATAATGGGACGGACCCATGTGAAATAATTAGTTGAAAGGTCCAGGTCATTTCAAGCACAAAAAGCCCAGCCGCGTCTTAGGTGCAGGGGATTTCACGGCCCTTAAGAGGAATTTAGCAGGTCTCTTGTATTGGAGAGATCGTTAATATAGATCTCAATAAGGTTTAAGGAGACCTGAGGAACATTTGCCGAGCTGGTGTTGAATTGTAAGCATTTCTCTTTTGGTTCATTATTTTCAATGATGAACTTTTGAAATTGTCACGAAAAAATATTCTTCTCAAAAATTGAGAGGGGTATTTTTTCTTCTTAATTTTTTTCCAAAAAACTAATAAAGAGCTAGAGGTTTCTAAATTTTAATTTTATTACACACTATATAACGGTCCTTGTTTTGAGCTTTGATGTAAAAATGTGGTCCAAAATATGTTCCTATTAAGTTATTAATACAGTCTAAATTTTCATTTTCATCAGTATCGTAAGCTGACAAAGTCAAATCTCAATTATTTTCTAAAAATAGGCCGTTTAGAAAAAGTTCATTAACAGTTAAAGAGTCTGAAGGGAGGTGGTAACTAAGAACAAACAGTGAAAAGAAAAATATTAATCTTCTCATTTTATTGCCAGCGGTCAGAGGAATGAGAAATACACAATATTTTCTATGTTGTTATTGTGTTGCAATTTTCTCATTCCTCTGGCTCTGCTGTGAAGGGAATCAGATGGGCGAATGTTTTTTTTTTTTTTTTTACTCAAATGTTTCCTTATTTAGGTTACTTTCTATTGTTTTTCCTAAGTTACCACCAATGAAATAACCATTTAATTGGCTATGGCCTTTTTTTCTATCGCTTGAGCTTTACGCTGTATATCAATATTTCCTGTACCTAATTAAATATTAATATTATCTTTTTTGTTTAAAGATTTTTTACTTACGTTTAAGCTCGTGATATTTTTGTGTGCGAAATATTTATATTTTTTTCTAAATTAATTTAAGATAGAAATGGGTTGGATGTCGCTAAGGTCCCATTTGGTAAGTAACATGATCATTATGTAGCTTAAGTAGTAGTCCTATGTAGAAGTAGACCTCTACAAAAATGGACAACATTTGACCCCCGGGTCCTAAAACTAATCAGCTACTATTATGAATGAATACAATGAGTGATGAAGTGGTAAGTCGCCCTGACTGGTAATCAGTAGGGATACTTACCACGTAAGAAAAACAGTAGAAAAACTGCCGGTGTAAATGGAATCTATAGTCCTATTTGGCAAGAAAGAGGTCAAAAGACACTTTTCCTGTTAAAACACTTTTCCTGTTAAAACTAGATTTCACTGACACCACAGGTCTCAAATGAGGTAAGGTTAAAAAAAGGTTAAAATCTGAACATTTCAATTTATAATTTTCAATTATGAACCTTTGAATTCATCACGAAAAAAATAGCCCCCCTTCAACATTTGACATAAGTGCGTAGAATCTAATTATCCGTTTGACGGCCTTCCGCCATGATGGGCACTATTGCCACTTAGCGTCCACCGATTTTGATTAAATTTGATTTGAAAATTGACAAAAATATACATAAACCCATGTGCTAAATTGGCAGATGTTTTTTTATATTTCATTAATAAAATTGTGAGTCCTATACCTACCTCACGAACAAAACACTGGACGTGCGGCTTAGCCGACGTGTCAAAAGCCAAGCCGAATCGTGCCGAATCAAACCCAAATCAGGTCGGTCCTGATCAAAGTAAGCCGAACCGAATTCAAACTTCCACAGAGGATGTACCGATCGGCTTTAGTGGCCAGAAAGCTTCAGTAAAATAAGGGACGAATGCCGTTCTAACACATATCCAGAAAGTGAGAATGACCAATACGTCCTATTATATAACAAATTTAAAGAACTTTCAAAAATGTCTACCCCATGCGCCCTCGTTCTTCGTCTCTTCTTACCGTTGGATCCTACAGCACCAACCAAACGACTCCTGTATTCAAATTTTATAAGCTCTCTTATTGAAATCAGATTATACCCTGATGATAATCCCATTAAACTTTATACAAATCACAATGCATTATGTGGCTTCCAAGACGCATTGAATGATTTTAACTAAAAAGAAAAATTAGTTGTGTTTAGTTTTATGATAATATCGTTTTACCTAATGAGTAAATAAAATAAATCGTAATGATTAATATTAATTAATTCATTGTTTAAACGGAACCGTTTCTAACTGTCACAGAGATCGGTATTAGAAAAATATGAAATAAAATATTTTGAACAAAATAAAAAGTGAAAAAAACTCTGCCAATGTGACACAGGGGTTTATTATTTGACTGCCTAAAAAAATGATATTTCACGTTTCAAGGTTCTTGGAATCTAAAATATTAGATTTCGATACTAACATTTTGGTAGTAAACTTAATATATATGACTGTGGAAGGAACAAAAGTTTCTAGGTACAATTAGACCTCAAATTACACTTATACAAAACAAATTTCATCCACCAACACTAAGAGCCAGGTGGTAAAAGCCTAGTTCAAGGCGGAGAAATTGTTTTTTTTTTTTTTATTCTACATAGGTACCTTGAAACGTAAAATATCAAATAACGAGGTAGGTTTTTTTCTCCTTACGATTCGAAAAGTTCATTATCTATATATATATATATATATATATATATAAGTGAATGTCTGTTTGTTTGTTTATTTATTTGTTTGTTCGCTTATAACTTACGAACTACAGCTCGGAATTGCACGAAACTTTGCACACTTATTTGTTTTTACCCGGGGAAGGTTATAGGCACGGTATTGTCCGGCCATTTTAGTTACGGCCGATTTTCCAATTTCTTCCT
>CM022874.1:39418175-39481039 GCA_012654025.1 Pachypsylla venusta
TACACAGCTTAACAACCCGTTACTACTCCCCATGTTCTACATATAGGTTAACAAACGTGTATGTAATATGTATTCTATGTGCATACTCTGAACGCGTTTAAACGGTTGTACCTCGGTGATATGATTATTAATGTGGGAGTCAGATTTATTATCATTTTTTTCTCTCATCTTCTCGAAACGAAGTTCGGGTACTCAGCTAGTTGAAAATAAAAAAACAAAAATCAGGGATCCACTTGAAATATTTATTTTTATTATTTATACTGCGAGGATGAAACTGAAGATTCGCTTTACCCCCGCAGTCTAAACAGAGATCTTATATATTTTACAAAAAAAATATTACCTATATCTAGAAAATGGATTAGAGTTTCGAAAAACCGATAACTCTCTGAGTTCAACCTTATTCTAGACTAAATAGATATGAGCATATTTTTTATAATAATAAGATAAAGTATGAGAACTATCTGAACAATAAGATAACTATCTGAGTTCAACCTTATTCTAGACTAAATAGATATGAGCATATTTTTTATTAAAATCATAACTATATATTATAATAAACCCATGTGTCACAGAAGCAGAGTTTTTTTAATTATATAATTATTGCGAATTATATATATATCGGGAATTTTGTTTTAGGGGTACAATATGGAGGCCATCATGCTTTTGAGGAGAAAGGTAACAAAATAAGACATTGGGTCAACGCAAGAAACGTAACATCTCTCAACAGCTTCCCCCAAATACAACAATATTAATCCTCCAACAATAATGAGGGACTGGTCTAGGATAGTCAACAACCGGGGCAGCCACCCATTTTGCCCCCCCCCCCCCCCCNTGTTCTGCCTTCAAATAGTGAAAACTCAAAGCTCCTATGATTGTTTGGCAATACCATGACATCGGGACGGCAGTGATGCGTATAAACTACTGTCTACAGAAGCGGATGCGGAGCTGGAGGAGGGAAACTTCCTGATGATTCATCCTGCGGGCGCGCCCTTTAAAATTTCGCTTGTATAATATAATATTTATGGAAAAATCTACGTTCGTTTTGGCGCCCCCATCAACTGGCGAAGTTTGAATTCTGTTCGGCTTTCTTTAATCTGGACCTGATTAGGGTTAGGTTCGGTATGGCTTTCGCCAAATCGGCACGACGGCTTGGCCGAACGACGCATTCACACGGATTGCTGTGCTCAGCCGACCTAGCAAATTATGTTCTACCAATTATAATGTTTCTTTTGTTCTGATTGATTTGTTCACAGAAAGACTTGTTTACAAATAAAGTAGAATCCGGTACGGAAATTAGTTCGAATCGGGATCGTAAAATGTCGTCCTCGTCACAGGGTAGTATGAAAAATAAATGGTTGAAAGCCTTTAAAAGTTTAAAAACTCCAGCACCCAGCAATGGCAGCTCTAGCAAGGAACAAGAAAAGTAAGTAATATCTATATTTGTTTTTTCAAGGTCTTTGAATTTTGTTCTTTAAAATTTAGGTATTGATTTTATTAACAATTTTTTATAGATTACTATTAATTAACATCCCATTACACGCGTCATTGATTTTTAGGAAAGAGCACGCGGAGCAGCATTTTGCGGCCTCAAATATTGATCAATATACTGTGCTCAATTTTTCCTATATTGAATTAAAATGTTTTACACTGAAGGATAATTGATTTTTCTATCAATTTATTCAATTGTTAAGCATTAAAATCTACTACCAATTTAGATACTCTTTCTTTATAAAAAAATATTCACACCAGGACACACACAAAAAAAGGATACTTACAGCCAAATGTTGCCGGGCACGAGCTGTCACCCAAATGCCTTAATTTTGCGTAATCTATAGGTCTTAAAATTTAAATGCGAAGTACATTTAACGTGTTTTTATATCCTGAAATAATTTCCTAAAAAATATGACAACTAAATTGGGTCCCGCGTGTTATGGGGTGTTAAACCCCTTTGTATCACACATAGATATATATAATTATTATTTTTGTGGGTACTATTATTTAGTCAGTAGAATGCCAAACCACCCAGGGATAATTAATTACTTTCAATGAAATTAATGTAAAATGTAAGATAAACGAAACTCGTTTCAACTGAAAAATTTCTACTAAAACGTGTTTAAACGTGATAAAGTTTGTTTTTTTAATCAAAAAAATCTAACAAAAATATGGAAAGTGAAAAGTTAGGATGTACCCGGAGAAGGGAAAACGGAGGAAGAGGAATAAGGGGGAGAGTTAAGGGGGTCGGACAAACAGAATATCTTTCGGGTAAATATAGGTCAAGGTCAGGATCTGCACCAAATAAGGTGATGAGGGGTAATATGTCTTAGCTGATATAATGAAACACCCTCATAAATTCTCAAACAATGTATACTAAGGTGGAGTGAAAAACACGGATTAAAAATAGACTGGACTCAAAGGTGGCAAAAAATAATAAAAATATTCTAAGAGAATATTTTTATCATTTTTTTAGAAGCTACTTAAATTAGCTTAGAAAAGGCCTCTTCAATATTTTTACTATTATAATATAATAAATTGTTATTATCTACTTAATATTTCGTTCCCGCATTCCGACCAAAGTTGCCATTTTCCACCAATCGTCAAAAAATCGAATCGAATTTGTGTTTTTGCCAAAAGTTAATTAAAGATATCATGCTATGTGTATAAAATTTTACTAGCTAAGGTCCTTCTGCTCTGAATTTTTCGGAAAGAATTAGATTTTAAAGATTTATTTTGAAAGTTGTTGTATGAACATCTTCCCAAATTTTAGCAATACCGACCCAATTTCGAAAATTCGTTTTTTCACTCTACCATAATTGAATACTCACTGGGTAGTTGCATCTGCAACAAATATTAAAGTATAAAAGTGAAATTTGTTGTGTGTGTGTGTTAGCCCGGAATGGAATTGTTTGCCGTTTAATGCATGAGAAGAGACCCCCCACAAAACCAAAAATGTCAAACAGTTTTCAGTAATGGGTAATTTTTCAGTCGAATTTACCAAGTTATATCCAGATTACATCAAGTCTGTAATATTATTTTTTTATCAACCCAAAGCGACTATGTTATGACGTTAAAAAAAATGAAAACACAAATTTGGCACTGAAAAATGAGTATGACATTTTTGAGTTCCGAAATTTTTCCTGGGGTACCATGGTCTTGGAGGAGGGAGTATTCCCATAATTTTTTCTATATCTTTTACCGTTCCGGCCAAAATTCTGGAGAAACAAATACAGGCAACACATTTCTCTACAAGGTGGTGAGGGGCAAGATTTCTAACACCCCCTTGGTACTAAAATTGTAATTTAATTCGTAGCCACGGGTTTTATTGAGTTGTCCAATGTCAAAGATTTATCGTCAAAAATTGAAAACAGAGCATTGGTCTTACCAACATTACTCCCCATATAGTTTTAGGTACCTTTTTACTGGCTTCAAATTTTACTTCGTAATAATTAGGGGGGGGGAGGCATAATTCAATATTCAAATAGATATTTACCGAAATTTTGATGTGTTTCAACTTCTTTTGTGCCGAATAAATTAAAAGAACTAACTTTTGTTTGTGTTAATATCTTCCTACTAAATGTTGTTTGTGAACTCAGTGTGTATCTAATAACTTTCTAAACCAGATTAGTTTGGACCGAATGTCACCTATTGTACAGACCACGAATCTACCAGGAAAATTAAGCAAATTTGAAAATTGACCGCTTTTGATTGATTATTTTCAATAATGAACCTTTGGAATCGTTACGAAAAAAAGCTTTACTGACTCTTGCTTGGCATCCAAAAAGTCAGTTCTGTTAGAGGTGTCACCAGATCCAGTCAGAGCGTCTTACCACAGCGCCACTAACCCATATCTGTCCGATTCAATTAGGAATTTCGCCATGGGTGTTTCCCACAGGATTCCAAATTACAATTCCCAAACTAATCTGTGTTTACTTATGTTATATTCTCATTTTCCCTCTCTCATTCACTCTCTATGTTTGACGTGTTTTTATCATATTACATTTGTTTTGTTTGTTTTCTCTCTCTTTTCTCTATTACCCCATCTCCTTCTCCTCTTCGATTGTCTCTATTATATACTTCCGCAGAAAGAATCAAATGTACCATGCAGTGTCTACCATTATTGCTCTCAGGTAATGTATAAAGCATTTTGCATATGGGTGGGTTTTTTCTGTGTTCTGTTTCTGTGTGTTTCACTAAATTTTTTTACTCAAATTATGAACTATGTATTAAGATTCACATCACCTACCCACATTTTGGTTTATTATTTTCCATAACGAATCTTAAGGAATCGTCGCAAAAAAATACCCCCCAAAATTTGATATATTACGTTTCAAGGCACGTAGAATCCAAAAATCGAATGAAAAATCCGTTCGTCAGCCGTCAACTGTGATGAACACTTTTGCTACTTAATGTTGACGGATTTTGATGAAGTTTGGTATGTAGTTCCCATTCGGGTTATAATATAATTATGCCCCGAAATTTTTGGTTGCCGTTAGTCACATTTAAATACTAAATTTTTAGTATGGGGCCCATATGTGACTGATTATCAAAATCCGTCAATGCTAAGTGGCAAAATTGGCCATCACGGCGTACGGTATACAAGGTGCGCCGGCAAACGACGCCGACGGACGAACGGATTTTTTTCTTCGATTTTTGGATACTGTGTATCCAGAATATTAAATAAAATGCTGTTCAATATATAAAAAAGTAGAAAGATGTGATTCTTTGTGATATTATCACAAATTTTGATTTATCAAGTAAACCATTTATTTTACTGCAGAACAAATCCAGATTTTTTTTAATTAGTGCAGACACTGCTCACGGAGGTGAAATCCGTCATGGCCAATAACAAAGGAGACCTTTAAAAGTGAATAACCCGAAATCAGGATCAAAACGAATATGGTTAGATCCATAGTAAATGCTATAGTAAAAGCATTTGCTTCGTTTTATACATTCTACTGAGTGTGGGAATGACGTACTTCATTCAGATAGAGAGAGAAAATGTCCGCGTGAGACGAATGGCCTATCCAACAATTAAATGATGTAGCTCGATCCACTAAAACATCTCTCAAAGCGAAAAACGAACACTTGCCCATGGAATCCATCATATAAAGTTTATCAAGAGAAGGTGGCTTTCTTTTAAACAGATACCAAAAAGAACCAAACTCAAGCGACCCCTTTTGATATTCACTACAAGATTTATGCACCAGGAGCGAATTAGAGGAGAACGCGAATCCCCATTCATTTCCCATACAACGATGTGGTGGATGTTGTCGAGCATTTTGACAACATGTAGCATTATTAACACATTCCACCAATGTCGTAATTTTCATGTACAATCTAATTAAGTTTCTGCTAAATATATTAAGCACACAATTATTTAGCACTATATTTTTAGCCTCTACGTTCACATTGCTAATCGCAAGTTTTCAGCAATGCAGAATGTATTTATGTGGCGTGTCCTGGCACTTTTATATTCAATATACAGTATGCAGGGTGTCACAAAAATCTTTTACCACGTATACTAGAACTCAAATAAAGACCAACTTGCTTAATAACATGGGTCCGGAAATAAAATCCCTCCGTGCAACAGGGCTGGCTAAAAAGGCTAACAATTCCGGTTATCGCTTGATAAGTGAAAAATTGTCAAATTTAGTAGAATTATGTACCTATACCAGGTTTTGTTGACTGTTAAACATCTCGCCCCATGCAGAATAAAAAATAGGTATATAATGCGCACTCACTTAAATTTTGAGGTCTCGTATTCGAGGGGTTTTGTGGAGTATAATTTTTTTTATGTTCCTATGAACATTAAAGCTTCAAATATTTAATGATAATTAAGTATTGCTCAGAGACAAATAAAAATGGCATTTTTGATACTTGAGAGCCCCCATAACCCCCTGCTCATGGTAGGATAATGAGCCTTTTGAAAAGAACGTACAAATTTGAAAATGGGAATCATTTTTTTATCCCGTTCTAATAGTAATTTGTGCGTGAACACACCAATTGCGGCCCTGGTGCGCGGAGGGGGTGAAATACCGGAAAATTTGAGCTCTTATATCTTGTATACGTGGTTAAAAGGATTACATGTTTTTTGGTACATCCTGTATTTCACGATTTTTCTGTTGCTTCAGTATTTATTCGATATCACACATCTATTTTTGACATAAGATAATATTAAGGGGATTGCTCCAAAGTCAAAACATCTGAGCAGTTGAACCTCAACAAGAGCTCCAATCATTGCACTCTCATGAAGCTGAGATGTTTGGGGTAAACGGTAACGGTAAAAAAACCCAACTGTTCTATGATTTCAAATGAGAAGTAAGTTGATCAGGTGCTCTCGTCGTCGCGATGTCAGGTTCTACACAAAGGGATGACCTGGAATGCATCCTATCACAGTTCCAGTCAAAGGCCATCAAAATCTTTTTAGTAACCTCATATCAACCTATTTCTACCATTCTTTCAAATCTTAATCAAGAAATGGGGAAAACGTATGATCTGGAAATAACTAATGAGACTGGCAACGGTGGGAAGGCGGAAATCGCAGGAATTACATGTTTAACGCCATAAGAGCAAGTTTGAACTTTCTAGAGTCACGTTGTCCAACCCAGCATTGTTTTTCGCAGAACGGTTTTTTATAGTGCGTTCTGAATATTGATAGTGTTACAATTTTATCTAGATTCTAGTAGGTTTGTTTTAGCATTGGGCATCAGCGGGTACTTAATGAAAGCTACAACCTGCAGTGGGCTCTTAGGAACAATGTTTTGTCAAAGTTCCAGATTTTTCGGTGGTTTAAGGCATTTTAAGCAGGAAGAGAGTCAAGCGAAGATGAATCTCGCACTGAATCTCATTAACTGACGAATTCTTGACCAGCAATAACATTTCCACAGCTCCCCAACGTCTTTATTCAGACGACCTTGTTACTATTTCCTCAATTGAAAAATCAGCCCAGGGGGCTTCATTTTGGGACACTAGAAATCGGTCAGACAGCTGTAAACATATTCGTCCCTTGTATAGGGGACGAATAGGGGTATTTAAAAAGAATACTTCCACTGTACTCAAGTGCATGCCGATCGTAAAAGGCGACTAAGGGCAGGGTCGGAAGCGATATTTTTTCCATTACCCATGCAGAAAGCAAGAAGAAACTACTGCATTATCCGTAGGGATTCTCTTTATTCTCAAGAACTCATGGCGAGTTGTTGCATACCAGTCCCACGGCTGTTAACTTATGATGATGATGATATTCAAAAGAAAAAAAAATCAGTCTCATAAGTTTATTTCCACACCACGTAGTTGATTTTATGAGGAACCATGCTGCTACAATATCATTAGGTGGTCCTGCTCTTGATAATCGCTACTTATCCCCCACTCTTGGTTTTCTTACTTAAAAGTAGAGAACCTTATTTATTCTGAACGAAATATTGAAAATGTTCATTGTTTCTTTTTAGGAAAACAGGAAAAGATGGTGTACAAGTCTCAAGCATGGACACCGCTCACCAATTCCAAGAATATACATATAAGAAAATTACGCCTTGTGACATTTGCTCCCAAGTTCTTAGAGGTAAGACATTAATTTAGGGTTGTTTATAACCGTAAAACCTCCCTTATCTAGTGGGTTTCACACTGACTTTGCATGCGGGAGAGAAGGTTTCGAACTGACATAGGTATTTTTCATTTGCAAAAAAAGTAACATAATTTTCTATTTGCGATCATCAAAAATAACAAAATGGCGACCATTTGAAATTTTCAATGTCGATTTTTTAAACAATCAAAAAACTTTTGTTCAATAAACTTTGTCAAAAAGGGCAGTCTAAAGGAGCATTCACACAAAGCAGTGATAGTTAGAGTGCCGTGATCCACCAGACCAAACTAAAAATATTCTTCCAACCAGTCGAAGGAACATGCTCATACAAAGGGGCATTGTTGTGAGCTCACGATCAGCGGGAATCACTGTCACGGCACTGTCACTAATTAGTGTGAATGTTCCTTTATGTCTCTTCTAATGATGTCTGATGAAAAGAACTGACAAATCTTCGAATCATTCGGAATATTTTTGCATTACTTTTTTCTCGCCAGAAAGGACACTTCGTTCATAAAAATGAGCTAATTTTTGCCATTTTATACCACACCTATTCTGTTGGACACAGCAACCTGTAACTTGGGTTGCCGTATCGAATAAAGACTATTGATATCACCGATATTGATTTTATCGAAAGCTTAAAATCGACATTATCGGATGGACGAATATCAATATAAAATATCGGTTATACCGAAACTTTAATATCGATATGCGATATTATCAATATAAATATTGACAGCCCTAGCAGCAAAGCAGCGTAATTTCTGACGTAGGTTCTTGATTTTTTTTTGTTCGATAGCGATTTTTTATCGATATTATCATTATTATCTAAATCTTAATATCGATATTTAACCCGAATATTAGATATTTTCGATATAATATCGACATTCCTACCTGTAACACATTGTATTTACCAGGTAATTTAAAAACAGTTTCGTTATTTGTTTCTAATAGGACATACGCGGCAAGGATTAAAATGTCGACTTTGTAAAACCAATGTTCATGTTGATTGTCAAGAAAAGGCTCCAGCAAAATGTCAACCAAAATCCAGATTGCTGAGGCGACAGAAGAGTACATCGGAAATAGAAACCAGAGTGACGCCTGCTCAAGAAGAAGAAGGTAAGAATATCCAATTAGCAAGCACTGGACTCTGTCGCTTTTACTTAAAAACATCCTCCAGAGAATTGTTTACAACAATAAATCTGGACGCTGCTTTGTACTGCTACATATATATGTTATTTTCTTGAATTTCACTGACATATAGTCATTCCTGCCTCGGTAGCTCAGTGGTTAAGCGCTTGTCTGGTAAACAGGAGGCCGTTGGCTCAGTCCCCAGCAGAGGCAGGATTTTTTCCTAATGAATTTGATTACTTGACCACATAAAAATAGAGCTTTAAGGGTTAGGCGGTAGAAAATGCCTCAGGCATTAACTTCGCCTAGTGGTCACGTTCCACTCAAGAGTTTATTTTTTTTATATATAGTCATTCTGTATTCTTCTTTGTAGCTTAACCTCTCTTTAACATCTATTTTTCATTTGAGACGGAGGTTTTAACTTCCATTCGATGGAAACTTACAAACCGGCTACCTACACCACCACATTGACCACACTCAACATTGGTTGACCCGATAACAACCAGGACCACTACGCGGAACTAAACCTGAATAAAAAATGGAGGGAACAGTTGATTTTTTAGGAACACCGCTACAAAACAATCCATGCGAAAGCGGTTCTGGAAAATTTCAAGCATTTCCTTGAAATTTCCCAGATGGCATATGCATTATGCAATGATATCATTTTGTGGCGTTAGCTTTTGAAACCATGAGATTTTAGACAGCATCACCGAGATTGGAGCATTTTTATATGAACACGTTAGCATGATCTTAGCGCTCTTTAAAACCTATTTCAGAAAAAAGGAATCGAATGATTCTCATGATAAGGCTTTGTCAAAAGTCCATAGAGGACATTTTTAAAAGGATTCTTCGCTCTTTTAAGATTAAATAATTGTCAGTGAAATTCAAGGATCTTTTTAAATCTTATCTAGTTTAACTTGCTCCTTTCTATTTCTTTTCTTTACCACCGACGTTGTAGTAGTTCGATGATTTAGTTTTCACTTCTCAGGTTGTCTTTTATTCATCCAGAAAATAGCAAAACGGGGTCCAAATAGACGTTGTCTCGAATCGGTATCCAGCTCACTTGCTGACCATATCTAAATATTAGATAAGGTTTCTGACCAATAGAAAAGGTCATCTACCTTTGATTTCACGGCATTTATTCGGTATTCGGTGTATTGATTAAAAGGCAATTCTTGTGTTTAGGTAGTAACTTTTATTTTTTATTTTATTTCTTCTGCTTCCTCTGGAACAAGAAAGTGTCACATTTATATTTAACTAATCAGAGCAATTTATTTTTCCGCCCAACGGCCTAAAGAGAATGTTTTATTGCAGTATTAAAACTCTGGCTGTCCTTCGGAAGCTACTACAAGCTGTATATATAACATGTTATATGTATTTTGGACACTTAAAGTGGAGAGCCTACCAAGGTTTCATTAAGATACATTTATTTTAAATTTTAAAAAATTAGTCGAAGCTTGAGCTTGAAGTCGCATGTAGTCGCTTTCAAAGGACGACCAACCTGAAGTCTTCAATATTTTCCTTAGAATTTTTAGATCAGTCTTCAATATTCTCCTTAGAATTAAAATAAATTTTGACTAAAGTTCTTGATATTGGAACACAATTCATTCCCCACAAAGGCTGCAAAAACTCTCTTTTAACGCGAAACGAAAACTCGAATCCATAACACCTGGCATTATGTACAGTATTGTCCAAAACTCACGAATTTTGTCAACATTGAAGCAAAAATCAATCGGGAAAATGGGCTAATAGTCTAATTTCGCTTGGGAAAATGACATTATTGGAAACATCTGTCAGGCAAATCGAAAAAATACTAGAAGGACTCTCCGCAGAGGATATTGTTCATGAAAAAACACTCCCTGGACATAATTGTGACGGCGAGAGGCGAGATTATTGTGCCTCAGAAATAACGAGACTAACTTGATCTGGACGAAGTCTTACCAGAGGAAGAGACTCTGTGTGGAATTTGAGAGGGAAAAGAAAAAACATTAAATGTTCTAAAATATAGTTCTAAATTTTGCTGAAAATAATAGCTTAGACATCCCTGATCAATATTATAAAAAATGCCGAGTTGGGAAAGTTACGCAACGGCCGCCATTTTTACTTCTATCATCGGCCATCTTGTATTTAGGCTCATTTTTTGGTTTTGTGCAAATTTTTGTATACCTATATATGAGAAATGGTAAGAGCCACGAGGAAAATATATAGAACTTGGTTTGTAGGAAATTAAATTTATTTAAAAATTTAACGTTCACAATAAAGTAGGATAAAATTCTAGATGGCGGACGATAAAGATCAGAGTACGAACGGTTCCGCAACTTCCCCACCTCGGGACTTCATATAATATTGATTAGTGGAATTCAAAGCTAACATTTTCAGCAATATTTAGAACCATATCATTTAATCTTTTTTTAACCCAATTTTTTCATCTAAATTTCCTGGACTAATATTATAAATCAAGGATATGAGTGAGAAAAACCAACTGTAAACTATTCGATAGAAGGTGTCTCTGATCGATATCTCTCTCACTTCACTACACGGGCTTGGGAAAGGCTACGACATAAACTTAATAACAACCTCTACACTAGCACAGTTATATCCCTCATGTTTGTTATCCCAGCACGTCAAAGCTTTCCCCCGCAGAATAATTTTACTGTTATTTTACACTTTAACGTACACCTTGCTTTAGATCCTCCTCGTTGATTGTCATTCATCCACTTGCTTGTTAATAATTTTATTACTTCCACCCCATTTTGTGTTCATCTTTAGCCATTTCCCTTCCCATGACACCTAGAACTGGATCAGTAAGTCCAGCTGTAAAATCTCGTTCCAATAAATCTGATATAAAGAATAGTTATTCAAGACAAAGTATGGACAGACTCTCAGTAGCCACTTTTGGTGGAGGTACCTATCTATCTAATATTTGGTTTGGCTTTCTAATCAATTCAAGAGTTATTTCAATTCAAAATTTGTCATAATACCAGTCCGTATTGTGACCACTCTCACAAAACATTCCGCCGTACCTTTCAATGCTTAATTAATCTTAGGAGGGATTGTTTTCAAAAAACATTTTAATTTTCATTGGACACGTTTTTGTTCACACCCAAATAGTGAATTTTTGAAAAAATAAATCTGACCGTTTTTTTCGATCCTTTTTTGACTTTAGCGCCTGAGACCTTTCCCAAGGAAGAAATTATAGAGATACATCACCCTCTAGGTCTGAAGGCTTTTATCTCCTAACCAGTCTAAAAAAAATTTTTGGAATAATTTATTCCTATTTTGCTCATTTATTGGCTTGACTAGTATTGAATATATCTTAAATTGCAGATCATAAAATCAAGTGTTTTCCTCATTTCTAATACTTGTAAAAAAAGTACCTACATTCACATTTATAGAAAACTCCTCAAAAACTTTGAAGATAATGTACTGGGCCCTCTAACGGACTGGTTATTGATAGAAGTTTGTTTTGATAATTCTCACAATTGAATGAGCTCTCAATATTGTTCAAAAGCTCTCTAACAAGGCTTTGTTTTTAATAAATAGATTCTTAAAAGAGGTTGTATAGGGTCTTCGTTTCCTTAACATGGAAAAACTTGATCCTTACAAGATGCTGATATGCCATTTACGTATGAAAGATTACCTAAATGGGATGATATCAGCTTGTACTTATGTCTGAAAGCTTTTATTTATGTATGAAAGACTACAATATAGCCAATGAGAGGAGCAAGTCAGGTGACGTCCTAAGCCCCTGAAAATACAGAAGATTCTGTGTCAAATCAACAAAATGTGTTTCTACGCAGTTTCTATGGATACTGTGAGAAGCAAGCGAGGGTTACCATGTCAGGAAAGATTATACCTAAAAAGATTAGGCACAGAACACAAGATTGTGGCATGGTAGTATTAGGGGAAGCAACGCCAACCTCAAATAGAATTGAGAAATGGTGAAGTTAAAGAAGAAGAATGGAAAAATACATCAGACATATGGGTACCGGTGACATGCGTTTACACATGATGACAGACGGTCTTTTGTCTCAACAATGTCATGGTGTTCTTGGCGATAGCGTCATTTTTTTTGCACTACAGTTTCCTTTCTTTGGTGTATGCAAATGAGTCTCGAACGATTGCAGAGTTGAAGGAGTAAATTCTGAACAAAATCAGGACAAAGAACTTGCGGTCTCTTGTAGTAGGCGAACCGTCACTAACTTCATTGAAAATTTAAACGCCTGTTGCTAAAGTCGTGGTGCCCTTGATGTAGTCTTTCAGACGTAAATGGGAGGATATCAGCTTGTACCTGATTGCTTAAAGTGTTTTTCATCGAATGTTTCCATGTTAATGGAATACCTTGTATACTCCTTCATAAATTAGATATTAGTTAAAATAGAATTCAAAGTCCCATTCCTAAAGTTGTATGAAAGAAAAAAAAAATCTTTGGGGACGATTTTCGTTTTAGCTTTAGGCATCGGATATGTTGATTGATCTTTTCATCTATCAGAATTAAACTTTTTTGATCAAATATTAGTCTCCTTTAAAGTTTTAACAACTCCCAGCGGAGACCCTGTATCATTTAACGGCTGGGAGTTCCGTTTTTTTCTAAAGACAGGAAAGGCCATGCGGAATTCGCTGGTGATATCAAAATCCAAGAGTATACTAGCATTGCTTTCTGTGAAATTCCTTTATGTTAGATGTAGATACTAAAACTAATCATGTTTTTTGTTTTTCTGCAAATATTTTATCTATTTTGATTTGACCTTTATTTTGAGTTCATGAAGAACCCAAAAATTATTCAAGACATCACCTACTAACTTATTGGTTTAATGCTTTTCGTGAAAATGTCCTAAATCTTTGCTTTCATTATGTAGTGTGTCGGGAGTAAAGCAGCCGAAGTCAATATCGTATTTCTTTAAACTTTCACAGTGGAAACTTTTTCTTGTGGTTTTAAAATTTTTGACACTTTTAGGGAGGCCCCAGGGGGATCAAATTTGAAATCTTATATAGAACCTCTTTTGTAGTGATAGAAAACAGTGCCGTAGTTATTCTAACTTGATGAACTTTTTAACACTTCTGGAATCGTAAGTCTGCACCTGTGTGAGATTAATGTCTCAAGTTTGGCTAAAAATGACTTTTGTTTATTCAAAAGATCTAAAAATGGCTCCAAATTTATTTCCATCTATCTGAGAGGACTCATATCTGGCGTACAATTTCAAAGTTAGAAAACACTTTTCAAAAATGATTACAAAAGGGGGTAGTTTTATTTAAGATTTGAAAATTAAAGCCCCTTGAAAGTGCACAATATTTGAAATCCGCTAGAAAAAGTTTCTTCCCTTGGAATAATAAAATGTACGTGTTTCACCATTTTTCGAACTTCCTATTCATTCTTGAGACCGGTGCTTGTTTGATGAGACAACAGGTAGTGTACCTAGTGGGTTTTTTTCGTTAACGGTTTTGTTTGATTGTTTTGTGTTATAAACTCCCTGATTTCATTTAAATTTGTTTACTCGCAGGGAAAAAACAGTATATGAACTATCACTAGTATGATTTCTCTTATAACTTTTTGTACGACCTTTTTCACAATAAACAATCTACAATTCATTCATAGCACGGTAAATCTAAAACCTTGATAATTTAGTCACACTAAGTCAATGGCCGTCCTCACATCAGCGATTGAATCCTCTATTTTACTTGTAATATGATTCTACTTTTTTAATCGACAATGAGCACTCTTCAGACAAATCAAAAATCGTAATTCTACCATAACGAACAGAACGCTTAACCCATACGGCGAAGGGACGGTGAAAATCTAGTGCTAATATTAATAGAGCGACTTTGGTTCGAAGACTATATTATGCTATCAGCATATCAGCTGAATAAGTGTGCACACCAACATCGCTATCGTTCCACAATAACGACAGCGGCACAAAAATATCTTACTTGTTACTTATAGTGTAATCAAAACATGTATGTCGTGCGATGGTGTGCATAGTCTTCATCAGATCTCACCTTTTGTGATGTGGCGTTTTCTGATCTATTCGTTATCCTACCTTGACATGTAATGGCAAACATCATGTTGGTGTCCGATAAGATGTAGATATCGGTATCATGCTGAGGGTCTAATATAACTAAAAATCTGAGCCAAACGAGTTCTAACAGTATCCGGACGGTCGTTTTCGTGTATACCCCTCCTTTGGAATTTTCCGTGAAGTTTCAGATTTTTTGCATGACTTCGCAAAAGTGGAATCTTTCTGAAATTGGGCACTACGAAATGTATTTGACTGAGACATTCACAAACTGGTGTTGACTGGATCTGTAAATGGAGTAGGTGATTCTTGTATATCCCTATTCTCATTCTACACAGAACTACATCTTCGTAGCAAAATAACAGACAACTCGGCTCTATTTTCTATGATTTTTTTACTACTTTACAATCTAATCTTTATTTTCGTTGCATCAATGACTTGTACGGTATATAGTATTGTCCTTACATTGGTAAGGTATATATTCAAAACATTTCTTGACTCAAGAGCATGTACCAGCCGTTCTTTTCCAGACGCTACTCCGAACGATTGGAATTGATCGAAATCCAAGTCCACTAAAATTAAGAAATCAAGTGTCCGGATTTACCTATACACCTGGCATACTTAACCTCTAAGGCCTTTTTCACACTTTGCCGGTCACAGGTGTCAGTCTGGTAAAGTCTAATCATATTTACTATACCAAATTTCAAGTATCCATCACTTGTCGTTTCTTGAGATATCTTGTTCACAGACGGACAGACAGACACACACACACACGTACCAATGGCTGAAACTCGAGATTTAGACTCTGGGGACCCCAAAACGTGTTTGGGCATTGAAAACTCGACATCAAAAATTTCAGCCCATTACAATACTTTCCTTTTTATAGGATAAGGAAAGTAAAAAAGAAAACTTTATGCAAGGAGAAGAATGTGGCTGGATCCAAGTTTGTTGCAATGAAAAACGGCACGACAATAGTACACTCTTTATCGTCATTTAATCATTGAGTTCGGTCACGGTCCAGTCTCACGTCGACAAAAATGACTTCTAATTTATGCATTGAATAAATGCATTGTTTCTGATGTGATAATATTTTACCAAACCGGATCCGAACCGTGAGCCTTTTTATAGTTTCGGGTACCGGGCCTAATTGTTTTTTAATAATGTGCACACTTTCATGTCTAAGGGTACTCTCAGACAGCCGCATATTTACTTATCTCATTGCATCACACATCTTTGCATAATATATTTAAGGAAAAACAAATACATTTGTTCTTATGGGAGTCTGCAGATAGCTCGATCTGCGAACTCACATAAAAACATGTGTATTTGTTTTTCCTTGTATTTATGCAGAGATGTGTGCTATGTCATAAGATAAGTGAGGATGCGGCTGTCAGGAAGCACCTTTATCCACCTAATCTAGTAATATTGACTCTCTTTTCATTTCATTGCTTCTCTCATTGAAGCTCTCTTTTCTCTCTCTCTCGTCGCTCTCATTATATTGCTGGACCTGTTCTATTTTATTTATTTATTTTCTTTTTTTTAATATAATATTTATGAAGCTTTTAGCAATTTTAGTGGCGTTAGACTTTTCTTTTAAATAGTTTGGCTGTTGCAACATATCAATGATCATTATTATTATTTTTTTTTAATATATTTATACCTACAAGCAAAAACTCGCTTTGTCTAGTAAGATTGCATACATCAAATCATAATTGCAGTAATTCTGCCTATATTGCCATATTTGTCTTTAACGTGTTTGGAGATTTTGTAAGATTTTGTTTTTGATATTTTTAATTTTCATTTTGAAAAATTAAAAATTTAAATAAAATCATAAAAAATTAATTAAAAGAGATTTTAAATATATTTGATTTACCGCCTACATCGCTATGATGTTGCCACGGGACACAGATTTAGATTATTTTTGATGATTTAGCTCTCCAAAGGTTTGTTGACATGTGGGTGGAGGTGAAAAGACAGACTCTTTCAACGAAGAAAAAGCAACAACGATGTTGTTCAAAAGAACGATTTATATTCAAAAATGTGTCTTTATTAAAAGGCTAAAACTTAGCAAGGAGGTTTCTTTGAGTATTCAGTCTATCTTCGAAATTCGGATTACCCTATTAACGTTGATTTTTCAATTAGTAGGTACTCTATCGAGCAACAGTTCCTCAAAATGAAAATATTTAGATATCTTTCCCTGTGGATAGAGGGATTTGTTGCAGACAGCAAATAAGAGTCTCGTCCGAAATTATCAATCTTAGTACAGCTTTTTCAAATACATACCTTTTTGGTGTCAATTACCTTAGAATAAATCTTAACTTAAAATTGAGGAAGAGCTGTGATAGCCCCAATGGACTCAATTAAACTTAGTAAGATGGTAAGATCTACAATTCACCGAAATTCTAGTAGCTATAAATCGTAATCCTAGGGACAGAGTCATTAGGATATTTGTGAACTCGTCTCATCTATAAATATAGATTAGGAATACGAAGGTCCCAAATTGAATTCAACTCTGGAAAAGTTGAATTAACCAATACCTTGGTTGGATAATGAATTAAAAG
Organism: Pachypsylla venusta; assembly: GCA_012654025.1. NCBI lineage: Eukaryota > Metazoa > Arthropoda > Insecta > Hemiptera > Aphalaridae > Pachypsylla > Pachypsylla venusta. Next base: position 39,435,455 of record CM022874.1, read on the forward strand.
ATAGTTTTTCAAATGTTCTCGGAGAGCTATTGAAAGGGGTGTACGATGTAATTTAAAAGATGTAGAAAGACTTACCCAGGACAAACAATTATTCTTTGCTGAACTAAGCTCTTCACTCAGACTATCCAGGGAGTTGGTAGAATTTGTACTGCGGAACACCTTTATATTTTGATATACTAGAAAGTCAAAATAGAAGTCGCTTTCTAGGATAGCAGCAAAATAGATGCAACCGAGGTTAAGATTTTTTAAAAAGGAGAGTATTTTAGTTTATCATTTTCAAAAATATACCTTTAGAATTGAACACAATTTTTTTTTTATTAATTAAATAATGTTCCAAACTTTTGTTCAATTTTACTTCAAAGAAAATGAATGATCTTTTCCCCCTTTTTTAAAAGTAATTCATTATTCCGAACGGAAATATCTAGGAGCAAATGGCAACTGATTGAAAAAGAAAGTGCCAAAGTTTTTGTTCAATGTAAATAAGGTTGATTTGAAATGACTAGGAATTTAGAATCTAACTTTTGAATTATTTACGTATTTCACAAAAGTGATTGCTGTTCAAAATTCTTTGGCGGTTTCTCTGGAAGAGTTCATTAGGGGGCTACAATTTGATAGCTTTCAAGTTAACGAAAATTTAATAAAATGTAAGAAAATATAGTCTCCTAAATGATCAGGTAACCTAAAGTGAAAATTAAAAACAAAATATGGTGCGTTAAACCCGTTTCACACATCGGCATTCGGAAACAAATTTGGTTTGTCCGTCCGTATCCCTCTGTAGAGCTTATAAAAATATTTTTTATGTTCATTTTAAAAATTTAAATCTACCTGCACTTTGCACGTATTTAATGAGATCATTTCAAAAATGCTGTCTGACCTACTGTCAATTGCGAATACGGCTAAGATTTACACATAAATAAATAATTTATGTTTATTTTCCTATGGAAAAGATGGTTCCCCGTCAGTCCGTTTTGGAGTTAATGAAAGACCCCAAATAAGAAGAACAAGATGTTTATGTTGAAAATTAGCAACGATTAGAATTTTCAAAATTGGTCGTTATTGAAATTCAGGAAATAATTAATCTATACTTATAAAACGCAAGCCAATTGCTATACTGATTCACTGACTGATAATCAATAAAGTATAAAGATATTTGTTTCGTCGAATGTCGGAATTAATATATATTTTATAGACACTCGATCTGACCCTTTTTCCTTCAGATCGACCGTTAAAATTATTTTTGAGTTTTCTATTGGCTAATGATATTGAGTTCAGCCAATAGAAATTACTTAGGAACTTTTTAAATATTGTTTAAGTTTCTTAAGAATGCCGAATTTCACAAATTCAGATGATTAATAATTACTTCGAGTTTTTGGTTCTATACTGTTCAATTTATTTATGATGTAACTCATACCACACACAAGTGGTAGCATTATAAGGAAAGTGTAGCTTAGGCTTAGTGAGAATGGAGTGATTGTCGAGAATACCTTGTAATGCTATGAGGTTCACAAAAATTGTGACATAATAACACAAAGATATATACATAATTACATCACATAATCTAAGAATTTCTATCTGTTCAGTAAGAGTGTGTATATTTTGCGTCCAAAACTCAGCAGAATGGTTTGTGATATCATTTATTTTGAATTGAGATTATTGGTTGTATCTTTGTCCAGTTTTCATTGGAGGAAAGACTGTGGAAAGTCCAAACTCAGAGGTTGATAGTATTTATCAAGTATTGAAAACAGCCAATGAAATATCATCAACAGCTCGTCCTGGAACGATAGCACCACCTTTGGCTGTTCGAAGAAATCAACAAGTTCCAGGAAGCAAATGTCCATCATCATTATCAGTGATCGTCCCTCCAGTTGCTCCCAGTTCAGGTCTGGACTCGGTTCACATGTTATATAGAACTTTATTATATATATATAAATATCACATTATTATTTTTCTCGTTATATTATCATATAAAAATATTTTTATTTTATTTTACAAAAAAAATATTTGGAAATAGGTACCTTTCCTATAATATAATTTTTTAGTAGTATTTTTTATGATTTTTCTAACTTCTTTTTTATTACAATATTTGTGTCAATAAGTCTGCTTGTTGTTACAAAATAGTTTTCTGTTTTTTTTTTTTTTTTTTTTTTTTTTTTTTTTTCATTTTTATTTTTGGCGCAGTCAATTTTTCTCACTTTTTCAACTCCTGCTCGAAAAACGCACCAATTGATTTTTTTATTTTGTATCTCCGATATCCAACTCAAGTAAATTGAATTCGTCTTTATTATCTCTTGTATTTAGAGTGGTTTAACTTGTATTTAGACTACCCACTACAGGGTGTACAGTAAACATATGCGTAATAACACATATTTTGGAAATGTTTATTTTCTTTTTTAAATAATTCTTTAATCTTTTTTTTTATCCCAATCCTAAAGATTTTTTTTTACTCCGGCCATTTACAACAGATTGAATTAGTACAAATCATATTGGTTTTTGCTTTTACTTATATTTATTTTATATTCGCAATTCTTTCGGATTGTTCAACCAAAATTTTCTTGTTTTGGTGTAATTTTTGCAAAAACACTGTGATGCATTTTTTGGGAGTATATATTTTACTATTTATTTTGTATTTTGAGGATTTTTTGAATAAATTTTTGCTAATTTCATGCTATTTTTTCTACTGCTTTAACACTCCATCACACGCGTCCTTGATGTTGATCAATATACCTACTGTGCTAAATTTTTCTTATACTGAATTAAAATTTATTGAATCAAAAAGTGAAAATCTAATACCAAATAATAATAATACCATTCTGGAGCTCTATTTTTTATATAAAAAGACACCATGGCATTATTATTATTAATTGTGGCGGCCTTTCCTTTCGGAATTCCAAGTGCTGCATTTACTAGTTAGGACTATAGCATACGACGTCATTGATAAAAAGGATACAGAGAAATGCTTCGTACACGACCTGTCATCTATATGTCTTAATTCTGCGTAATCTAAAGGTCCCAAAATTAATATACGAAGGTCATTTGATGTATTTTTATATCAAAGAAACATTCCTGGAATATTGGTTTTTTTCTTATTCCCTAAAAAAAGTTTTTAACAAGAATTCAAATACAATTACAACAAAATTAACATTCCTGGAATATTAACTTTTTTCTTATTCCCTGAAAAAAGTTTTTAACAAGAATTCAAATACAATTACAACAAAATTGGGCCCCGCGTGTTATGGGGTGTTAATTATTAACCTTTCAATTACACAATTATATATTTAATGTATTGAATAATGTACTATTTGTGAAATCTATTCGTTGCTAATGCATAATTCACGTCTAAAACTATTTTCTTTCAAACAATTCTCTCCCAGTCTATAAGATGAGTCACCGAATCTCACATCAACATCTTAAGTCTCTTTACATTTGCTATTTCTGCATTGCATTTCCTAGTTATTACAATGTAGCACAATGCATTTATTTATAGTTATTCATTAGTTCATTGAGTAGTGGGTAAGTACGGTAATCATAGCTATCAGTAATGGCAGTTCTGACATCAGATACAACATCTTCAAAGGAAAATTTGGAATAAATTATTGATTCATAGGCAAGAGGTCCATTTTTACATTTTGTGCAAATTCTATTTTTTTCATATTTACATATACCTTTAGTGTCACTATATCTGCTTGGTAGTTTTCTATATTCTTCAATGTAGTTTTCTATTCTATAATCTTATTTCTAGTTTAATTTTTGGCGCAATTATATTTGAAATCATTTCATTTATGAATTTATTTACATATACCTAGAGTGTCACTGTATCTCTAAGTAGTTGTCTATATTCTTCAATATAGTCGTAGTTTTCTATTCTATAATCTTATTTCTAGTTTAATTTTTGGCGCAGTCAATTATATTTGAAATCTTTTCATTTACGAATTTATTTACATATACCTAGAGTGTCAATGTATCTCTAAGTAGTTGTCTATATTCTTCAATATAGTCGTAGTTTTCTATTCTATAATCTTATTTCTAGTTTAATTTTTGGCGCAGTCAATTATATTTGAAATCTTTTCATTTATGAATTTATTTACATATACCTAGAGTGTCAATGTATCTCTAAGTAGTTGTCTATATTCTTCAATAGAGTCGTAGTTTTCTGTTCTATAATCTTATTTCTAGTTTAATTTTTGATACAGTCAATCATTTTTGATATAATTTCATTTATGAATTTTAATAACTATTATATATTTAGGGCTCCTTAGCATTATGTTGTAATCTTAAGCATTTTTTTATTTTCCCTTCAACTTTTTGTTTCTTTTTTATTTATTTATTTAGAATAGTCTTCACTATAGTTTTCTATTCTATAATCCTATTTCTCGTTTAATTCTTGATGCAGTTAATTTTTTTCCATTATTTAATTTATTTACAGTTAAGATTTTCTCAATCTTCAACAACAAACCACCTTGACAATGAGTGAAAATACCTACTTAAAAAAAAATCAATTCTTTACCATACGTAGATAATTCTTTGATCATTCCACTTTTATGAAATATTTTTTTTTTTTTTTTTTAATTTGGCTTAACGTCTCTTTAACATCTATTGGTCATTCAAGACGGGGGTTTTACCCTCCATTCGCTGGAAACTTGCAAACCAGCTACCCACATTGACCTCACCCAGCCTGGGTTGGGCCGGAAAAAGCCAACGATACGTGGTGTTCCCAAGCGGTCACCCATCCAAGTACTGACCACGCCCGGACGTTGCTTAACTTTAGTGATCTGACGGGAACTGGTGTATTCAACGTGGTATGATCGTTGGCTAAAAAATATTTTATTCTCAAAGCTTGTTAGAATATTGTACAATTGGCCATCTGTGTATGCATTGCATGTCGTAGTCCTTACATTAATGCACCTTTATTGACGATGATTAGTTGTGGTAGTTGATTGTGTAGTAAGTAAGGTACCTATCAGTTGTGATGATGTTGCTACCATCGCATCGCCTTCTTATCTTTAATAGATGGTTGACAATATTTATTTAACTTGTTTTGATAACTTCTTTATACGAGTACCTATATCTTTATTTGGAATAGTATTGAAAACTTTATTTTATATGCGCGCACGGCAGTGCGCCAGTCCGGAAAGCATCAGTGTATCTTTACACGAATCAATTCACCGGGTTTTGTACGCCGTCAGATATCCGGTTCTACAAGGGATAGGTCATTGAAATTTTGAACATACATTACAATAGTACAATACTATGGGATAAACTTCAAAAGTTAATATTAATCCGGGCAGGAGATAGATGATTTCAAAGTTGCCACTTATGAATACTCACTGACTGACTAATTCACTCATCATCAAAAGTTTTAGGCACTTCCCCTATATCTAGAGCATGCAGTTAGCAATTGACATCTAAGGGGAAAATCCGAAAGTTTGAACTTTCGCAAACACTATCTAAAAAGTTATACAGTTGCGATTCTCTTAAAAAATCTCACCAAGTGTAAAGTCGGTATTGCTTAAAGACAATTGAGACAGAAGAAAATGCAATAATAAATTTAAGTGTAACATGCAGCAAAAATAAACTTAGCCTCAATAATAAATATCACTATGTTCATGGGCGGACTTTTTTGGAAGAGTGGTTGGATGTTTGGAACTTGGCCTTTTTTCAATGATAATTTTTTTGTGAGATAAAGTTTTTTTTCAACAGGAACTAATACTGATAATAATGATAGACGTGTTCTCTCCCTAGACATGACCATCCCATTGACGTGTTCTCTCCCTAGACATGACCATCTCATTGACGTGTTCTCTCCCTAGATATGACCATCTCATAGACGTGTTCTCTCCCTAGACATGACCATCTCATTGACGTGTTCTCTCCTTAGACATGACCATCTCATAGACTGTCCATGTCTGCGTATAATATTATAACAAAAAAAAACACAGAAAAGAAATTGAGATATAAAGACTTGAGCATAGAAAAAAGTAGAATGTGGGAAATGGAATGTAAAATTATACCTATTGTAGTTGGAGTCCTGGATGCCATACCGAGGACACTTCTACCCAACCTGAAAAGTATTCCAGGATATTACAACCTTTATGAGATCCAAACGTGTGTGCTATTGAATCCAGAGATCCGAGTTCAAATTTCGGTGTAGATTTGAACCAGACAAAAGCGCTCGTGACTCACCACTAATTGTAGTCGATACATTTTTTTTTTTTTTTTTTTTTTTTTTTTTTTTTTTTTTCATTTTGTAATTTATATATATCAAACATACTATCTGCCATCTCTAAATTTAACTAAGAAATAGCTAACTTTTCAAATGTCACTTGCTACAAGCTTCATAATTTCAGATTATAATATTTTTAATGGGCATGGGTTTAACGATTCATGTTTTGAAAATAGTCATCACCCCGGTCGTACTTTGGAAGTGACTACACACTACTACAGGCTCACGTTACCATGAGCGACTACAAGCTACTGCGAGTGTAGTTAATAGAACCTCGTCCACTGTAAGTGTAATATTTTACACGCTTACACATTACAGTGAACGAAATTCCATTTACCCATTCATTTAGATCAGTCACTCGTAATAGCGTGAGCTTGTATTCACTTCCAATATACGACCGCCTTTAGTCATTCATCTGAATGACTAAGCATCTGCTGACACAAATATCGAAACAAATTAAATGCTGACAGAAAAGACGAAACGGAGTTCATTGTCATGAACCCGCTCCTTCCTGGTTGCCAATATTTTCAAAACATGTCTCTTGTTTCATTTCATTCTCTTCCATCTGACTAAATAATTCTCTAATGGGAATCTGTTTTGCTTCCTGTGATGCTCTTTTTTTACCCTCTAAAGGTTATGGCAATGCATCACCTCTACCCAATGAAGCTGTCAGAAGGCGGAAACTGTTTGGTGGTGTACGTAGTTTCTCCATGTTCGGTGGGAGATCTCAAGGGCGTTCGATATCTCTTCCAGAAAGTATGCATCATTCAATTATTTTATTTCTTCAGTTTTGTTGATTTTTTTTAAAAAAATAATTACCTTTTGAATTCCTAGGAAGTTTTACATAATGTCAAGACTTTCGTTCTTTATTTATTTGCCTTGTAGAAGGCGAAATCATGTTTGAGGGGAGATTAAAACAGGACCACACTTCTTGTTCCAAAAAGAATGAAAATAAAATAAGCACTAACGAATTGACACCCCATTACCCGCGCCCTTGATTTTTTTAGACTGTTTCAAACGTTGATCGACATACTGTGTGCTCAGTTTTTCTTATATTGAATTGAAATTTTTGTATACTGAAGGATAATTAAGTTTTTGTGAAAAAAAAAAAAAAACACACAGAAGGGTATAGAAAAATTCATCTAAAATTCCTTTATTGTGTGTAATCTGGAGCAGTAGACCCCCCCCCACACACACACTCTGGGGGTCGCGAACTTAAGTCAGGAGATCGCCGTTCGATGCCAAAATGTATTTTTAAATCAAATCCATATGTATTTGCGGCCCAATGGGCCTTTTTTCCTTTCCTTCAAATTTTCAATTGAAATATTTATGATATGAACTTAACAGAAAAAAGGAACATCATATCTCATCTCGAAATTTAAAAAGAAGAATTTAGCAGTAGATTCCAGGACACAATGGCATCATTACATGGATACCAGTGTGTAACAAGTCCATTCACAAGTGACCTGAAAACAACTAACTTCAACATACAGAAAAAGGAGCAGTTCATAGATTTCAAGACAGACGACACAATGGAAAATACTTTTAAAACTTCTGGACTTTCTAAATTTTAGATGTCAGTTAAGAAAAACTATTCTCTTTTGAGCAAAATTGATTTAAAAATGATGATAATTCGCCTCAACTTATTTTATCCGTGCGAGACGGTGTTTTCATCTCTAACAATAATCAAACAGAAACAGATTAAACGTTGACCCGGATCTAAGGCTAGCGGTCAGTAGTATTGAACCAAAAATTAAATCTTTAGTAAACAACATGGAACCACAAGGTTCCCACTAACTACATATGAATTGTAATACAATTTGTTTTTTTACCTTAGATGTGTCGTTTATTGTGTGTGGNGGGGGGGGGGGGGGGGTCACGAAATTTTTCGACCTAATTAAGAGAGTCGCGGCTCACAAAAGGTTGGACACCACTGGTCTAGAGGTCCTAAAATTATATGCCAAGGTTATTTGACTTGTCCATGACACATTCCTGGAATATTGAATTTATTCTTCTTCATGTCCATTCTCTTTTCCTACTCAAATGGGTTCCATGGTCACTCCTTTTTTTAATAAATCTTTATTCGTGTTTTCTATCCATCTTTTCTTTGGACTTCCTCTTTTCTGTTTTCCTCTTACTTGTATTGTTATTCATGTGGTCTATTCATCTTTTCTTAGGTCTCCCTCTATTCTGTTTTCCTCTTACTTTCATTGTCTATCCATCTTTCCTTCGGTCTTCTTCTATTCTGTTTGCCTCTTACTTTCATTGTCTATCCATCTTCCCTTTGGTATTCCTCTATTCTGTTTGCCTCTTACTTTCATTGTTATTCATGTTGTCTATCCATATTTTCTTTGGTCCTCTTCTATTCTGTTTTCCTCTTTCCTTCATTGTAATTCATGTTGTCTATCCATTTTTTCTTTAGTCTCCCTCTATTTTACTATTTTGTTTTCCTCTTACTTTCATTGTTATTCATGTTGTCTATCCATGTTTTCTTCGGTCCTCTTCTATTCTGTTTTCCTCTTACCTTCATTCTAATTCATGTTGTCTATCCATATTTTCTTTGGTCTCCCTCTATTTTACTATTTTGTTTTCCTCTTACTTTCATTGTTATTCACGTTGTCTATCCATATTTTCTTCGGTCTTCTTCTATTCTGTTTTCCTCTTACTTTCATTGTTATTCATGTTGCCTATCCATGTTTTCTTCGGTCTTCTTCTATTCTGTTTGCCTCTTACTTTCATTGTCTATCCATCTTTCCTTTGGTATTCCTCTATTCTGTTTGCCTCTTACTTTCATTGTCTATCCATCTTTCCTTTGGTATTCTTCTATTCTGTTTTCCTCTTACTTTCATTGATGTTACTTTCTTTCCTACACAATCATCTTTTCTTTCAATGTTCCCAATGCAATCTTCTTTTCTGTACTTTGTAAACTAAATATGACAGCAAAATCTGCCGCAAGTGTTATGGGTTGTTCAATGAATGTGTTTTATATTTAGGTTGCTCACAGATAGCCACATACTTACTGTTCTTATTGCATAACACATATCATCTCATATATGCAAGTAAAAACATATACACAGGTTCTTATGGGAGTCTGCAAATTGCTCGATCTGCGCACTGCCATAAGAACCTGTGTATTTGTTTTTCCTTGCATATATACAAAAATATGTGCTATGTGATAAGATAAGTAAGTATCCGGGCGACCTTATTCGTTTACTCTTGTATTTTTCCAAGACAATCAATTTTTTTAATAATCTTTAATAAGAACAAAAGTTTTGACATATTTTGTAAATAAATACCTTACCTAGACTACTGAACTATTTTTGCCTAAAGTAAGTCAAAGCTAATATTAAAATTACAATGCAATCTAACATTCCAAACTTGTTTGATTTTTTTCCCCGTAGACTCAAAGTTTTGAAAAATTTACAAAAATCTATTAAAGGCATTGTTTTTATTTTATTACAAAACTGTTTGCATCAAGTACAATCTGATATCCTTCCATTTGCGTATGAAAGACTACATCAATCATATGGGCCCGACGACTTTGGCGACAGGCGTTTACAAGTTCAATAAAGTTGTAGATGACTTTCCCACAGGTGCCGCATCAAGTTCTGCGAGTCTGCTTTAGATTTCCTCCTTAAAATCTGCAGCCCCATAGAAATATGATTTATTCTCCTACACAAGTGGCTAGTTTTGGTAACCGTTTTGTGAGAGAATGTAGTTTTAAAATTTTTCTCTCAGTTTGTCACGGTCGATGTACAATTTTGTTGAAACCACAGACTTATTTCATTAGGGTCACATCAAAGATCGGCTGTAGAAGAATACCTAAGCCTCGAAAGATTGCAGAAAGAAAAGTTTTGTCGATTTCCTTGATCTTGTAAACGCCTTTCACCGTAGTCTAGTTGATCATATGTTCGATGTAGTCTTTCATACGTAAATGGGAGGATATCAGCTTGTACTTGATGTAAAATATTGTGTAATAATAAAACATGTCTTAAATGAAATTAGGTAAATAACAAATTTTTCCATGTATATTCTTGAGTACCTACTTGCTTAACTATCGAATTATTATCTAACAACATACAAACTGAGTCAATTTCATTTTATTAACTTGATTTGTGAAACTGTGTTTATTATTTTTCTGGCTAAAAAAAAAAAAAAAAAAAAAAAAAAAAAAAAANAAAAAAAAAAAAAAAAAATACTCCTCCCCACCCAAAAGAAATATTTTTATATTCGATCCAAAATTCATTCTTCCGCCGCCGGAATGTGTACCACATTCCGTCCGCCGTGACTAACCGATTTTGATGTAATTTGGAAAAGTGCCCATCACAAAAGGTATTTTTTTTAATTCGATTTTTGGAATCGTACCCTTGAACCGTATTGTGTGGGGTTTATTTATTTTTTATTTTTTTTAGCCAGTAAAATATTGAACCGATGTTGTGTTACAATCGCAAAGTTTTTTAACACCTGTTTGTAGAATTTGGTATCGAGGGCGTGTTTCCTTTTATAACTAATTCCATTTATTAAAATTATTAATGCTGTTTGATTTTGATTCTCATTTTAATTTTTATTTTATCTTTCTCTGACAATGTCATTCCTCGTTTAAATGATTTCATAGATTAGATTATCAAATTTCTTTATCCCAAAGAGAGGTCCAATGTCATTCGCATGAAAAAAATCCCAAAAGGCGTATTATATTATGAATATTTGGAATCAATGGTTGTAATGGTACCCCCTCCAAATAATCAGCAAGAAAATAGTTCTTTGCCATAAATAGCAAATTTATGGCAAAGAACTTTATAATCTGCCAGCGATTTTGTAACATAGCTCTAAGCGCTTCAGCAGATTTCGTCAGTCACTCTGAGACCTAGGTGCTATCCGGTAAACTCCCTTTGAACCACCGCGTATTGGATACAAGTGTTAAAGCCGTTTGAAAAATCAAGAGAAATGCCTGTTGCGGTGCCTCCTTAAAAAATATCTAGACTGAAACATATTATACCATCTTAATCCAATGCATTCATAAACCTCTCAAAATTTCAAATTTCTACCTAGATTCAGTAGATCCCCAAATAATATTTTGGGTAAACCAGAAGTCATCCTTTGCTTATTTTTATTTTTAACTTATCTTTTTACTATTTTCTTTCTTATTTTTATTATTTTCTCTCTTTAATTCAATTCTCTATTATTTTTAACATTTTTTTTTTCTCTCTTTAATTTATTTTTCCAGAAAAAGTCCAATATGCAGCAGGTACTCGACCATTTGGTCAACCATTGGTTCTTGGAACCCCAAGCAATGGTAGTGTTCCAAATAAACCATCCAGCTCAAACAGCTCTAGACTATTATCTTTAGCAACCGGTTCTAAAAGGAATTCTTGAAATAAAATGTAAAACCTAAACGTTTTCTTTTTTTTTGTTCTACGACTGCGCCATCTTTAGTTATTGACCATAATATGTTGTTGACTGAAAGACAACTGAACTTTATTTAATTGGCCAAGCAGTTCTAATTTATTGACAATCTATTGGCCAAGTATTGGCGAACTGTTTCTGAGAATCAGTCATACCAGGCTGACTCACGCTTATATATTTAAAGGAGTTAGTCAACCCACATGTGCCCGGTGTGAGATTCTGAGCGTACAACATATCCTTCATAGTTCCTTACATGAAGCTAATCATTTAGCCAGTAAGTAATGGCCATAAGATTGTTTGTTCTTTCAGGAGATACTGAGTTCAGATATCGCTAGAAGTGAGAACATTGATTAACGATTGAAAATGTCCTTTTTTTCCTCCCTATACTAAAGTTGGGTTTTTTTTCATTTCTCAGTCGAATCTGTGTTACAAATTTCAAGTTTCTAGATTTAACCATCGTGGAGCATTGTGGATTAGTGTGTCCCAAGCTTTCCACTTATACTAGGCTCTTGGGTCCCCCTCATCGTTTACGGGGGAAGGGACCATCGATTTTGCCATTGTTCATTTTTGAGTTACTTTGTTATTATTATTTTGTTTTATAATAAAACTGTGATAGTTGTTTAGTCTGAGATATGCCAATTCATTTTATTACATTCATTTTACAACAAAAAAAAAATTATGTCAAAGTTTCCCTGCTGGGATACAATATATGTCTAAGCGGATATCGCCCCCAAAGTATAGGCTAATTACGTGAAATTTTACATTCCTTATTCTATAGAAAGAAGAAAATTGTAATAGGCTTCACCGACAAAGGTTGATTGAATTTGCCTATACCAAAAGTCTTGCATAAAATTGAAATGGTGCCAATTTCAAGGTCTTGCCGATCTCTTTTTAGGTAGGATTCTTGAAACCCGCCAAAAAGCAGCAAAAAAAACGACGAATGTGACTAAAAACCGTCAACGCCATATTGGACTGCAACCAAATGTGTTCGTCGCACATTCCAGGAATAAAATTGATGTCATATTAGATAGCAAATTTCAAGCTCTAGCGCTTACCGTTCCTTCTTTAGTTACATAATTTGTGAAAACGCCAACGGTAGATTCGATTTCAAAGTGACATAAATGCCAAATTCCAACTATGTAGCACTTAAGATATCTTGTTCACCCGGTTTTGCCTCTGGGGACTTCATTGAAAACTCGACGGAATCTTCGAATCAAAAACGTACTAGTTCGGTTATTTTATATTTTGAGGTTTACAAAATTCTATGTATCCAAGTTTTATCTCAGACTAAAATTGTTGTTTAAATTTTGAAAATTGAAACATATTTTTTTTGTAATTTTTGGGTTTTAGAGCGGTTTATACGTAACACTTATTTCTGAAAATTTTCAAACCAAATGATTAGCTTTATCATTGCGGATGAATGGTGAATGGTTAATATTTTTGGTTTATTATTTTATTTTCACCTAGATGTCGTGATTTCGATTCCAACACATAAGAAACAATAGATATTATTTAAGTTCCTTTGGAATGCCGAATTAACATTTTGGTTATTGGACCATATTTCGGATGAGTAGTAACTTGAGTTCCTTGCTCTACATGATGCAACAGTCAATATCCCACCGAATATTCTGGGAATTTCTAGCTGTTTTTTATTAATAAATATACTGGCTGTATAGTACTTATTTACTGCCCGAATTCATGAGGATAAAATTTCATGGGTTGGATGGGTTTGAACCCACGCCTTACTGTTTACGATCCGAGCGTCTTACCACTACGCAACCAATGAACAGTGATTATAATGTGCAAAATGCGTCTATTTACCTAATTTGTATGCGTTTATATTGTCTTTCAATGTGAGCTTCTATTCATCCCCGCGATCAATTAACTTTTCGGTGAGTGGTTACGAAAGCTATTTCGAATATAAGAAAGACGCTAAACAATTCAACATTTTGGATTTGGATTGCATTGTATTTTAATTTTAGTCTGTACTAAGGTAATAATGATAATTAACAAAATCTAGACCCTTTTTATAAAAGCATAAAAGCTTTGTCACGAAAAAAGGAAAATTGTTCCCACTCCCTTTTTGAGGGTTCTGTGTATTGATTAAACCATTAATCGAAATAATCAATTTTTCATAAAAATAATCGATTATTTTGGTTTATTATTTTTAATAATGATCCTTTGGAATCGTCACAATAAAAAATACCTCCTCCGCCCCTTAAAATTTGATATTTTACGTTTCATGGTACGTCGAAGGCAAAAATCGAATCCCATGTTTAGTTCTTAGAGTTCCCAGAGTAAAGCATTTAGGGAAAGCATTCACAAATAAAATGTTCTCAAATTAGTACTAAGAAAACGGCCTCAAAATTTAAGGATTGTGGCGGACACCATGAAAAAGTACCCGTTTATCTCCATCACATTTCTGTACAATTTTCATTAATAAGGCAGATAAAATACTATGTACGAGTATATGTATATTTTTTCTTAACATTATTTTACATCTTCACTTGACTATAAAAATTAAATAAATGAAAATTATAAAGATGTTAATTAAAACTGAATATTTTCATAATCTCCTGAGTACATCATCAGAGCTAGCCGAGCTAAGTTGATAGAAGACTGAAGAACGAATAACCACTATTGTTGAACAAACTATTTCGTTCTTGAGTTTTCGATCAAATTAGCTCTGATTATGTACTCAGGAGGGTATGAAACTAGTTTGTTCTCATTAACATCTTTTATAGTCAGGTGAACATATAGTATTTTATCATATGCGGGTTTTGAGGGGTGGGGCAAAAGCCCCTCCAGAATTCGGGTCTTAGAATAGATGAAATGGGAAAAAATATACAGGTATGTTCTTTAGGCACAGAAAAAATTCAAGCCAGAATTTTAGGTTCGAACGGCCTATGTATTTTATCTGCCTCATTATGGTTTAACCCTCATTGGTATCCCAATACAACCAAAAATTTTGATTTCATTTCACTGTTTCAACGTTGCTCCGTCCAAGGTGAAACTCTAGCTGGTAGCAAAACCTCGATAGCCTCCATATCTCCTGTTGCTCAAAAGTTATACTTTTATCAATTTTATCAGAAATTTGGCCACCGAAATCATCTGCCACACACTGGTCGGTACTTTGAATTGCATAAGCACCTAATTTGAATGTGTATTTTGTAGCATAGACCTGTGTGTGGGTGTGTTTCATTAATCAATATTGAGTGTGATTTAGTTGTGAGTGTTTTGTAGAGGTGCATTTATATTTCTCGCATGTTAGGGCAGAAGTGGATAAGTAAAAAAAATAGAACGTTTCATCAGGAGGGGCAAAATTTAATAAACGATCACATTTTGATTTTTTCGCAGTAACAAAATGTCGATATAGAGGGGCTATATCAGACTTAACTCCTAAAAGTCTACCAGGTCCATTTTAGCCCTTACAAGCGCTCTGGCAAAAAAATCCGTTTTTTTTTTCAGGGCGGCAACTTGAAAAAAATGTATCCGATTCTTTCTTGTCAATGTCGATTTTCTTAGTTCCAGAAATCACCAATAGAGTTCGAAATTCAAAAACTATTGCTGCTCGAACATATGAACATGGCCTTTTTAAAACATTGGGAACATGTGCGGAAAAGTTCCGCTCCTGAGAATTTTCCGACCTGGCCCTTGGCGAATGTCCACTTTGCCCGTTTATAAAAATGTACCTGCATCTAACTTTTTGAAGTAATCATAATCTCCCAGTATAATATTTTCATATGTTAAGGTATTAAGTGTGGCCTAATTCAAAAATACTAAATTGGGGTAACACAATACATTGGTATCAACAATACCATAACTCAATTTGCATTACATAGCGAAAGAAGACCTTATTTGACTTATCCCCTTTTGGCCTAACAGACGATATTTTACATTTGTAATATTAGGTGTTGGTATAGACTTTTAAGATGTTCCTAGCATAGCGCACCCTAGAGAGATGGGTACAAGATCTCCCATATGGGCACTAAGTAAGCTCTCAAATACTTCCTAATTCCAATTTTCTTTCCTTAAATATATACTGGGTGTCTCCATAAAAAGTGTGGAAGAGAATATCTTGAAAACGGTTTCAAATTTCAAAAAACGCAGAAACACATATTTGTCAAGGAGAAACTTTTTCGAGTGGTTTTCAAAAATTGTGCTATTTCAGAGGGGGGGGGAGGGTCAACATTAAAAGCTTATCACCCAAAAATAGAGAGAGAAAATAGAACCCGTAAAATTAGAGATCAAGTCACTAGACTTTACTGAATAAGGTAAATGCGTCATCTTATTTAGGTGACCCGTATACCCAATTTAGTGATCTTTCATTTAGTGCATGAGAAAAAATTGGGAAGCATAACGAGAACTAAAAGTGAGGAAACATGCTTAATCAAACCCATAGGAGCGAATTGCAGTCGGGGAGAATATAATGGTAAAGGCGTATCAGCTGATTGAGTATGCACACCAACATCGTTATCCTTCCTCGATGAAGACAGATACAACAAATATTGTATGTGATATGCGTACTGTAATCCAAACAATGATAATAATAATTAATTAATTATGTCGTTGTTTGTTGTGCATAGTCGTAATGATGCCAATGTGTCCTAAGTGTGATGTGGTGTACTCCAGTGGCTGTCCACATGTAACTGCATGAGTTTCCACACTTTCTGTTCTGTTCATTACGCTACACCAAACTAATCTTACAGTGTTGTCGTTTAGTGTATTCTTATGTTTTTATATTAATTTTTTTGTAAAACAATATTACATTATTTTATTTACATAAAAAATCTTTAGCAATACAGGGTGGTCCATTTTAATTTAGTCTAAATATCTCCGAAACTGTTGAGAATGACGATTTCAAGGGGAGGGGACATATTGTGATGAGCTTTGTGGATCTGCCAAGATTATTTCTGGGTCAATTATTGCAAATTGAATTTTTAATAAAAAAAAATCATTTCATTTTTGTTTAAATGTCATCAAATTTTCTTCTCCATAGAAGCATTTGTGACGTATCAAACGAAAGGTATCATCATTCTGGATCGAGGGAACAACACTGAAAATAAACGAATAATAATGTAAATGAAGGAATATTAGGAAATTTGCCCCGACATTTTTGCTCTGAAATCATTTTTTAATTTTCAATATTAGTAATATTACTTATCATTCATGAGGAGACCTTATGTCACATAACATGATTCATCTTTGCTGTGAAAAAATTCCCACACTGAAGCAAAAATCTAATAAAAATAAAATAAATATTCCATTGCTGCTTGTAGAATTTGATGGGAAAGTGAGAAAGAAAAAAAAAAATAGATCATCTTATTTATAAAACGAAAGTCGACCTTGAAATATCCTTGAAGAACAACCTAGACAAATCTACAAAGGTCATCACAATGTATCCCCTTTGATTCCCAACAGTTTCGGAGTAAATCAAAATGGACCACCTTGTATATTTATGATTTCAGATCTTTTAAATTTATATTTCCATCGATTCGAATTTCCCGGAGACGATAATGAAGTCATAAAGCTCTGGAAAAAGGGATTAACATTTTTGAAAACTTCTTCCTATTTTAAAAATTTTGTGTCTGTCATTGACCATGAATTTTTTTACTTTCTCTTCCTCAAAAAGATAAAGTATTGTAATCGTACAGAAAAGTTGCACATTTTCTTTATGAATTAGAAACCAGGGGTCTGTTTTAAATTGTTTCTTGGATCATTTAAAATTGATTTAGTTATGGATGAATGTGATTTTTATTATAGTCTCGCTGACAAGTATAGAGACTGATCTATGTATAGTAGGTATGATTAGATTAGGTTACCATACTATACGGATCAGTATTTATGTCAGAAAGTACCCGCACCGTATGAACGTAACCTAACCATACCTAAGTGAGTAACAATAACAATCATCCATGACTAAATCGATTTTGAATGATCCAAGGAACATTTAAAAATAAACCCCAGGTTTCTAGATTTAAAAATAAATATATTATAAAAGATTAATATACTCAATAGAGAAAACGATTCTCTGTCATGAACTTTGAATTCAAAAACTCTGCAATGTCACTCTCGGGTTCATTATTTTACGTTTACGTTTCAAGGTACGCAGAATCAAACAAAAAAATATCCTGTACACCGCACACCGTCCGCCGTGATGGGCACTTTTGAAGGAAATAGAAACAGCTAAAGAGATTAGGCACTGAAAATGCAGTTGTAGCATTGTGGAATTAAGAAGGTCAAGGGTGAAGTTAAATAAGACTACTGATCTCTACATATATCGACCCGCATCCGCCCCTGACTCTTTGTTTTTTTTTGTTTTTTTTCGTAAACTTCTCCGCGTGGCTTTTGTGTCTTATATTGCTTCCGTCTTCTGGGAAACTTATCATGCTTAACCTTGTCTTTGTATTAACAAATGAAAACTTTTCGAAAAAGAATCCCACAAAGTTGAGAATTGAAAATTTTCCTTTACAGAAGTTTATGTTTTCTTTTTATTCGAAATTTTCCAGTCTACGTCAATACTGAGGTTGTGATAGTCTGACGTAAATACTGGGGCTGTGATAGTCTAACGTCAATACTGAGGTTGTGATAGTCTGACGTCAATACTGAGGTTGTGATAGTCAGACGTCAATACTGAGCTTGTGATAGTCTGACGTCAATACTGAGCTTGTGATAGTCTGACGTCGTATGATCTTATGAAAAGTTATCTATTTCAAAAACAATGGCAATAAAGTCTAGGGTTTCATATTTCAGTACATCATTTCATCTTAGATGGAATTATTGTTTTCAACAATAAAATAATTTTGTTCTGACGTTAAAGGCAATATTAGGTTCTACTTAAGGCCCGATTCACACTATAATGCCGGTCACAGTTCGGTGTCAGTCTGGTAAAGTCTGATCATTTTCACATCGTTTAAGTCTCAGTCTTGAACCGTCAATAATCGACACCGAATGTATTTTCCTTGTAATCGTAATTAACGTTAAATATCAATAAAATTCCATTCAAGAATTAGCTATTGTCCAAGTTTGAATTTGTTGTCACATCATATACAGGGGTTCCATTCTAGGAAAACAATTAAAATTAAGTTAGCTAAGCTGTGTGATCATTGTTTTCTGAAGAAGGCACTCACAGTATTTAAATGCATGATGAGAATGCTCACTCACAGAATATGTATTATGTATATTTAATTACACAGTTTGTTTTAAATTTGAATTCCAATTTAAAAACTAGTCTAAAATTTGATTTATAAATATTTTAGACATCTAAAATTATTTTTAACTAGCAAGCTCCACCCGCATTGCTTGCCGTCTTAGAGGCATGGTCGTTTGGTCTTTCCCGCGCTGCTGCCATAATCATTTGATATAGTTTTGGTATCGATAATGGTTATTGTGAGATCCATGTTCGAATCCCTGAAGTGAACTTTTTTGACGTGTCGATTTCTCTGTAAATTCAAATAGAATGGCACAAATATTTTTAAATAAAAGGCCAAGTAAAATGAGGACTTTAAATTTAGATCCTTCCAACCTTTTTCTAAAAAAATCCTTATACACTGTATAACAACCCATATTTTAAGTTTCATGTAAAAGTTCACTTATATTGTGCTCCAAAAACCGTTTCTCATCTACTTAAATCATTAAGTAGATGAGAAATGTTCTCAATTTCATCAGTAACGCAGGATGACATAGACAAATCTCATTAGTTCTCTGGAGATTAAAATTAAGCCGTTTAGAAAATGCCTATTTTCGGGTAGAAATTCTGCAGTAAGGTTATGATTTAGGACAAACAATGAAAAGAAACTTAAATAAGGAAACATTTGATAAAAAAAAAAACTAAAATTTATCTTTCTCGTTTTTTATCAGTGCATGGCCACAGGTATGAGAAAATTTCAATACAATTAGTACGAGAATACGAGTTATTTCTTATGTTTCCTAATTTTATTTCTGTCAACTATGTTATCTTTGGATTGAATTTATTTTACAGCTCCCCACTCACCGAGACGTCAAAAATTAAATTTAAGAATGAAAAGTTTGTCTTTGGATTCTCCAGAATCTACTGAGCATGTGCAACGCAGGCGAGGTGTTGGATGTTCACAAAATATAGAACCGCATTCTAGTCAATCATCCTCGTCAAGAATACAGTGTACGAGTTTCGATAATTATTTGTTTATATTTTTCATTTCTTTACACACAAAATCTTCACCATGCACTTTTTTTAAGAAAATTAAATTTGCACATTTTTCAGGAAATAAAATAATACTTTTATATAAAAGTTTTTTTAAAAAAAGAAATTGCACCTCTAAAAAATCTGGTGTGAACATCACACGACTTCCTTTATCTATAAAAATTAGTACGAGAAATTTTCGATGTCAAGTTTTCAATGCCAAAACAAGTTTTGAGGTCCCCGGAGCCAAAATCTCGACATTCAGCCATTGGTCCGTGTGTTGTGAACAAAATTTCAGAAGGATTTGTCGTGTTATCCATTCTCTTCTTTTCTTTGTGTCAGATACATATTCCTAACATCTCTCTTTCCATTGATCTCACAGTTAATTAATTAATAGATAATTAACATACATACCAAATTTGAAGTCTCTGGCGCCACCAAATGTTCTCTCTCCTGGCAGGATTCGTGAAAAGTGGCAGAACTGTCAACTGTAGATTCCATTTTGATTAAAATTCGAGACGCATACAATACATAGAATTAACAAAGATAGTAGATTCGATTTAAGCCAACGATCATACCACGTTGAATACACCAGTTCCCGTCAGATCACTGAAGTTAAGCAACGTCGGGCGTGGTCAGTACTTGGATGGGTGACCGCTTGGGAACACCACGTATCGTTGGCTCTTTTTTCCGGCCCAACCCAGGCTGGGTGAGGTCAATGTGGGGAGCTGGTTTTCAAGTTTCCAGCGAATGGAGGGTAAAACCCCCGACTTTAAGCCAAATTAAAAAAAAGGTTCGATTTCAACCAGTGTCATTTTGCCTTTAATGCATAAAATTTATATAGGCACTAAATTTTATGCTCTAGCACTTACCGTTTCCTTTTTAGTCAGGGACAGCCCAGAAAGAGCGGCCAACGGTAGATCAAACTGCAGCCAAACAATATTGCACTTCAAAAAAATCCCGGAAAAAAATAAATTTTCCCGAAAGAAAATAAAATTGCACTTTTTTAAAAAAAATTCCAGGAATAAAATAATATTGCATTTTGTTTCAATTTTTCCAGCAAGAAAACGGAAACTTTTCGATTTTTTTTTTTTAATGGTATCATTTTAACTTTCCTAATCCTATAAAAAATAATGTACTTTAATGGGCTGAAATGTTTGATGTCGAATTTACAATGCCAAAAGACGTTTTGAGGTGCCAAAATTTCGGGTTACTGTCATTCGCCTGTTTCTAAAGAAGAGATCTCAAGAACGGTAAGTGGTCAGGGTTGATTTTTTTTTTTTTAAATTATTTTAAATATTGGGCAGTGAAAACGAAACATCGAGAATTTCAGAC
The DNA here is from genome assembly GCA_012654025.1 of Pachypsylla venusta. Lineage (NCBI taxonomy): Eukaryota > Metazoa > Arthropoda > Insecta > Hemiptera > Aphalaridae > Pachypsylla > Pachypsylla venusta. The sequence continues at coordinate 39,456,574 of CM022874.1, forward strand.
CATTTTTTTAGGATAAGGAAAGAGCATTTTAAAAGAATGCCTAGTTGAAGATTTTCCATAAAAAATTACAACCTTTTTCTATATTTTTTTTTTAAAAATAAATCCCCATGAGGGAATGGAAATTGCACCTTTTTCCCGATTTTTTTTCTTTTCACAAAATAAATGCATCTTTTTTCAAAATAAATTCTCTTTACGGATAGGAATCTTACTTGGTAATGTTTCATTTTTCATAAGCCGCAAGACGAGTTGCATGTCAGATACTATTACACAACACATGGTTCTCACCTTTCGATTTTTCGTCATTACGATTTTTTAATTTTGATTAATCCTAGGGATAGAAAAGGGGCCTTGGCCATTCAATTTATGGTATTAAAATCCAGGTCCGATCCTCGGAAATGACATTTTTTAAACAAAAGTTTCGGTTTCTCAAGAATTTTAAATGTAATGGTACCTACCCATTTTATTTTTAAATATAAAAGTTGTAATAAAATAAGGAATAATTTTCTTATGCATTTTTTGGAAAAAATAATCAGGGACGTAGATAAAGGGGACTGAGTTTTTTTTTATTACACACTGTATAACGGCCCCAGTTTCGAGCTTTGATTTAAAAGTTCAACTATCGTGTTCCAAAGAACGTTACTCATCTACTGAAATCATCAGAAGTACACATTTTCATTTTTATCAGTGTCGCAGACTGACAAAGTCAAATCCCATTTTTCTTCAGCAGGAGTTTAAAATCTGGCCGTTTAGAAAATGGGCGTTTTCGGATAGAAAGTCTGAAGTAAATTTATGATTTAGTAGAAAGTAACTTAAATATGGAATCATTTTAGCATAAAATAACAAATATTAATCGTCTCATTTCTTTTACAAGGGTATCAGAGGAATGAGAAATTTTCAATACAAATACTATATAGCTTGAGAATACAAGTTATTTACTATGTAGGTAATTATATTGCAAATTTCTCATTCCTCTGGCTCTATTGTGAAAGAAATGAGAAGGTTAATGATTGGTATTTTTGGTTAAACTATTTCCATGTTTAAGTCACTTTCCACTGTTAGTACTAAATAATAACCTTACTTCAGACCCTTAACGGCCTGATCACCTCCTGAAGAAAAATGAGATTTGACTTTGTCAGTTCACGACACTGATAAAATTGATTTCTTTTGATGATTTCAGTAGATGAGAAACCTTTTTTGAACAAAATAATTGAACTTTTACATCGAAGCTCGAAATCGGGGCCTTTATACAGGGTGTAATAAAATAAAACTTCAGACCCCTGTATCTCCGTCCCTGATTTTTTTTTTTCATGGAGTGTAAATGAAAAAAGTGTAAAAATTGGTACCACTCTATTTGAAATTTTTGAAAAAATGACACTTGTGGGTGGTGGGGTCGGAACTGAATTTTAACCTACGTTTTCTATCCCTAGGACCAATGAGAATTCAAAAATTCCAAGCAATTCAAAAGTTACGGAGGCCTCCGCTAGGACTTTTGGGACATACTGTATACATATATATATATTTTGTGGGACGACCTTTTCAATCAACAATTCTCAGTTTTTCGAGGAAATGCTATTGCATAATCTCCAAACCATTTTTTTTATATATATTTTACACCCATTTCCAACTTATTGACGCCCGAAAATTTAATGTTTCAGTGTTGGCTTTCCGTTAACAATTTACTCACCAAAGACATGCAACACGTCTATATCCTTATTTAAAGTATATTTTATTTTAGGTAGGAATTTTTACTCTTCTATTGATAAACATTGTTTGGAAGGAAAGATTATAAACAGGTAGATATCTATCTGTATCAATGTGGCAGTGAAATGGTTTACTTAAATAAATTTGGTTAACAAAGGAGGACCATCAGATCATTTCGAAAATATCTCTTAGGCCAAAATGTATCTATGCACACAATGGTTGTGTTCACATCCCAGATCAATTTGGGCTTTACCCACTCCAACTAAAGTGTAACAACACACCGCATGTCGCCATTTCCCTTGCCGCAGTTTTTTAGTCTTCGAAAAATCTACCCAATTAACACCTTGTAACACATTCAGTGGCGGATCCGTGGGGGGCTAGGGGATAGTCCCTCCCTCCAAAAATATTTCTGGAGGAATAAAGATAGGCAGGAAATCGTGCGTACTTGTACTTTTGTGTCGTCATACAATGGTAGTGCTGAAATGTCTTTTTCTTCTTTGCGTCGTGTCGGATCAAAACTTGATCTTAGAAGTACAATGCTACAGAACAGACTCAACGGCTTGGCTCTTCGCAATATAAATTATGAAATTGAGTTAACATCGGAAGAAGTGTTGGAGAGATTCTCTAAAATGGGAAACATCATCTAAAATTGCCGTTTATTTTTTTTTATATTTAGCCTAACGTCTCTTTAACACGGGGTTTTACCCTGCATTCGCTGCAAACTAGCAAACCAGCTACCTGCATTGCATCACAAGGGCGCGAAACCACGTGGACACACACATGTTACAACCTCACTGAACGTTGCTTAACTTCAGTGATCTAACGAAAACTGGTGTATTCAACGTGCCATTGACGCTAGCTCCGTTTATATTCGCATAGAGAATAAAATCATTCCCCATCGCCACATATTCTAATTTTATGAATTTAATTTTCCTGGTCCCTTCCACAATTTCTCGCTGGATCCGCCCCTGAATATATTCGGGTACCTTTGTACTTTGTATACTAAATTTATGGGTAACAAACCACTCTACCAAATGTTGTACATCGTCCTCAATATTGACCTTACAATGATCAACGCACCAACTAATTACTTTATTTTACAGTTACAATCAATGAGGAGAGCTACCCTGAAGATAGCAGCACAATTCTCGTCAATAAAATGTCATGTAACTAAATTATTCATTTAGTTGCTTACATAATACTGCTATATACTTGTGGATTTTGATTGGTTTTTCAATAAGCTTAAATGTCTCGAAGAATGTCAACCTATTTGAGAATATTTTTAGAGGAAAGCTTTACTCTCTCTCTCTGTGTGCCAAACCTATTGAACCTAAGCAAAACTTGATCCCAAGTATCACAGTAGGGCGGAGCCATATCTACCGATCTAACTTGGAAAATTGCTGTACGACTTCACATGTGTCGACAACAGTATGAACACCTATGATGTTATCTAAGAAGGGATCAGATCTGTTTTTGAGAGAGAAGTCTATATGTACCGAACGATCACAAGACCAGAGTCTGTTTCACCACAATTATAAGATCTCGTTGAGTTATTGCATCAAATTTTGCCAGCAGACAATAGTCTTCTACCCAGGACGCTTAGATATTCTCGGAAGATAAATATGCCGACGACGAAGATAGTCGGTCTGAGAAGGTTGTTTTGGCCAGGTGGAGGGTTGGCAACACTAGACTGATTCCTTCCTCCTGTTTGTCGTTGTGGTGAAATTCCGACTGTGCGCCATATTCTCTCCTGTTCCCTCAGCAGAAGATCTACCGTCAGAAATTTCTCTGAGCCACGATGATTCAAATCTTGATTGGGGCAATCATCGCTGTAGTTCTCCTCTATATCCGCTACTGGTCACTCAGAACCCACCAAATAACGGATAAAATGAACTTCCGTGAAATAATTATGTCTGATTGAAACTCAACTTCTTGCCATATTCAAGGGTTTCATTTATGCCCAATAAAAAACTGTGGGAGAAGGCAATAATATTTCAATAGTCCTAATCTGATTACTTATTTTCCGCGTCATTACGGAAAGCAATGGTAGTGGAAGGTTTGGGTAGCATATTATGCTACTCCAAGAACGCCGAACTAGATGTTGATAATACCGGCCCCTTCCATGTCTACTGATGTAGTTGTAAATTTAAGGTCACTCAGTACTTTGTTATGAAAAACCAATCAGGATTCACTTTGGTATTCACCGGACACGATGATTTGCAAAACTCCTCTTAACCTTTGCAAAGAACAGTCAGCTCTTATAAGACACTTAATTTCTGTAGCTGATCTTTAGTTTTGATTTACCCTGATCCGAATAGCAGACTTTTTCAGATTTTTAGAATTAGAAGTTCACATTGTAGTCTTTAGACAATAATAACACCTGAGAGCCATTGATAAAATGGTATTAAACGATATGTATATGTTGGTCGTACATTGCATCCAGTATATCTATTAAATAATAAAAAAGTATAAATTCCCAGAATATTTGGTGTGCGAATGATTGTTACGCAGTATAATAAAGTTTAATAACCGAAATGTTAATTCGACATCTCTAGAGGACTTAAACAATTTACCTAGATTGTTTATACTTCCCAAGTATGGCTGAAATCAATCATCAGGTAATAGAAAACACGAAAACACTTCTAACGGTCAATCTGAAGAAAAAAACCGGTCAGATCGAGTGTCTATGAATTATAATCTAATTCCAACATTCCACGAAACAAAGTCCTGAACTCTCATAAAAGCCAATTTCGAAAATTCTAATCGATAAACATCTTTTAGTTCTTTTTATTATTATTATTTTAATTTTAATAATAATAATTTAATTCTTATTCAATAAATTAATATACTGGGTGTATTTTACGTCCGACATTTTTGGCGCCCGAACGGGGACATTTAGTATGGAATTTGTATTAGTTCAAAGAATTTTCTAGAAAGTTTTAGATATAACATCATAAATAGATGTTTTGTAGTTTCTCCCAATCTTTAGAAACCTAGAAACATTTTTTTAGAAACCTAGGAGAACTTATTCCAAAAACTATTAGAAGACTAGACTAATATAGATGTTAGCTTTTGGTTCTTTTGAGTTTTTCATAGTGTGACAAATTCAAAAGCTATTTACTTAGAAAAAGAGACAAAATATACTTAGAATAATTGATGTGATATTCGGTTTGGTGAATTTCGATTTTGATTCGTAAAAAAGAGGTTCTACCACCTAAATCTTAGAAAAAAAGGTTCGGTGGCATAGTGGTTAAGTGCTCGTCTGGAAAACAGAAGGGTTCAATCCAAAGCTGTATCTTGATTTTTTTCTCATTAATTTGAGTATTTGACCACATAAAAATAGAGCTCTAAGGGTTAGGTGGTAGAAAATGTCTTGGGAATTAACCTAATTCCTAATAAACACAGTTTTCGCAACCCACACAGCACATCGCAATAAAGGAATAAGGGCCGGAGTTATTCCCAGTTAAGCATTTTTGCATAACTCTGCGTTTGTGTGAAATTTATATCTCAAGTTTTGGTAAAAATAGCTCCAATTTACCAAAACCAAAGTCTCTCATTGGGGCAGAGAACCTTTTTTTTTTTTTTTTTTTTTTTTTTTTTTNCAAATGAAGAGCTATTACGGCAAAGCAAAGGTATATAAATGCTCCCTCAAACACAGTGCCGGAGAGATGACTGGACAATTGTGATAAAATTAGTTTGAGACTATGTTACCTCATAGTTTCAAAATACTTTCAATTTATTTTACTCTTCAAAAATATGTTATAAACGGCATAGTTTACCCCACGGGGGCATCCCCTGATGTCTTAAAATTGAAAATTACTAAAAAATGTTTCCCCTTTGAAATAAAGTAATATGTGATTCAGCATTTTTCGAAATTAAAAATCGTTCTCAAAATATTGAGCAGCGCTGCTTTTTTGGATACTACTTTTAGATGGTTGTGCTGTGTGGAATGCTCAATTTCTCTGTTATGATTGAAATGTTGTCTACGAAGTCAACAGATATACTGTTTTTCTGTTTTAGAAAGCCAATACTGTTTGAACCAAACCTCATCCTAACTTTTTTCCCAAGTCTTTACTAACTCAACTTAATACAAAACATGATCGTTTGAAACTAATCCAACCCAAACTTTGTTAAATTAATTTCAGCCTAACACCCATCGGATATATGCCTAAGAAAGAAAACCTTTAGGATACTTGGTAGATCACTATCAAATACAATAAATGAAAGTAATGAGAAACACTTTATGTTCTACAATTTTAATATATTATTCCATGCGCGTATTTTGGATTTTAGTGCATTATAAATTTCTTGATAGTGGAGTAAAATCCGAAATACGCATATCGAATAATCTGTACATTAAAATTGTAGAACATAAAGTCAATTGTTTTTCATTTCTTGTATAGGATATACATTATGATCATAATCGGATTCTTGCAGCTTGCTGTGCGATCTTGTTCGCTCTGCCGGATTCAGCTTCCTTCTTAGGGTGATCGCGGAAAGCCGCAGTCTTGACTTATTTTATAGCTCAATTCTTTTCTTATATGCGAGATAAAACAATTACTCATGTTCCGTGTCCGGGCCCGGGACTAAAAAATTATGGTCCCCTTTACTAAAATGATAAATTCTCAAGGGCACCTCCAAAAGCCCGGGCCCAGGGGGGATTCCACCCCCTCCCCTCTTGGTGTTCCTGCTCATGTACACAACATTAGTATTTGATATTTCTTGCATATATGATATATGCAAGGTGTAATAATATAAGATAAGTAAGTATGAGGCTGTCATCCTTATGTAATATGATTGGTTTGCTAATTTTAATACATGACTAGGAGCTTTACTAGTCATAATATATATTGAAATTATTATTTTCAATCGTAAAATAAAATATTCTCATGTGCATATGCCGTTTTCAATATGGCGGCAATTTTGCAAATGTCGAATTTACCCCCCCCCCCCCCCCCCAATTGGCGTATAACTTTTTTTTCGATTTAGATAGAAAAATATAATTTCAAACAACGATACAAAATTTTCGTACCTAATACTATCTCAAAAAAACACTTTTGATTTGCACTGAAATTTGGCCGGAAAAAAATTCAACCCAGAAATGGACATTAATTGGATGAACGAGATTGTGGGATACGGTCGAAATTAAAAATATGGCATTTGAAGCGAAAGCGGCGTATAATCATTAGAATATTTTGTGTTGGAAATGACGTGTTCTCCTTACCATAGTCCCGTGATAACATTATTCTGGTTCACCCTGTATACTAAGTTCAGTATTAGAGCCTCAAATGAGCATCAGTTTCCCGATATCGATATTAGATAGGATAATGCCATACATAATTCACTTGATAACTTTCCTTTTTATTGTCATTTCAGCTCCATCCAGTCCGGTACACAACAGACGGTTACTTTCAGCACGCATGAGAATGAGTTCAGTAGAGTTACCAGATGATAATGAAAAGTCGTTATCTTCAGCGAGTACGTCACCCTGTCCGTCACCCGTTCGAATGGTAAGTCTGTCGACCTTTCAAAATTATAAGACCTGTTAAGGTCATACAACTTCAACTTGGCGTTTAGGGGGTCTTTATTCGGGTACTTTTATGTATCAAATATGAAAATAAACAACGATTCTCATAGGGAAAATTGGAAGCTTGGGGAGGGGAGGGGTTGAGCACTGGTTCATTTCCACCCTGTATATTGCAGTCTTTAACACTTTAAATTGGGAATTTGGCAGTAACTCCCAAACTGTTTGATAATTTTTATTTTTGATATTTTTCTGGCGTCCTAAAACAAAATTAATATAACATTATTTTGGATGATATAATTTTGGAGCGAGGTCCATTCACATCAATTTTTCATTTGGGATGTAGTATTGAAACAGACAACTCCTATCGGTAAATGGAACTTCGTCCACTGTAATCTTATATAATATAACGCTTACAGAGGACGTAGTTCTATAAACCTACATTCATTTGTATCAATCGCTCGTAGATGCGTGAGCATGTAGTCGCTTCCAAAGGACGACCGGGGCTGCCTCGTCATTATTGTTCAAAAGATGATACATTGTAGGTATGAATTTTCTTTCTTTCAGAAGGCTCACCGCTTGTTACCTACAAATCTGTTCGTAGTTCTCTACAATTTCAAATCTCGTCACGCTGACGAACTGGATCTCATGTAAGTCGATAATTTATTCATCAGCGGGGTTCTTACTATTAAAACCTAANGATAATTTATTCATCAGCGGTTCTTACTATTAAAACCTAAATGGGTTGGTGGCGTAGTTGTAAGAAGTTCTGACTGGCGAACAATAGGGCGATTATGCAAACCCAGCTAAGCCATGGAATTATCATCAGGAAGTTAGTTTATTTACGGCTATTGGGGGACGTGGGGGACAGGATTATCAACATATAGTACGGCGTCCTCAGAGTGGCATACTATTCTGCCCACCCCTTCCACATCCGCAGAGTGGCATACTATTCTGTATACCCCTTCCAAGTCCCACGTCCTCAGAGTGGCATACTATTCTGTCCACCCCTTCCACGTCCTCAGAGTGGCATACTATTTTGCCCACCTCTTCCACGTCCTCAGAGCAGCATACTATTCTGTCCACCCCTTCCACGTCCTCAGAGTGACATACTATTCTGCCCACCCCTTCCAATACCATCACATTGTGTGATGGGCACGGAAAATATTTTATATAATCCATTAAAAAATCGGATGGCTCGACTGACAAGTTCACGAGCCTTAATATAACTTGATTCATTATTTTGGATGATAATATATTTCAGGCCCGGATACAAATTGACTGTTATTGATACATCAGATCAAAATTGGTGGAAAGGTAAATGCATGGGCCGCGTTGGATATTTTCCAAGTAATTATGTAATCAAAGTTCAACCTGGAGAACGACCTTTGCAAGTAACACATAATTTACAAATTGCTGATGGAGAATCAGGACTTTCCTTGTTAAGAGATCAAGTAAGTACATCTCTCCCCCAGTTTACAAATTGCTGATGGAGAATCAGGACTTGTTAAGAGATCAAGTAAGTAATCGTTAGTTTTAAGCTGAAGGATAAAATGGAAAGATACTTTATAAGAGGAGAAAAAGTATTGCTTTAGTTGTACGATCTCTTACACTAAAGGGAATCACTTTGTTTTGTGAGAGGCTGTTCGGTTTTACGTACTCTCTTTTAAAAAAATGATATTTTACGTTTCAAAGTACGTAGAATCGAAAAATCGATTAAAAAACCCTTAATCCGTTGCCATGAGCGCACTTTTGCCAGTTAGGGTTTGTTAAAATTTGGTATATAGGTTCCATTTGGCGTTTTTTTTTTCTTTTTAATTTGGCCCAACCTCTCTTTAACATTTATTGGTCATTCAAGACGGGGGTTTCACCCTCCATTCGCCGGAAACTTGCAAACCAGCTACATATATTGACCTCACCCAGCCTGGGTTGGGCCTGAAAAATAGCCAGCATCACGAGGGCGCGAACCCACGTGGACACCCACATGGTCCAACCTCGCTGGACGTTGCTTAACTTCAGTGATCTGACGGGAACTGGTGTATTTAACAGGCCATAGACGCTAGCTATTTGGCGTCTAATTAAGTTCCAAAACATTTGTCAAAAGTACCTCTCACGGCGCGGAGTATGGCGTGGCGGACCAACCGATGATTAAAAATTTTAAAAAGATAAAAAATTTAAGGGGGCTAGTATTTTTTCCTTGACGATCCAAAGGTCATTCATTTGTCCTTGACGCGATTTTTGTTTTATTATTGACAATAATAAATCTAAACCGCTTGAGAAGTTATTCTCGCTCCAATTTCATTGCCTGTTGCTGATAAATGGAAGGACTAGTTAACTTAAGTACCTACTTTTGATGTTAAAATCATTATTCCCTCAGAAATTTGTTTTGGGGTATATTGTGTGTGAAGNCTCGCGCCAATTTCATTGCCTGTTGCTGATAAATGGAAGGACTAGTTAACTTAAGTACCTACTTTTGATGTTAAAATCATTATTCCCTCAGAAATTTTTTTGGGGTAGTAAATTACGTGTGAAGTAAATTACGTGAATATTAATAACTAGCACGCTTCGCCCACCTTAGCGCCTTAGAGGCATCCCGTCATGCCCACAATCTACAATCATTTGAAATACTTTCCTTACCTATCGGTAAGATATAAATCTCTCTAAAAATGATAAAAGTCAAGTCTGGAGACTTGAAATTTGGTATGTGGAATCACTTATATCCCAAGGACGAACCACGAAATATATTCCATTTGGCTGAAACAAAATCTCTATTGTTTTTTTTTTTTTTTTTTTTTTTTTNTTTTTTTTTTTTTTTTTTTTTTTTTTTTTTTAACGGTTTTCACAAATTCTAATTAGGACGATTAAGAGCTAATACACCTTGAAATTTTGTATTTATGTTACTGATATGTATAGGTAAAAAAATCATTGTCAAAAACGAAATTTGGTATCACAGCATTACAAGGACCACTACCCTAAAAAATTACTGCACTCCATATTTTTTGTTCTTTTAATGCTGCCACTGGTCGGTACCCACCTTAAAGTCAATTGTTCTCACGAGGTTGAGTGCACTCCGCACAGCCAAGCACAGTTCCGAAAAAATCCGCTTCCGCTAGGATTCGAACCCAAGTCTCCTGTGTGTAAAGCCAGTGTGATACCCAAGGAGGGTGCTTGATAAGTATATCTGATTACATAGAACACGCAAGTCCTACCGTTTTTTTAGATATTTTGNGAGGTTGAGTGCACTCCGCACAGCCAAGCACAGTTCCGAAAAAATCCGCTTCCGCTAGGATTCGAACCCAAGTCTCCTGTGTGTAAAGCCAGTGTGATACCTAAGGAGGGTGCTTGATAAGTATATCTGATTACATGGAGCACGCAAGTCCTACCGTTTTTTAGATATTTTGTGCAGAAACAAACACATGGACCACTTTTCAACAGATTTCACAAATCCTACTAAGAGAGCTGCCAAAGAAATGAAATTTGGTATGTAGGTATGATAAGTATTGCACTAATGGCTATAACTCAATTTTTAGGCTTTGGGGATCCTATCACGAGTTTGAGCATTGAAAACTCGACATAGAAGAAAATATCAACCCATTACAATACTGCCTTCTTTTTTATAGAGGAAAGTCGTGTAATGTTCTGAGCAGATTTTTTATTTTTTACCAGATTGTGATACAAATTGGTGATGAAGTAGATGGAATGGTAATGATTCGAAATGGAGAAAACCGACAAGGTGTCTGTCCACTGAAATATTTACAAGAGGTGTGACACATACACAGCAATGATTCTATCTTAGAAGAAAACGAAATGGAATCAACAACCCCAATCAAAAATCAAAACAACAATCACAAAACAACAAAAAATAGTAAAAATGAAATTAGTATTAATAACAAATATAGGTTTCAAACTAAAATCTCTGATGAACAAATAAACAAAATGAACAATCAACAAAAGGAAGAGAAAATTATAAGAAAAAGATTACAGGGATATAATTCATTTGACGTAGTCGAAGAGAATGATCGTGAAAATAATAGATCTCCAAAAATCAAAGTTAGCAAAGCTATTCAAACAAACATTGAAAAAGAAACGAAACTAAAATCACAATCAAAATCATTTGATGAATATCAGAATAGAAAAACAGAAACAAATCGAGAATCGGTTCAAAAATGTCGAAAACTTCAATCTTCTTATTCGTTTGATGGAAATTCAACGAGAATAACGAATACTAATAATAATACAAACGAAAAAACAATAGGAAATATTCAAACCAAAAGAATACTTCCAGATATAAGTAAATTTGAAAATAGTTATCATACATGTGCCTTTAATCAAAATAATATTAAACCTTTAGGAACACAAGAAATACTAATGAAACCTATAGGTCAACAAGAAAATGAAAGAAACCAATACAATCAGTTCGATTACACAAAATCTCGTCAGAAAATGGAATCCGTATCAAAATATTATCAACCAAATGAAAAATGTAGAATATATTCCGGCTCTGACCAGGAAGAAAAACTATCGAAAGAAAAACTAATGAAAAAATCTTATTCAATGCATTCTGAAATATTATCTCAACATTGCAAACAGAAACAATTTCAAACAAAATCAACAAGTTTTCAAGAAGATAATGCAAAACAACTACAATATCAAGACTATGTGAAAATAAAAAGACCAAACTGTGATATTCTCAGGAAACTTACAACCGATGAACAAAGCAAAAAATCTAAACAAAACAGAAATAAAATTCTTCCAGAAACAAAAATTAAACATGTTTTAGAGAATGAACCACTTGAAGCAATTATTGGGATTGGATTTCAAGACGATAGAAGAATTCAAACACCTTCTGTACTTCAAATAAATGAAAGAAATCAAAAAGAAATGTTAAAAAATGGACGAAGGAATTCAAAACAAATTATAGAAGATTCAATTATTGGAAAAGGTTTTCTGGACGATGAAGAATTTATAGATTACTATTCAAACAAAATACCAAACACAAATCATATTGCAGAAATTAAAACCAATTCCAGTATGGAAACAAAGATACAAACACCAAAATTTAATTTGAACAAAACTGAAATCAAAAAATATTTTAGAATACATTCAAAAAACGATTCAAATTTTTATGAAACTGCAAAAGTAATGTCGAAAAATGAAATCAATAACTATACGAAGCCATCTATTAAACCAAATTTAGTATCGATAACGAATGGAACATCGTATGGTTCAAAAACAGTTTATTTTACCTACGAATCACCCTGTGAAGCTCAAAATAAAGATCAAAATAATAACAACATAAACCAAACAAACGTTTATGATAAATTATATATCAAAAAAGATCTCAATCAAAATGAATACGTTGATCTGAGCAAAATAAAATCAATCGAACACGATACAGAACACTATTATGAAGTTTTACATGCAAAACCTAGTAAGGACAATGTAGGAGATAATAATGGAAAAGTATATGAAGTACCAAAACAAACAAATAACAATGAACAAAGATTGGAGAAAGTATTGGAATCAAAGAGCAATCAAGAACAAATAGAGGACAATACGACGAACTTGAAATCATATCGAGTTCGAGACCGAACTGATTTAGACACTATCAAATATTTTGTAAATGAAACTGATGACGATGTGTTCAAAGAAAACAAACTCAACGATGATCTACTTAACGTAAAACCTTCTTTTGTGAGTAAACATAGAAAGTCTCCTGTCTTATGGTACATCAACGATCAAGTAATATCGTTTCAAAATGATTTGCCTTCTATAATTGCAAACAAAAAGATTACTTTACCTGTGTCGTCATCAATACGACCATTAGGATTTCCTTCTTCGACGACAAGTTATTATTCTATGCATAATTTTGATATTCACAGACAAAATCCACAAGCAAAGAGACATGAAACTTATACGTCTATGATAAGGCCTTTGATTTTAGGATAATCTTAATAGAGTAATATCTACTGTGAGTATATAAATTAGATTTATAGTCCTTGCATAACGGATACAAAGAAAGTGGGGAAACTTGCTTAATGTAACCTTTGAGGCGAGGGGACGGTGAAACTCTAGCCCCAGTATGAATAGAGCGACTTTCTAGTGGGGAGTATAATATTATATCGGAATATCAGCTAATTGTGTACACCTACATCGTTATCGTTTAACAATATCGACTGTAATCTTAACATGGGTAATAATAATTATGTCATTGTTTGGTGTGCGTAGTCTTAATGTTGTCTAAGTCAGATGTGGCACACTGACGACTGTCCACATGTAACTGCATGAGTTTCCACACTTTCTACTTTATACATTATAGTCCTTGTGTCATTTGCTGTAAAAATAACTAAAGTAATCCTATTTTTGTCTAATTTCACTAATGTTTCGAACATATTTAGGAGAAAAGTAAAATCTTTTATGTTGTTGTTGGTTTGAACATACATTTGAATTGATTTCGTCTGCTTTTCAATCCTTTCTTTGTACCCTGGTAAGTAATAATTTATTGCAGATAAATGATTTATTCTCTTTTTTTTAAAAAAAAAATGAAAGAAATAATTACCAAGTTTCCACAAAGTTTTTTTTATTATTTTCTCAATATCTATTAGGATGTTCTAAATGTGTTTTTTGATTATACTAAGATATTTTATATTGAATTGTTTATCCATGAAGTTGGGTGTGTCTACATTGACTTCATTGTTTATGTAAATAGCTCTGTCCTTGGTGTCTTGATGTACCTACCTATTTATAAGTAGAATCACAAATATTGCATTTATTTTAGAAACTGAATTGATCTCTTCCTAAATTTTTCTATGAAAGTAAGTAAACCTTTAGGGCACTTGGTAGAAACATAACGAGGAGAACAGAGAACAGAAAGTGAGAAAACTCGCTTAATTATCCCATGTGCATGGATATAGCCCTCTTGTTTTGGGGGGCACAATTGCACAATATACCTAATAGAAAATGTGGAGGGGGGAGGGGAGGACTCGTAACCTAGAGACCGGGGGTTCGAGTCCTGGGCAGTACCTTTAATGCAATGTTTATCGAGGTACGATACTTAATTTGTTAAAAGCTGAGCTCACCGCAAATACCTTTCATAAGGGTGATAAGTGATTTTATAAGCGTGATGACGAAAAAAAGTGCTATGACGGNTTTGAGAAACACCGCCCGCTTAAAAAAACTGGTGGGCACGTGCCCCCCTCCCCTATATTCGCGCATGAGGTGCGTAATAAGAAAGGGAAAAATTTCAAGTGGAAGCAAGTTACCGCCAAAAATGACGCTTTTTAGCGGGTCTTTTTGCATTTTTTTTCTGGACAAACTAAAGGAGATAATGAAAAATGACCAAGAATGGACACCCTCCCAAAAGCAGTATATAAGAACCTCATAAAAAATATAAAAATTAAGATTTTTCGATTTATGGCCGATTTCACCACCGAAAAATCGGAATTGAGAAGTACTACTTCGGGATGAGCGAGAAAGTTGAAATTCGATACAACGGTGTTCGGAATAATAAAAAGTAATATTCTTGAGTAAAATATTGTTTTCTCTTTTAATAGGAGCCGCGTTCACCCTGTGGGATGATTCCACAAAAAATCCATACGGGATGACCGAGAAAGCTGAAATTTAATACGAAGGTGTTCCGCAGTACAAAAAGTAATATCCTTGAGTAAAGTATTAAATTTTCTAAATGTTATCCGTGCTCACTCTGGGGTTCGGTTCCACCAAAATCCAAACTTGAGAAGCTTTAATGTTGCAATCTCGAAATTTTTGTTGAATTTCGTAACCGTAGCGAGCGCTGGTAAACAGCTAGTAATAATTATATACTTTTTATTTGTGTTATTATGTCACAACTTTAGTGCACTTACTTTGAATTTTAACTCTACCTACAATGCTGGCACCAGATCGCTATGCGCATTTATCTCCATAGCAACTCATTGTTCTCACGAGGCTAAGCGGGCCCCGTAAACATGCAAACCACAGTGACAAATTATTGCCCTCGTCAGGATTCGAACCCGGGTCTCCCGAGTACGAGAGTAGTGCAGTGACCACTGAGCCATAGGAGCTCTGGGTAATTACTAGTATAATTATATCGTGCACACCAACGATAATCTTAATTTGCCGTCTGTGAGGAAGCACATTCTAGTTTCTACACTTTCTGTTCTATTCGTTATAGTAGAACTATCAAATACAAGAAATGAAACACACTTGACTTTATTGTTTAACACCCCATCCCGCGCGCCCTAGGAGAGATTACGCGGAGCAGCATTATGCGCCCCCATGTTTTGACCATTGAAGGATACTTAAGTTTTCTATCAATTTATTTAATCAAAATATGAAAATCTATTACCAAATTAATAATAATATACAATTCTGGAACAATCTTTTTTTGATAAAAAATGAATTCCCGCCATCACTCGCACACAAAAAGAAGATCCTGCAAAATTCTGCCGGTCACCTATGTAAACCTTGAAACCACTTATACTGCGCCAAATAAAGCTCAAATAAAGGCCACTTTGCTTCATAAACATGGGTCAGGAAAAACTTCTCCGCGCTACAAGCTTGTAAAGGCTTGATATTTTACGTTCAAGACCAAAACATGCGAACGGTAAGTTTTACTAGAGTGGGATGTTAAATAAAGAACATAAAAATAACGCTATGACTTTTTTGATAAATGTGATGCAACCGATCAAACGGGGTCCCTTTTATTTTGCACTACCTGTTTCCCCCGTGCTTCACTACGATTCATATATTGCTATTTTTGTTTTTCTAGGAAATTGGGGGGGGGGAGTGTGGGATTGTGTCCAGCCTGCATATTGCATATTTTAAAAAAAGAAGATTTAAACGTTTCGCCAGGGGCCTTGGGGCATGGCAATTCTGACTTTTTAGTATTTTCTAAATTTCATTTTGCCCGTTCCCAGTTTCGAACTCGTAACTCTGGAATGGCTGGCCATACCTTTGTAGAAAATGTCCTAAAAGAAGGACTAAACGGCCACCTAAAACTTTTTCGTTTTGAGTTGATATGTTGTCACGACAAAATTGAGATATCCGACCGTCACTGTTCGATTTTAATGAATAAATTAGAAATTTGGCCGTAACTCGAAAACGGCTTGAAATATTTTATTTCTGATAATATTCCTGGGTTCGTAGACCATGATTTGATCACTGAAGGATACTTAAGTTTTCGTATCAAAAATTTGTTTCGTAACAAAAATGGAGTGGTCCATTTCCATCAATTTTTCGTTATCTGTTACCGTTTGGGTTGTGGTATTGCAACAGAAAACCATTTGCGTTTCCGGGCTCTATGTTTTTTGGGACACCCTGTACAATGAAGAAAGTCTAGATACCTACAAACCCTTAGTTCACTGATTTCTCCTCATCTCTGATTAATTATTTTGCCTTTGTGAATATCACTCCTTGTCTAGCCTTAAGTAATTAAATAAAATATGATATTTAAATTTGTTCAAAGAAATTTGAGTGCTTCTCATAAAAGATTTCTAAATTTAAAAAAAATTATTAACAATAAATAACTCTTGATAGATTTTTTAATAAGACAAAACACAACCCATGTGAGTAAGTTACTTAGTAGGCTTGACGTTGATAAACTTCAATTTGAAAGCTGAACATTTATTTTTATATTTCAATTTATTAAAATACAAAATAAATTTAAAAAAAACATTTATTTTTAAAATTTACAAAACTTTCAAAACATTTATAAAATCCTCCAAAAATTAGTTAAAGAATCGTAAGATATTTAAAAATATAAAGATTGACAGTATCGATTTAGAGTAGCTTTCAACAGTACTCAGACTATCATCATCAGACCAGAGCTATGATAGAACGAATTCAACACATGTAGAAACTTTACCCAAATCTCACTTTGTGTCATAAAACCACTCAAATATCTTCGGGCACATCTTTGTATATTTAGTTCACTTTATGGATGGAGAATTATCGATAAATATCGACCATTTTCCACCTCTAGTTCACTCTATGGCTGGGAAACTATCGATAGTTTTCCACCTGTAGTTCACTCAATGGATGGAGAATCATCGATAAGTATCGATAATTTTCGACCTCTAGTTCACTCTATGGCTGGGAAACTATCGATAAGTATCGATAGTTTTCCAACTGTAATTCACTCTATGGATTTGAAGATATTGAATTTTATTTAGTTTAGTTTCTTATTTTAATTAAATTAAATGACATTAATTTTTCATATGTGTATGTTTTACAAGAAAGGACCAAACTGTAGGAAATCCCCGTTTAGGAGATATCAGACTGGCATTGCATGCAGGAGACCTGGGTTCTATTCCCGGCGGGGTTGGAAACTTTTTGATTTAGTGCTTATGATTTCGGGGTGCACTCAGCCTCAGGGAGTTTTTTTGGGGAGAATGGGTCATATGAAACAATGCCCTCTTTCATATTAGGTACTTCACATGCTCAATAATGCTTTGACTGATATTTTAAAGGTAGATATATTGAATAAACCAAAAAAAAACACCTTTTTGCGGTAAAAGGTTCCCCACCTAGTTGTTATTCACAAAAATCACTGAAAACAAAACAGTGCCTGACCAAATATTATAGATTTTCCCCCTTTTCAACCTCCCATTCACTTTTCATTTCACAGCTTTGAAACATCTCACTAAAATCCCTCATACCTTTTAGGTATTCACATTTTTTTACACTTTGGGATCTCACTTTCACCCCTTGGCGGCGCTCCACTTAATAACTCTAACTTGTGAAGTCCGCTACTTACACTTGAGTTGTTACATAGTTGTCTTCAAGAGATTGGGTGCACCCAGATCATTCAAGCAAAGTGTCCTCAGATTTCGAACCCGGATCTCTCGCGTGAAATTCCAATGGGATACCTACTAGGCCAGAGAAACTATTAAACATGTTAATACAGGTTGTGAGTGTCCCAAAAATACATGTAATCAATTTAGCCATCACGTATACTAGAGCTCTGCATGGGGCGGGATTTTTAGTATTGAGGACTAACGACTTACTCAATTCTTCTACATTTGACAATTTTCACTTTTCCAGAGATAACAAGAAGTGCTATCCTTACCTTTTCATGGTCCTATTCCATGTTTTTTGAAACCCTGTATTTTGTATTCAACTGAATCAAAATGGAGGTCCTTTCTTGTAATTCTCAATACTACTGCTATGATTGGGTGACCAAATGAGATGCCTTCTAAAAGGGAAAATCAATGGCCTACCCAAAATAAGCAAGACACAGAATTGAAACTCAGACCTATGACCCCTGCGACTTCCGGCTGTTCCTTAAAGTCAAGAGGCCACTGAAATTTCAGACAAGAGAAGATATTATGGGTGCAAAAACAGGTGAGCTAAGCACCATTTCGAAGGAGGTTTTTTCGGAATGCCTCCAACCGCTAAAACGCTGGGAGAAGATTGTAGGGCCAATATTACGTTGAGGGTGACTAGGCTTCCAACGCTTCAGGTATGCCATTTTTTTATCGTCAATATGTCGGAATACTTTCCCAACACCTCCCACGACGAAAAAAATAGTGACGGACGGTTTTGTTACCCCTTGAAAAAAAAAAAAAAAAACGNCTTCTTACGTGACGATTTCTTTGATGTGTAGATTGACAATGGTGCAATTCAAAAATCTACATTTAATGACAAATGCCACTGGCTCATCTAAAGATTTTTTTGTAGTGACGATTTCCGAAAACAAGACTATGTCAGAACTCAGCGTAATATTTTTTTGTCCTAGACAAAAAACATTCATAATGGGATCACTTTAATTTATATTTAAGTGCCACACGACAAAAAAATCGTGGGAAACGGAGTGTAACGGACCTCGTACATTAAAGTATTTTCATCCGTTCATTTTCTATAATAATTATGAGGAAATGCCATTGTGCATCATACCTTTCCCTTGCGTTATCCTTATTTTGAATCCAAACCATAACAGTAGAAGATGTTTTATGCCTTTTTGGCAAAAGGTTTTACATCCAAATTTTTTAATAAAAATGGAATCAAAAGTTTATATAGGTACCAAAAGAATGAGAATAAATAGGGGTAATATTTGGGGTCGAAATAAAGATTATGTTTTTTGGCTCTCCTGAGATTTATTGTAGATGTTGAATAGGTTTTTGCCAAAAAGGCATCGATGTACACTTTTTAGTTTGAATTATTCTTACAGGAAAATCTATATTCTGAATAAAAATCATTATTATTTTTGTTTATTTACAATGTAATTGATTCATTTTATTGACTACATTTTATCAATTCTGTGATTTCATCATAATATTAATTTGTGAATTAAAACTATTCAATAGTTTGGACCAGTTCGGTTTAACACCCATCACACACGCCCTTGATTTTCATGAAACAGTACGCAGCATAATGCGTGCGTATGCTTTGACACACACCCAAAAAGGATAAAGGAAAATGAAGGCGAGCACAACCTGTCACCTAAATGTCTTAATTCTGCGTAATCTATAGGTCATTTAAATGCGGAGGCTATTTTTGACGTATCAATAACACATTCCTGGAATATTGACATTATTCTATTTCTCTAAAAAAGTTATCCCAAAAATCAAACATGACAGCAAAATTCGTTCTCGCGTATTAGAGGGACCTAATAACAATCTTTACAATAGCAAATTCACATCCCTAATGCATGTTATAGATTTTCACGTTTTGATTTAAGATTTAATAAATTAATAGAAAAATTTAATAAATTTATAGAAACACCCACATGGTACAACCTCGCTGGACCTTGCTCAACTTCAGTGATCTGACGGAAACTGGTACTTTCAACGGGCCATAGACGCTGGCTAAATAAAAAACTCAATTATACTTCTGCGAACAAAATTTCAATTCAATATAAGAAAAATTGAGCACAATATATTTTGATCATCATTTGAGGACGCATATCTTATGCTGTCAGGGGCGGATCCACGGGGCTGGGGAGAGAGTTCCCCCCAAAAGTGCTTGCAATAGGTGAAACACATTGTTGAAAGGTGAACCTACCTCACACCTACATTACCACCTCAAGTAAGAGTTGTGCTTCGTAATATTCTAAATTCTAATCGAGTGAATACCTATCTAATTTTCAATCAATTTTTCGCTGCATTACAGTTTTTTGTCTGCCCATTGAGATTAGCTCTTCTAAACATCAATTATGATATTGAGGTAACTCCGGAAGAAGTGATGGAAAGATTTTCTAAAATGGGCAGACATCGCTTCGATTTTCATGTAAAATATGGCTTTATATATGCATAAAAAAAAACATTATCACCAATTCATTTTATTTCCTTAGTCCCATAAAAAAAAACATTATCACCAATTCATTTTATTTCCTTAGTCCCCCCCCCCTAAAATTTTACCCCGGATCCGCCCCTGTATGCTGTTCCGCGTGCTCTTTCCTGAAAAACAAAGGCGATTGTGATGAGGTGCTAATATGAAATTAACTTTAACCGCGGAACTTTTCGAATAATGAACCCATACGGTTCGATAAGTTCAGATGAATCTGTGAAAAAAAATCTGAGGTGTTTCTTAAGGAGCATTCACACTAAGCAGTGCGAGTGCCGGCAAAGTTATTCCCGCTGATCGCGAGCTCACAGTAATTCACTGTCACATGTGAACATGTTCCTTCAAATGCCTGGAAGAATATTTTTAGTGTTGCCGTGCGGATCACTTGCCGATCACGGCATTGTCACTTCTTAGTGTAAATGCTCCTTAAGATCGATAATTTGCTATTTACTCAAAATAGGGCTTCTTACTTTTTGATTTCCTTTATTTTAATTTTATTTTAACATCATTTTTGGGGAAGAACTCTATTATTTGTTTCAAAATCCAAGATTAACCATGAAACATTTCAAATATAATACAGATGTATACTTGAGTTCAAATAAAGGCCATTTTGCTGAACAAACATGGGTCCAGATATGCACCCCCTCCGCGCAACAGTTGCAAAAGTTGCAGATTTAATTTGCGTTTGCTAAAAAAAAAATTGGTAAAAGAATTATTCCCATTGTTATACTCGTACTTTCTTTTGATAATACCATCATGTACAGGGGCGCAGTTATGAGGTTTCTGAAGGGTTGATTGCATGTTTGAAGCATTACTGCTATGAACATTAAAAAATCCTGGAATGACTTATTCCTTGTGATTCAAACCCTCAAACGGGGCTCTGAAATTTAAGTGAATCAATAAAACATACATTATGTATGTTTTATTGATTTATTCTGCATGGAGCGGGATGTTTAAAAGTAAATAATACTCATTTACTCAATTCTTCTAAATTTGACCATTTCATAAGAAATACAAGAAATAGGTACTAGGCCTTACCTTTTTGACCAGTCCCGTTGCGCGGGGGGGGGGAGGAATTTACGGATCCATGTTTATTAAGCGAAATGGGAGCTCTAGTATACGTGGTTAAAATGATTATGTACATGTTCTTTGGGACACCCTGTTATAAAAAAAAGATTTGTACACTTTACACAGTCTATATCAACCAAGGATGGCTGTTGATAACTAAGGTGAAAATAATAATTTGGGTGGATCACAGGAACACCGCTACAACAACTAACGAGAATAGTAAGTCTTCCTCAAAAACGATCTTTCTATTTATTCCTCTAAGTGCATTTCTTGATAAACAGATGTGATTGTTTTGTTTTCGGTTACCTATACCAAAATATTTTGGGTCCATGAGAATCTTAAAACATAAAAATATAAATTATTGTATTTCAACTTTCAATTATCTCACAAAAATCATTTATGATTATGCGACAAAAAATAATTTTGTGTCTAAAAAATAATGTTACTAGTGAATGAAGAAAGGAGTGTTGACGAAGGCGTCTTTGCAGTGCGAGGGCCCCCGCAGGAACCAAAAATTAGGGGTTCCCGAAGTGGCCTTTTAAAACCATAAAAGTAAACTATTTTCTTCAAGGCCCCCTCGTCAAAAAAGGTCGGGCCAGTTATACCAAGATTTTTAAATAACATCTAATGCTGCCAAAATGTATCTCCATGATGTATAAGAGTTATCACATGTGAGGTAATGGGGAGCTAAGCTAAGGTTTGTTTTCAAACCGAATTGAAATTATAATTGGATTAAAATAAAATTAAAAAAATTAACAACAGTGAGGAAAACAAATAATTCTCTAAATATTTAATAATTTAAAGTTCAATTTTATGGTTGAACAACGAATGGAATAGAAAGTAAGGAAACTAAGCGTTGGAAGGACGGTGAAACTCTAGCGCTAGTATACAAATGGAAGGTTTGGAGTCGGAGCTTTTGAGGCGGTGGATTCTAACCAGGAGGCTGTTGGTTCGAATCTAACTCCATTCCCGCCGCTGGTCACAAAAGATAAAAAATAAAGGTGGCAGTGATAATTGTAGTCTAAATAGAGACCTGCAACCAGTTTAATAATAATAAAGAATTTTAAGCAACAAAAAAAATCGAAAAATAATTTTCTTAAAAATATTCAATGCTTGCTATTCTAAACGAAAAAGTAATGTCTGAGTGATTACCACAAACATTCATTTCAGTGTGTTCAACTCAAACAAACTCGAAGATGAATAAAAATTCAGGCAAATGAATACAGGGCGCGACAATTAGTTTTCCCACATTTCAAAAAATCATGGGAGGGGGAGTGATAGTAGGAGGAACGTGGGGTTTGTGACATTCAACACGAAAAGACTTCTAGTTTTTAGGTGAAGCAATGATTTGGCCGAGCGTGCATCGTGCGTTCGTTGTCAAGTTTTTTTAAAAAGTGAACCATTATAGCCACTCACAGGGCGTTCCGCACAAGGTATGGTTTGCACTCCACGGATCCAGTTCCTGATCGAAAAACAATTTTGAGTTGACTTTACAACTTTAGGACCACATCATCAGCTTTAGGTTGTATGGGGCTACCCATACAGCCAATCGTTCTCGTGAGATTCCGCAGGACATAATCCCCGGTCGCCGGATTTGAGCCCCTGTGACTTCTTCCTGTGGGGTTACCTCGAGTCTGATGTCTTCAAACATCGGCCTGGAACCCTTGAAGAGTTAAAGGAGGCAATTCTGGAAGAAATCATGTAAATTGATGCGGGTATGCTGACGAGAGTAATGGAAGACTTCCGTGAAAGACTCCAGAAGTGCATCGCTCGCCTAGGCCGTCGATATTATTAGACGATATTATTTACAAAACATAGATGGAAAAAAACTAGAATACACAGGCTTACAGAATACCAAATAATTTTTCAAATATCTCATTTGGTATTTATGTACCAGCTCTTTCAAATGTGGAAATACCAATTGGCGCACCCTGTATAACATCAAAATTAAGAAAATCTAAGACATAAAAAAAGAACTGTATCAAATGATGAAGACTCAATACGTCATGTGAAAAATCAAGATAATGATAATAAAAAAAAAGTCGCCCTATTTACACTAGCGCTAAAGTTTCACCTCCCTCCGCCACGTGGCGTGGGTAAAATTAAACGAGTTTCCTCACTTTTGGTTCTATTTGTTATTGTGATAACTATGTAATACCAAAATAACACATGAAATAGTATATTTAGGAGTCTAAACCACTTTTTAAACATTTTTAAAATAAAAGAAGAAAAAAATACTTTGGAAAAAGAAAAATTTCGTTATTTTCTTACAAAATGAGCAAAAGAAATCCGAAACATTCCGAATCGTGTCAGTATCAAGACAAGTCGTCCAAAACAAAATAAAAATATATATTTTTTAATTAAGTGAACATTTTTCTGGAACGCTCTTATTTTTTCTGAACATAAATGATTTAGTCCAATGATATAATAGATAATATGTTTTAACATCTTCGGCGTCTATATCAAGATTTGGTTTGAAGGATCTTTTTAAAATATTTTTAAATTTTCGTCTTTAAACATTTAAAAAAGTCTGGACAAAAATTTAAAAATCCTTCAAACAATATCTTAGTCTAACGATTTAGTTAGAACTGCCTAGTTTCAATGTCACCTGAGGAGAATTGGCTCTGATGATGTTCTATAGAAAGGATAAAGATAGTTAGCTCTAATTGAGATTTTTTTATGGTCAAATGTAGATAAAATATTATTTTATCTGGCAAATTATCCAATTATTAATAATTGTTGACAACAGCGAAATCTATTCCTTTTATTAAATAATATAATTCTTCACAGCCTGCCAGTGAGGCTATCTTTAGTATGCATGTGGGCAAGGCACACCAACCAAAAAAAAAAAAAAAAAAAAAAAAAAAAAAAAAAAAAAAAAAAAAAAAAAAA
>CM022874.1:39495962-39516086 GCA_012654025.1 Pachypsylla venusta
CGTTGGCTCATTTTTCCGGCCCAACCCAGGCTGGGTGAGGTCAATGTGGGTAGCTGGTTTGCAAGTTTCCATCGAATGGAGGGTAAAACCCCCGTTCTGAATGACCAATAGATGTTAAAGAGACGTTAAGCTAAATTAAAAAAAGAAGAAGAAGAAGTTCGTTAAGCTACTATCAAAATTGATCTATTTTGCACACTAATAATAGCAACACAAACACTCAGTATATTTGTATTATCAATCGATACATTGCAATTTCCTGCTCAGAATGAAATCATTGGAATCTCTAAAAAATATGTTTTATCGATCTTAATGAATAATGAAAAAAAAAAAAAAANAAAAAAAAAAAAAAAAAAAAAAAAAAAAAAAAATCATTGAAACTATGTTTAAAATCAATCTCAACATACATTAGATCATATAAAACTTTAAATGATGAACAGAAAATGTCTGATAATAGAATTATAAGGAAAAAAAGAGATACTGTACTCACCAAAATTGGTCGAATTTGATCAAAATTTCCTTGCACCTCTGACTTCAAACTTTTGTTTAGATATTTTGGAAGGAAATCTAATAATTATTGCGCGATGTTGATAATCCCAGTGTGGCCAACAAAACAAGGTTCCAGTTGAGCAGAAAAAAATAATAAATTTAAATACCAAAAATACAAAAATCAAAGTATTACTTGGGTGTCAATTATTAGCACTATGTCTACGACTGGGTGCTTTACCTTACATGTTAAAGAGACGTTAAGCAAAAAANAAAAAAAAAAAAAAAAAAAAAAAAAAAAAAAAAAAAAAAAAAATACTCGTGAGTCGACTCGTTGAAGAGTTGACTCATTTTAACTAATTATTCGATTCGTGGGTGACTGGCACATTCCTAGTGTTGTGTTCAATTCTGGATTTCCGTGTAAATATTCATATTTAATTGATGTTTTCAAGTTTTTTAGATTTTCTAAACCTAATAGTGCCTGCCTTGGTAGCTCAGTGGTCAAGCGCTCGCCTGGTAATCAGGAAGTCGCGGGTTCGAACTCCAGCCAAGGTAGGATTTTATCCTCTCAATTGAGATTTTGACCACAATAATAGTACGAGCTTACTGCTGGGGTAAAGTGACTCGTTAGTCTCATGCGAGCAGTATAAATAAGCAATATTATTATTAGTTTATTAATAATAGAAAAATCGATTCTAATTACTTATTTTCAGAATAAAAGTCGTTGGTCCCCCGACTAACATTTTTGAAGTTTTTAGTCCTCAGCAGGGGGGCTGACTTCTGATATTTAGTAGTTAGTTGGCAGAGGGCCAAAATTTTATTTTTAGTGGTTGGCCTACTATATTTATTCCAAAACTCACATGTAACAAGGTATTAGGTACCTTCTAGGTAGTAAAGCTAATAGAGTTTATCATTAATATTATTATCAGAGTAAGTAGGTACCCACTTAACCTGCTATTAATACCTGTTAACTTAGTATAACTACCTACGCTGGTAAAAAGTTTAAATCTTTATAAGTAAGTGTTAAAAAAAATATTTACTATTAAAATAAATGAATTTAAAACAAAACACTTACCAAAAACACTATTTAAAATTCCTTATGAAGTTTATTTTCGAATAATTTGATTTATCATCAGTCTAGTCGTGTCGAAGGATAGAGGGTGTCCAAGTACCGATGTATTCGACGAAAATTTTACTACTGAATTATCAAAGTGTTCAACAAAACAACAAGTTCATGCAATCCACACTAAAGTCGCCAAACAGTCTACCTTTAGCTATGCCAAACAGTCTAACTTTAGCTATTCCAAATGCATTCACCATCTAGTATTCAAAGTTGGATTTGTGCTCAAACATCAAATCAATCAGACACAAACACTCAGAATCAAACATTTATCACAAACGAACAATCAGAAACAAACTCTTATCACAAACGAACTAGCAGAAGCAAACGTTAGTTCTGGTGGTCAACTACTGGAAAAGGAGGCCATCAACTGGTGGCCCACCACCAGAAAAGGGGGCCAACGACTGGGGGACCAATCACTAAAAAACGGGGGCCAACGACAGATTTTTTCAGTATTTTTAGACGTTTCTGAAATAAGTAATTTTATATTTTTCCCTAATAAAAAATGAATAAAACAAAACCATTCCCTGAAAATAAATGATATTTTTCATTAGAATAATACTTTTGGATTTTTTTTTGTTTGGATTTTAATTAATTTTTTTTTTTTGTTCAAGGTTTTTATGGTATTTCGAAAATACAAAATTTCCATTTTTTTCCCTTATGGAGGCCAACGACTAACTAGTTTACCCTACCTAATCTTCCGACTCGAGTGGACTAATCTCCATTATTTTGATACGAAATTTAAATTTAGTAACATAATATGACAAAAGCAGGGCAGTCAAGCGCAACTTGTAAACTTTGATTAATCGACGACTTAATAAGAAATATATTTCCCAACCTTTCCATTCCACCTCTGACTCTTTCGGTGTTACCTATTTTAAAAAATGGATTCTTCACATGAATGTTTAAAGGTGGTAAAAAATGTCTAGGGCTCACGACCGCCGCGCCGTCCGAGCACCCTTTTGTTTCAGGAATATATTAAAACATACAGGATCTTTGACAAGAAAAAACATTCAGAGTAGTACGCAGAACCAATCACTTGTGAAGTGCATTTTATTTAATCTAATACTCCATTTAATGAGAGAAAAATGCTTTAGCCGGGGATTTAATTAATACGAGGAGAGTGTAATGTAAATGTAGAATTTCTTTGTGGTAAGGCACAACGGATTTTTCATAATTTTCGTGGGTAGCACAGCATTATAAAAGCCTCTTGCGCTAATAATCTTTTCAATCTTCTAATATTTTTACTCTGGTAATGTCGCCATCGCCACTGGCATTAAAATAGCTGCTCAATCGTCCCCACGAGAATGAGTGCACCCAGAAATCACAAGCACTAAGTCAAAAAAATTCTGACCCCACTGGGAATTGAATCTGCGTCTACCCACTAACGCGAGGAGATTGTTAACCAGGTGAGCGCTTGACAACTATGCTACCACGGCAAGAATTGGGATTATATAGCTCTTTACATTTTTCATGTGGAAGGATATAGGAATAGGATGCAGGTAGATCTTTTGTGAAACTGAGCATGAAAAGTAACTGAACTATTTCTTTGCCTTTTCCTTCAGCCATGGAGACAGTACTGCAAGATACTGTGTTGAATGTTGCCCGAAACGTAGAGAAGACACTCGATGACGAGATCTATCGGTTGGAAAATTTAGATTTGGACAGCATAGAGAAACTTCGTGAAGATCACTTGAAGAAACTTAAAGAAAGGGCAAAGAAAAATCAAGAATGGAGAGCATTAGTAAGTTTGATTAGACTAACTCATGACGTCCACAATCATTGGACAGGGGGTATAATCCCCCCTCAAAAAATCTGGAGTAATAAAAATACGAAATGCGATTCTTCGTTAACTTTTGTTTTCTTTATTGCAAAAAACAACTTATAACGTTTCCGTTCTAAGTGTGATTTTGTTTGCTCAGAGTATTAAGTAATTGGAGACTTAAATTAGGCTCAACGGGTGGGAACTTCTCAATGTAAATTATGACATTAAGGTAACATCGGAAGAAGTGTTTGAGAGATTCTCTAAAATGGGAAACATCGCATCTATTTTAATGTCTGAAATTGCCGTTCATATTTGCATTAAGAATAAATCATTCCTTATCGACATTTAATCATAAATTTAAGTATTTCATTTTCCTGGTTCCCTCCTAAATTCCCCCTCTGGATCCGCTTCTAGGACAAACTAGACCTCCCATTCGTAACCTACATCCATACCAAATATTATTAATTTCGATCAACGTTTTGTGTCTTAAAAGTTTTACTTCCGTTGGACAAACAACATTTTTTTATAAAAAAATCGTGGTCAATTTCAAAGGTTTCAAATACTTGCAAATATTTTCAAGGAATTTACTTGATTTTTATTTCTACTTTCAGGGTCATGGCGAATACGAAGAGATCCCAGAGGAGAAAAAATTCTTCGAATTTTGTAAAAAGTCTCCAGACATGGTAGTTCATTTCTACAAAGATAATTCTATCAACTGTAAGATCGTGGATGAGCATTTAAAGACACTTTGTAAGAAACATTTGGAAACTAGATTTATCAAATTGAACGTTGAAAGAGCACCATTTTTGACTGGTGAGTTGGTTATGGCTAGGCATATAGGTATTCGTATCTCTTGATGCAAAATGTTATAGATAATATGAAAGTATTGGTTTTCACGATGGCCGGCTCTACGCACCAGGACGACCAGAAACGCATATCATAATTCCAGTCAAGGGCCATCAGATCCTCATATCAACATGTTTCTACCATTTTCCCAAAACTGAATCTGGAAATGCGGGAGCAGTTGGAGCACATGAGCACTGCTACAAAAAAAAAAAAACGTTCATGGCCAGAACCTTGTTCCCACTTGAAAAAAAGTTCAAAATTACAAAAAATGAATATCTGTTTTCCTCACAAAATCTCAATGCGTAATGAAAGTCTAAAAGGAGAGAATAGTGTAATGGGAACTTCTCTATTTAATTTTTACATATTATGTCACTGGATCATCGAACGTTTTCCCCGTCATGGTTTCCCGTGACAACACGCTATGTCAATATTTAACGTGGCGTTTTTTTCCGCCGACAGTAAAACGTTCCCCTTGGAAACACACCAATTTACTTGTATGCGCCAGACGAACAAATACGTTCTGTACGTAACTCCTAGTTATATACCTGAGTTCTCTTTTTTTTTTTTTTTNAGACATTTTCCGATTTTACTTTTTTTTTTTTTTTTTTTGCTCAAGGTCTATTTAAAATCTACATTGACATCACCTAGCCTAGATTGGACCGATAGTATCTTGTAATGCTGCGGTATCCTTGACCCTTGTAATGCTGTGGTACTCACAAAAGTAGTAGTGACAATGCAAATTATGCATTAACACAAATAATAACACTTAAAAAAACCACAACCCGTTTTTGACAAATTACTTGTAATATTATTTCAGATCGCCTTCGTATTAAAGTAATTCCCACATTGGCCTTGGTCAAAGATAGTGTCACCAAAGATTATATCGTAGGATTTACAGATTTGGGTAATTGTACGGACTTTTCTACTGACATGTTAGAATGGAGGATAGCACAAGGAGGCGTTATAGAGTATGAAGGAGATTTGTTCAATCCACCTGACATTAAAAAGAAATTGAAGAAAAAGATGATTGAAAAGAAGAAAAATATTCGGGGCCGAAATGAGTCGAGCGAAGATTCGGACGATCCAGATGATTGGTAGAAGATTTTGGGTTTAGAGGCCCGATCCCTTTTTTTTGCACATTTCATCATACACTAAAAATTTATTGTTTGTTGTTTAAAGTTGAAATTGAGGAGTAGTGGTTTGTACAGTAGCTTCTTTAACCTATTTTTTGTCCACAGATAAACACATTAAATTTGTCGTGGAGATTATCATTTGGAGCCTAATTGTGCTCGAAACTTTTTGTTACTGTGGGATGTACAGGGTGAGTCGTTTTAATTAATATGGTGGATTTTTTAGAAAGGCGTGCATTTTTGAAAAAAAAAAAAAAAAAAAATGTTCGAAACAAAATGTTTGAATTCTTAATAAAAAAGATTTTTAAATTTATTTTTCATTTGACTCTTAGTAAGATATCTAACATGAAACATTATCGGTACACCCCTTTTAAAATCTTTGGGTAGAAAAGTAATGAAAAGTAATGAACATGTCAAGGACAAAATTATCTCGAAAACTGTAAGTCAAATCGATTTTTTTTAGACAACAGAATTCTTTTTTACTTTTTTTAACGCTACCTTTGAGAGAAAATTTCAAGCTGATCATAATATTTTCCGAAAAATTCAAGGATTTTTTTGTAAAATGAACCGTTTCCGAAAGTATTGACTTAATTAAAATGATTCACCCTGTATAGAATACAGAGTTGCTTGCTATTTTTTTTTATTCGATTTTTAAAATCTACGTACCTTTAAATGTAAAATATCATTTTTTTTCGCGACGATCCCAAAATTTCATTATCGAAAATAGTAAACCAAAATGGGCGATTTAAGAATTGTCATCTCGACCGTGACCGTTTGACTACGGCTCTGCTTGCCATACCTTTATTGTGAACATTAGTGAACTCTACTTTTGACCCCGGTATACATCCCAAAATCCACTTGTATATGTGCATGTATGTTTCTTTGTCACGCGATACAGACTACAATTTTCATCTGATTTTGGTATACATATTTAGGATATGATGGAAATTTGCTTTATAGTTTTTGGGGCCACCCCGGGGGGCCCAATATTCTGTTTTTTTGAAAATGATTTTTATCTTTTTAGCAGTTTGTTGTAGAAACGTAAAAAAATTGATGTTATGGCTGATGTCAAGGGCTTTTCGATTTTAAAAAAAATTGAGAGCACTGGCACCCCCGAGAGGGTAGGGGACCCAATATTTTGTTTCTTGAAAATGACTTTTTAAATTGGATTAAGTTATTTTTTTTCTATAAATGACTACAACACTGAATACCTGATCATCTTGATCCACTAGTTTTAGGAACTACTGTTTCGGATAAATAAATAATCATCTCAAATACTTTATACTACTTTTTTCTGCGAATGTGCAAATTACATATAAGGTTGCTCTCAGACAGCTCCTTTGATTATCACAGTGATTAATTTTTCGTTTTCCATACCTTGTGTTTTTTCCGTTGAAATTTATGGTACTTTTCAAAAAATAATATAATTTTTGTTTGTAATAATTTTTCCCAATAATGAAATTATTTTTCAATTGAAATATCTGACATCTATTATTATTAAAATACTTGTTTTCGATTTCAAAAATCAACAAAACACAGTAAGTGCAAAAAGCAGTGCAGTAAGTGTACTTTTTTTAACGTGATTATGAAAGTATTTGCTTTTTCCTCGCACATGTGCACGGATATAAATATGTGCTATGCCATAAGGTAAGGGAGGATGCGGTTGTCTGAGAGTATTTATTTATTTATTTAATTACAATACAAAACATTTTATTAAATAATGTGTAGTATTTTAAGACATAGGAAAATATTAATAATACATCTTTTGATTTATGCAAGAAAGAAAAAGAAAGAAAAAAAAATGTACCTATATGTACATGAAAATAGATATTATTAATTATTACTAGATGTGAAGGAAAAACTCCTCAAGTGTGTACGGCTCCATTTCCAAGAGTACGTCCTTGAGGAGTTTTGTAAATACTCTGTCATCCGAGGATTTCATATCAATTGGAAGTGCATTGTACAGTTTCACCCCCAAGTAATAGTAGCTCGTATGGTCCACTCTTGGAACCAACAAGAGATTTTGTCCCCTTGTGTTGTAGTTGTGAGTGGATGTGGGCAGAATATTTTTATTTTGATGCATAAGGGACAAAAGTCGGAGGATAAATGTAGCTACAAAGGTAAGAATACCGTGTTCCTTGAATAAGCCTCTACAACTCCTGCGATAAGATAGTTTAAGTACCCTAAGAGGTGAAATAGTGAGAAAGATACACAGACCTAATTTGCGGACATTCATTCATAACACATTTATTTTTTATATTTATTAACTTAATATACAATAAAGTTTATAATACTATATAATGGTCTCGAATAATTTAAACTAACTGTTCCACCCGTTCTTCGTTTGGATTCTTATAGGATAAAGAAGTTTGGAGGGGGAACATGGGTTCGTGTCCACTTTGTATATTGTAGCCTTTAAGAAACACAAATTTCTCGTGCATATAGCCTATTCCAGATTGACTGGTTGCCCCCTGTTAACTTTTGAACGGCGTGGTATTTTCAAATTCTGTTGAGCTATTGGGATAAGAAATTGGAAATTGCTAATTGAACAGTTATGGAGAGATCTAAGTCCGAATCCCGAAAGTGATTTTTTTTGACAATAAGTGTCTATTGATTGAGAAATTTAAAGGAATGGTAGATTTTTTTTTTTTATTATTTCAAAGAAGCTCCAAATAAGATAAGAACTACCTTCCCTTTTCATTTTTTTTTTTTTTTTTTTTTTTTTTCAAAAAATCGGGCCCGAGCTAGAAAGGTCTCAAATTTAATTTTGTTACATTCTTTATAACGTGTAACAAAGTCAGAGAAAGGAAATCACTAAAATAAAAATATAATGAAAATTGAAAACCAAAAAAAATATAATGGGTAATTAGCTAGTGTCAACATACCACGTCGATCGTGTTCTGAGATATTGCTTCGTTCATTAGTGTCTCCTTTTCTGGAAATATAATGATTTTCGCTGAAGTTGTATGAGGTGAGCTCGTATATTTTTCACCGGGCCTGGATTTTCCTTCCACGATCCTGCCTGGAAAAGAAATTTTTATTTCCTTGCTTTATAAAAATAAAAGCATTTGTCCTGACATTCATTTTGGTTAACAAAGGGTGGTCATTCTTTGGAAGGTACATTTGAAGCTTGTAGCCGCTTCAAATTTACAAACCCTTGTAGCCGCTTCCAAGGGACAGCCGTGGCCAATCAATACAACAAGTCGCTGAGTTGTTGTATAAATTAATAGATGACTTCATTGTTTTCTGTGGTAGCCGGACTGCAGTTCTAAAGACGTTGTTTAGCGCTAAATGTAATGTCATCTAATCTTGGAGTATAGTAATTGGCATGGCCCCCGAATGTTGAAGAGTTGCTTTTTTAACCGCCCCGGGAACTGCAATCCTAAGTGTTTGGGATACTTCTAAATCAAGAGTTATTTGTAAATCATTTTGTGGACTCGTCTCTTTGAATATAGAATTTGAAGGTGCCAAAGTGACTCCAACTCTCGCCTTAGAATTCTAGGTTAAGTAAATGTCTACTAAAGTTAAATAAATAAATAATTCCTTGGTTAGATAATGATATTAATAATGATTAGAAATTTTATTAAAATAATAAAATTAAAATAAAAAGGTGTTTCAAATGTTCTCTGAGATCTATTGGAAGGGTAATTTAAATGATGTAGGACTTAGTGAGGAGATCAAACAGTCATAATCTGAGAACCGGTCACTTTCAACTGCCTCGAGAGTTGGTAGAATTTGTCCTAAGAAACCTTATTCCCCTCTTTTCTCTGATGTCTATTTTTTCTTCTTGGATAGACCATTAACACGGGGTTTGTAAATAAATATTGGGGGTCTCTGGTGACACTTTCTGTATAATTTTACACCATTAACTCAGACATCATGTCACAATTTCAAGTATGGGGTGGTTCCAAAAGTTCGTTGCCAGACCAACAAAGGGTTAATGTATTGAAGTTCTGACAGTGTTTTTACATTCCTACACTGTCTAATAATAATTAGAGGTAAAATTATCCAAGTAATTTGATTAGTTTGATTTTTACAGTCTACAAGTAATCTTTGTGAAGGAAGAGGGTATATAAATACTTGCTGAACCCTGAGGTATCTGATCGTTGTTCTCCATGTATGCTGGCTGCTCATGATGTAAATCATTGATTCAACTGTCCATCAAAGCCAACCAATCTATAGCCGTCAGCATTATGGAGAGATCTTGTTGGAGAGGCCGCCTTCCTTGGTCTGGAAACTGGAAACACAGTGAGAGGCGTTGAGAACGTTAACAACATGAGATCAAGTCGACTGTTTTCGATCATTTTGACAGTAAAGTTTTTATCTACTTTTTGACTGACAAAGATGTTTCCCAAAATACGTAAAAATTTATTGAACTCAATGGAGATTATGTTGAAAAAATAAGACACACATAATTCGATTGGAAGAAATAATGCTTTCGGTTAGTTGTATGTTGTATCTATCTTCTGTAAAGTTTACATTTCACAATAACTATAGTGAATTAGCAATCATAAATTACAGCGCATTAACCCCCAAATTGCCATTGATTCTCAATTTGCGAGCCTCGTTATTTCTCCATCCAGCTATGAAGCTGGATGGAGAAATAACGCGGCAATTAAGCAATCATAGCAGTTATTCAAGCAGCTGTAATTATCTGTTTCCGTGCTTAGGCAACTATGGAGTTCTCAATTAATGATAGGCCACCAGTTTGGTGTTCTGGTTCTATGTCATTTGTTCATTATCACATATGGTAAGTTTGTATTTGATTGTGGATAATGGTTATTTTATTTTTTCTTTCCTTATCCTATAAAAAGGAAAGTATTGTAATAGGCTGAAATTTTCAGTGCCGAGTTTTAAATGCCAAAAAAGGTTTTGGGGTCCACAGAGTATAAATCTCAAGTTTCAGCCATTAGTTCGTAAACCACATGACAATTTTTTTTGCCAAAGCCCAATCACGAAACTTTTGATTGAAATAAAAAAATCTACTGTTGGCGTTTTTTTTTCACTTTTTAGCGGTTTTCGCGAATCTTGCCTAAAAAGAAAACGGAAAGAGGTAGAGCTGATTTGGTGCCTATTCATATCATTCATAAATGAAATGTGCGACGTGCGACGGAACCACCATTGAAATCGAATCCACTTTTTGCCGCTTTTTGTAGTTTTTCTTTTAGGAATTCTGCCTAAAAAGACAACAGTACTAGAGCCTTGAATTTTTGTCAGCACATATGTCAATTGTATGTAGGTATGCATTGGTCGCGTCGCAAAACTTTTAATTAGAATCGAATATACCGTTTGCAGTCCAAAGGACGAAATGACAGGGGGAGGGTAGGTACTCCTTGTGTACCCGACTGGCCAGAGTCAACCAGTTAATGTTGGGTGAGTTCAGTACAACACCTACCCAACACCGACCGCCAGGTTCCAAAATCCACCACTCATCGAAAACATACAACACCATACATGCAAACTCAAAAGAAGATAAAAAATAGGAGGAAAGATGCAATCTGTCATTAGTTATTTAGAAACTCGTCCAGGCTATAGGTAGGTGATTCCAACAGCCATTTCTTCAATTGATATGTTTTTTTACACTTCATTGAATGAAACTTTAACAATATTAACGGAAAAGAAAGAGAAGAGAAAGAAAGAATTGAGAAAAAGAGAGACAGCCAGTTTAATAAAGTTCATTCAACGGACGGGACGGGGTTAATTCCTGAGGAATTCTCTTCCACCCAACCCCAACCCTTCGGGAAAATCAGAATAATAGTTCAAATGGTTTCTGATGCGAGCAAATGTCTTCTTGTCTGAATTTTGAAACAGGACCCACTCTCCAACAATCTCAGTCCGACGGCAATTGATTCCACAGTCTTGCAGCCTGGACAACAAATGAATGGTTCATGAAGTTGGTGCATGAGGTGGAATGGCGAGGAGGGAAGAGCGAGTTTAGCAGTTTCCATTGATCACTGTTTTTTTGAGACAGATGAATTGACATTTGGCAATTGTTTAGGGGTTAGTTTCGTTTGGCAATTCATCATGAGTACTCACGCAGGGGCAACGTTTACAAATAATTGTTCAAATTTATTTCGAAAAATATGGTTCGATTGAGAAAACTCATAGAGCATACTAGCATTTATTTCACGAAATGGACCCTTTAAATTTTCCATGTCATTCGTGCGATTTAACACCATTAGATTATTTTCTCCGGGGATATGTACATAAAGTGGCAGGTCTACGCCGATAAAATCTAAAGCTCTTGGACCCAACATTTGACACGTTATTGCCGAAATACGGCCTGATTTACTGGGAAGTGTGTGAAAATTGGACCTCCCTATTATGCCATGTACGCGACGGTCACATGCCCGAAATTATAGTCAAACAATATTGACATAAATTTATATATTATGTCAATTTTATGCACATTAAAAACATTTTTCTGTCTTTTATTTCTAATTCAAATTACACCCCGCTCCCACTATCACTTCACGATTTTTTTTGTCGTGAGGCACATAGCGTGCCCATTACAAAACGTTCTGTCTACGATAAAAAAAATAGTCACGTTGAATTTCGACAAAGAATCTTGTCTTCGGAAAGCGTCACGACAAAAAAATATCACAAGGTAACGGGTGTTACAAAAGAAATGTAAATATGTAGGTATATTTGTACAATAATAAAATTTTCCTTTTAATTTGCTAAAATGAAACATGGGCTTCTTATTTTACTGCCTAAATATTTTAAGTTTCAAAGTGTATAAAATCCTAAAATCAATTTAGGACAACGTGAAACGTAAATTATCAGATTTTGAGAGGGGTATTTTTTCTCAACTACAACTTGAAAATTTTATCTATGATTTTACGACTTTTATAGTTACTCGTAAATTATTTCTTTAATAAAATATAGTTACTTGTAAATTATTTCTTTAATATTTTAATCCGATTTAAAATATGTACCTACCTACAGTCAAAACTTCGGTAAATAATCATTGTACCTTAACGAATAGAACAGAAAGTGAGGACACTTTCTTAATTTAACCCATGAGGCCAAGGGACGGTGAAACTCTAGTGCTAGTGATAATAGAGTGACTTGGGGTCGGGGAATATTATGCTATCGGCATATCAGTTCATTGAGTGTGGACCGTTCCCACGATAACGTGTTGATATGCAAATATGCATACTGTCATCTTAATATGCGTAATAATAATTAGAGCGTTGTTTGGTCTATGTTACTTAACTGAGATATGGAGCACTTTAGCGACCGTTGAAACTGCATGAGTTTAAACACTTTTGTTCTATTCGCAATGTACCTACCTTGTTTTTACTCAAATCTTTTGATTTTAACGGTGAATCAGATTGTTTTTTGTTTCATATTCTTTCTACCATGAAATCAAATCCTTGTAATTTCGTTTGTAGAGAGAAAACAGTGTGTTATTCTCGCCAAAATTTATCCAATGTGACGAAGCATTAGTATTATGAATATACGACGAAACTGGTTTACTGATGAGCCACTCGTACCAAATTTTTTCACCATCATGTTTTCTCCAAAAGTGAACTTCCATTTTCGAATCTTTTTTCAATTGAAGTGGTGTTTTAATTGGAAAATATATTGGAAACCAATGAATAAATTCCGGAGTTAAACTTTTTAAACAAATAGTAAGATTGATATCTTTATAGAGACACAAATCAAAATAGCCCATCAAACCATGAACAGAACAGTTTTGATCCACTGAGTACTCTAACTTTTTATTTAAAACTCGAACTATGTCAGTACGCTTGCAAGGATATGAAAAAGAAAACAGTTTTTGAGAAGACGAGACTTCAAGCAATTTTTGTTCATACGCATGATACGGTTGTTCATATAACAATCTATACAAATCTGGATCGGTATCTAAGGTTCTAACTTTATTATGAAGTGTCTGACTAGTAATTGGAACGAGATACGAAGTGTACCTGTAAGGTATACAAATACCATCAACTTTGATATATTGCTGAACTGAGAATAACATTTCAGGTGATAATACAGTATCGGCGAATATATCTGAGAATCCCAGTAACATAATGTCGACTTTTATTGATCCATTAAACCAGTTTATGTCTTCAAACACAACCGTAACATTATCAGAGTGTTTTATGTTAGTCCACTTGTTAAATATTTTCTTCTCCTTGGCAATAACAATAAGTTTGATTTTTCTTTTAGCTTCATTAGCTGCGGCGCTTGATAATTCAATCAAAGGTATCATACTTTCTCCCAATATGCAAATAGTTGTTATCGCAGATTGAGCTTTCTCTTCAGAAACTTTATCAATCAAAGCATTATAAAGAGCGGTTTGATATTTTAAATACTTGTCCGATTTTTTATCTTTATAAAGATTATTTCTTGGTTTCAGATCACTGGATAGGTAATTAGAAAGATTTTGAATGACACAATGTGGGGTGGTTTGTTTCAAATATTGAAGGTATTGAACATACGTTAAATATTTCAAATGTCTACATGCTCCTTTAATTACAATATGTATATTTTTATGAATAGCTTCTTTAACAAAGGCACGTAATGCTCTATCTAGAAATGGAAATCCTGCTTTATTTGTTTTGAAAATATGTGTTGAAATGAATATTGATCGCAAAGGTTCTCCCAACCACTTGTAGAGTTGATTTGTATTGATATTTTCAGTTATTTCTATTGCTAGTTGAACATTTTTGAGCGGGACAATCGTTCTGAATGTATTCCACCATTCCCAAGTATTTTCATGAGATTTATTTCCTTCTAAATTTTGTCTAAATGTATTTATGTTGCCAACATCAGCAGACATTTTGACATAAAAAATAACATCTATTTTTTTCATAGCAAATACATAAAGTTCACGGGCAAAGTTTATAAAGTTTGGACAGTCCACAGTGAGAAGTACATAATGAAATCCTAAATACAAGCAATATGATAGCTCTTGAATAAAAATGTTCTTACACCGTTGTCGTCTTGTAGAATCATTAGATTCAAACTCCTTTAGTGAACATTCAATTTTGCACATCAAATATTTAGGCCAACCATAACAAATATTAGCGACTTTTTCTAAGACTAACTGTGGAATAAAAAAAACCGTGGATCTGTCAACATCGATGTGGTAAAGCTTCAATCTTGGGTGAACCAAAGGGATTATGGCAAAATCAAAACCATCATCGGACAAGTTTTCTATTACAAAAGGAATATCTGAACAGGTGGTGACCTCAAGGCCAGTTTTTACCATAGATGTTAGATGGTTGGTCATGTTTAGTCTGATACATAGGTGGATTGGTATCTTCTATCGTCTTATGGATTGGTATATTCTCTTAAAGTTTATTTCACATATATATTTTATTTGAAAGGGTTGCTTTACGAAGAACGATCTGAAAATAATAACAAACTAAATAATATATTATCAGCAAACCGGTGTAAGCAGAACAATAACACAGTCCAAACGGTAAGAGATAACAATAAATCCAGGAATTGACTCGCCGATAAAAGGCCGTATCTAAGGGGGGCTGCAGCCCCCCCACCCGAAAATAATGAATGAAAAAAAACTGAATGAGAAAAAAATATAGGACAAGGAACCTCTCAAACCAGTTATTACGCTATCGGCTACCCCCACGCTTGACACTTGATTCTTAATTAGTTGAGTTTTCATTGTTTAAAGCCAGGGTGCTCTTCAATTTATTTAACATTTCCGGGAGTGAGTACACTGAAACGAAAACTGTCGTAAACCAGCGCACGACGCTTCCCCGTAAAACTAAGGCTTTGGCGTGTATTTACGGCGAGCGATGAGCGTGGACACAGTACATGGGGGTCCGCCGTATAATAAACACTATAAACAGCAAATGTGTATATCTATATTATGTAGTCCACCTGTAAGCTGAGCGCTGAACTATAAAATATAGCAACAACAACAATATACGCCCAAG
Source organism: Pachypsylla venusta (assembly GCA_012654025.1). NCBI lineage: Eukaryota > Metazoa > Arthropoda > Insecta > Hemiptera > Aphalaridae > Pachypsylla > Pachypsylla venusta. The sequence continues at coordinate 39,511,224 of CM022874.1, forward strand.
GCATATACTGTTGTAATACTTGTTACGACCTTGCGCCGATAGTATCTAGGTTCATATCCCAGTTATGCAGATTTTCTCATTATGTCCTAAATCATTTTGGATAAAATGAATTCTACTGCCGGAAGAGAGCACAACTTGTTGCTTATGAGGTGGTATGACTTCTAAAATGCAAGTTACATACGTACTTATTTACCTACCTTGATATTTGCAGATCAGAATGAATTGTAGACAATTACTTTCTTCGAACACTTTCCAAATACAAATATTTTTATAAGCACACTTCGAAGTCTCTTGCTCTTGATAATATTGTTGATTATAGGTATTTTGGTATTTTTCTTCGTTTTTAATTTTTAAAAATTTTTGAGAATGAGAATGACCTGAATGGTGGATCTGGAACCGGGGAGGAGTGTCTGGCAACCCTTTGAAATTTTAACCAATTTTATCCCTGACGGTAAAAAAAAGCGAGTTTTTTTTGTTACCAGGCACTCCTTCCCGGTTCCACATCCCGGAATGACAAATATTCGAATATTTATAAATGGCGCAAATATTTATTTCGGTGATTTATTTTAAAAATATTTCGTTGAAAAAAAAAATCTTAGCTTACTTCTCATCAGTATCGTTAAAAAAATACAAATACCCTTTTTTTCAAAATTAGGAGTTTCATTTTTCGCTACAAAGGTGTTTTTATCCAATCTTTATTTTTGCAGCTTGAAACCTGGGGTTTGTTTTAAAATGTTCTTGGATCATTTAAATTTGATTTGGATGAATTTGATTTTTACTCGTACATACCTACTATTTTTCTCCCTGGCGTAGTGGGTATCACACTGGCTTTGCACGCGGGAGACCCGGGTTCGAATCCTGGCGGAACCGGTTTTTTTCGGAACTGTGTTCGGGGTGCACTCAGCCTCGTGAGGACAATTGAGTAGCTACTTTAATGTGAGTAGCGACCAGTGGCGACATTACAAGAGCAAAAAATATGTAGTAAAGTGATGGATTAGTGTAGTGGCCCTTGTATTTCTGTGATACCCACAGATCTAGGTTGTGACAATACAATACTATGTGTTAACACAAATATAAATACATTTACATTTTTTATTTTTACTCGTACATACATAGGTAGGTATGTTTGGGTTACGGTCATGTCTTTCTTACAAGGTCATGGACTGAAAGCAGAATCCGGATTTTTAATTTTTTTTTTTTTNCCGGTTTTTTTTTTTTTTTAATTTGGCTTAACGTCTCTTTAACATCTGTATAGTCATTCAAATCGATTTTTTTAAATGAAGTAAAAAATCTCTTAAATGTGGGATTTTTGTTGACCCTTTCTCGAGCGTCTGCTCTTCCCGACAATTCGTGAACGGCGGGAAATGAAAATTAATCGGAAATCGATAAATAATTATTACTGATAAGAAAAAGAATATTTTTTTTTTTTAAAAAAAAAAGAACTGGGACTAATAATTTGGTTTAAGTTTTAAATTAATTAATATTAAAATGATTTATATTATATTCTGAAAATAATAAAATACTTTTATATTTGTTCAATAGTGATCCGGACAAGAGAAGGTGAACCGCTGCTAACGTTAAGGTTGAAAGTTTCTACAGGTGGTGGATAGCACTATGTCTTCAAAAAAATTGGGACCAGAATATGAACTAAAAAGTTACTTGAAGAAGAACATTGCAGAGAAGATCCTGCCAATTCACCAAACTGAGAAACAGCAACTCAGAGCCATAGTTGAGGAATGTGTAGAATTTAGCACCAGCAACTCTGCTATGATACTGGGTTTACCTGGACAAGGAACCACATTTGTTAGTATAGTATTACTCTATATTTAGTTCCTGTCCCCTGAAAAATCTGGTATGAACATCACACGACTTTCCTTGTCTTTAAGTCTCTAGTACTTACTGTTTTTGAGATATCTTGTTCAAAGACAATTGTTGATACTCGAGATTTGGGCTAGGGACCTTAAAACGTGTTTTGACATTTAAAACTCGACATCGAAAATTTCAGCTTATTACAATGCTTTTGTTTTTTTATGATAAGGAAAGAAAAAATGTATATTACGAGTTAAACCAGGTAATCGTCCTACGGTATTCCCAAATTGATTCACGGAATTAGTTTTAATGGAATTTGTGTTCATAATAACACCTAACCATACCACAGGCTCACGATGCCCGGTTCTACGCAGCAGGTCGACCTGCAACGAGTATCATCACAATTCCAGCTTCAAGGGCTATCAAAATTTTTTCGGTATCCTTCATATCCACCTATTTCTACCATTCTCCCAAACCTGAATCTAGAAATGGGGAGAATATTTGATTTTAAGAGGAATGCCGCAACAAAAACTACCATACGATACAAAAAGTGGTAATTTAGTGCTAATTATATATTAATGCTGAATATTCAAAATTTTCATCGAGTAGTTTTGTTTTCCCTTTATGTTATGTGAGTTCCTTTTGGAGATTCTAGGTCACAACGATACCTTTAAAAAAAATAACTGGCTACTTATTGACAGGCGTATCTGTGCCATACAGTAGGTTAACATCGTCTGCTAGCAAGACAAATATAAAATACTCACATACTTCTATGATTTGGAATGTCCATACCAAATTTCATCAAAATCGGTTAAGGCGTTCAAGAGTTAATGGGATACTAAAGACAGACGGAGAAAAACAAGAGAAAATTCGTGGTTGTTAAAACTATGTTGATCTTCATTTCTTTCGGTCAATTAGCCATTTACGGAGATTTGCTTGAATTTCAGCTGGTTGATAGTGTTCTCAAAGAATTCGATGGGAAAATTTCTCTTCTCAAGCTAAGTGGCCTCCTTCACACAAATGACCATCTGGCTCTCAAACATATTATACAGCAGCTCCATATCGATGTATTGGACGAAGATAAACTCACGGGATCATTTTTTGGTAAGTAGTCATGTACGTGAGGGCATTTCTACTATTTACTTCTAGGCCACAAAGTGTACTCTCAACTGGTTCATCTATGTAGATGTTTCCTGCAGGGCTGCGGAGCCGTCGGTAAAAACTCTGGCTCCAGCTCCTCTTTATAAGAAAAAGGGGCTCCGGCTCCGCAGCCCTGGTTTCCAGAAAGCTTGATGTCCTGTGAGTAGACTTCAACGGTATTTAAAAGGGTGAATATTCGCAGAGGAAAACACAGTGACCAGTGACGCAGAGCTTTGAGGACCATCAAGACCCTAAATGGGACTTACACACCAAATATTCATAATTCAGGTTAATTGAAAAAAGTTTAGCTTAAAGTTACGGTAGAAGAACAGGTTATTATTTACGTTCTCTGGGTTTTAGTAAATAATTATTCTTGGTTTCAGATAATCTTAGTTTCGTACTTGAAAGTTTTAAAAGCTCAAATAGAAATGAGGTCAAACCTTTGGTAATAGTTCTAGATCAATTGGAATATTTCACTCATCATAAGAATCAAACTTTACTTTACAACTTGTTCGATGTTGTGCAGTCATATCAGGTGAGGCTCGTAGCTGTGTTCATCACCTGAGCTAAGTAAAATAGGTATGACCTCACCTAAAAGGCCATAAGTATAGTTATTAATTTAATTAAGAGTAAATCTAACTCAATAGGATGTAGAATATACGCTAGAAGAACATATTGTGTCTTACTTGCAGTCGCCAAGCGTCTTTTAGGCTTTTACATTTCTATGTGAAATAAACAGTAACCCATGTCACTCCCCGTTTCTTGATTATAACACCCTTCTAATTGAATGTTGCATTTTCTTCTCATATTGTGCCTTCATTCTAAGGAAAACCTATGTACTATATTAATTGTGGAGCCATGTTCATTATGAGTCAGTGGATTAATGAGTAGCAGTAATCAGTTTCACCAAGTTAGATCGTTTTAATATTCCCTGCAAGTGGAATCTTCAGGAATTTCGCAATTTCGGTAGAATGTTGCTGGTAGTTATGATCTTTACTTTAGTTAGTACTTCACAGGCGATTTGTTTTGCATACCTACCAAGTTCACAAGGAATTTTCGATATTTTATTCGATTAAAGTTCGTCTACTTTTCGCTTTGACGACAACGTTAACATCAACATTTTAGGCTGGAAATGGCACCATAAGTTGTCCCGGTACGCAAACCCAATCATCGTATTTTGAGACCAAATCGGAGAGTCGGAGGCTAGGTATATCAAATGGGATGTTCACTTTTATGTATTTAGATATATGATCTATAGGCCAACTATCAATTTACAAGTCATTATGATTCTGCCTTTATCGCCATTGCCATTCCCCTATTAATGCGGTAAAATAAACATTTTGCCCTGCAAATTTCCTTTGTCTAGAAATGACCTCGCCTAGAACGTTAACAACAACAAATTATAATTTTCGTCTTCTCTGTTTCCTTAGGCAGCCGTATGTGTCGTAGCGATCACGAAAAGAATCGATGTCTTTGAACTGTTAGAAAAGAGAGTTAAATCTCGATTTTCCCCAAATGAAATTTTCATCGTTGAGGGGTACTCGCCTGACTTGGATTTGCTGAAAGTTAAATCCGAGGGGTCGTACTTCCAGAAGTGGAATAGTTCAATAAAAGATCTAGCCCAGAATCAAAATGTTAAAAACCTCATGCAAAGACTGTTGGCAGAATCAAAATCAATACGTCTTTATAAACAATTTATGGTAAGTGGGGTCTTCTGGGATTGATCATTGATGGGTACTTAAACCAACCCCTAAATTAACTTTCGTAATTCACATACAATATCAAATATTTATACATTCCTTTATTTGAAAGAGACTTGATTTGGTGATACTTAAAGGGTACAAATATATATAATTTATTATCTATAATAATAAAACTCAATGTAACGATAAATAAATAAATATATATATATAT
>CM022874.1:39517515-39530028 GCA_012654025.1 Pachypsylla venusta
TTCTCCACCCTGTAACTCGGCTATGCTTCGTCTGGCTCACTAACGAATTTCGTAAAAAATGTTCCATTTGATCTCAGCTGCCCACCATATTCAGGGGTCCCATTTATAACCAAACACCCTGTATATATATATATATATATCCCTACCAAAAGTCACTATGGCGTTTAAAAATTTAATTCCGTTTATAAATTTTTTTCCCCGGAAAATATTGCTTATTGAATTATTTTCTTATTCTGTTGCAGCTTTATCTCGTCAGCAAAATTTCCTCTTCTCACAAATTTCTTACCGAAGATGATTTCAAACATGGTCTCTCCATATTTTTGTCTGATGATAAAACAAGCACTCTACTAAACATTTCGGCATTGGAGTTGTGTCTGGTAAGTATGTGGGATCATGATTCTATACTATATAATCGGAGATAATTAAAAAAATCGGGTGTGAACTTCACACCCGATTTTTTTAAGGAAACTCCCTTATTTATAAAAAAGAAGAAAGTTTTGTAATTTTCGATTTACAGTTTTCAATGCTAAACGCGTTTTAAGTTTCCCAGAATCCAAATCTCATGTTTCTGCCATTGGGCCGCGTGTTCCTGCAAACTGTCTTTAGAACGGTATGCCTTATCTTTGCAATTATGCAACGAATTTTAAGTCTCTGGCACCTGCCCTTTTGTTTTTAGTCAATATACGTGAAAACCGCCTGAAAACGCCAAAAAACCAGCTAGGGTAGATTCAATTAGAAACAAAAGTTTCGTAGTTCGTCCTTGACATTAAAATGAAAGTAGCCTAAATACCAAATTTCAAGTCTAGCACTTACCATTTTAGAGATATATTGTTTAAAGCCAGATATACACAAATACACACCGTTCAAAAACTGAAACTCCATACTTGGGCTCTGGGATCTCAAAACGTATGTTGGCAATGAAAACTCGACTTTTCGTTTTGTATATTTCTTTTTGTTATTATATCACAATTTTGTGAACGTCATAGCATTAAAGTTATTTTCCAACAATCACTTCAATACACCAATCCATACTTAACAATTACACCATAATGCCACCGCTTGTCGCTATTCAAATATTGTGAAACACTCACAAGAGTATACTACAAAGAAATTTAAAAAAATGTAAATGTACTTTTCTTTGTGTTATTATATTACAATCTTGTGGGCATTATAGCATTACAAGGTGTTTTCTAACAATCACTTCAATACACCAACATCTACAATCAAAATGCTACCACTTGTCGCTATTACAACAGCTACTCAATTGTCTTCAGTAGGCTGTGTTACCCCCAACCAGACTAAGTAGAAAATTCTAAAAAACTTTTTTTCAAATTTTCGACCCGACCAGGATTCGAACCCGGTACCTCCCGGGTACAAGTTGAGTATGATGCACACTCTGTCTCGGAGACTTCGCTTCTTTTTATAGAATTAGGAAAGTAATGGTTGATATAGGCTATTATTTATTTTTGTTTAAATGGCATTCTCACATGTTAGAATGCTGAAGTTTAAATGCAACAGTTGAGTTTCTTTTTTTGTCTCTCAGGTGATAGCCTGCAGTCACCATAGTGATATTTATGAAAAGGAGCCGTTTAATTTTGAAATGATCTACAAAAGGTTTGAACAATTTTGTCTCCAGTCCGCATCCATGTCCAGTATAACCAGAAATGTGGTAATGAGAGCGTTCCAGAGATTGGAGGTAAGACTTCTTGATAGGGGAAATATTGTTACAATTTAGCACATCAATCAATCAATCAATAGTGTCATCATCGTTTCAGATGGTAGCCGAATAGTTATTGACTGCAATTATAAATGTTTCTGTCCGCTACTAAACAAATTGTGCGATGTTTTCTGCCGCCCACACTATTCTTGGTCTTCTTCTTTTTCTTGGACATTAAAACTCTCCAACTGATGTCAATTGGGAGAGTTCCCTCAGGTCTTCTGAGTAAATGGCCTACAAATCTTGTTTTCCTGATTTTCATACTGTTTAGCAGTTCAAATTGGGTTTTGTTGACACGTGTTAATACCTCAGTGTTGGTGATTTTGTCCTCCCAAGATATTTTTAGCATTTTTATATCGGACCAATTTACAAATGCTTGTGAAAAAAAAATATTTTCTAGTTTGATGGAATCACTTCCATCCCCTATTTTGAAGAAATAAAAATGAAATCTTAATTGTTTTTTGATATGGGTTGGTGGTGTAGAGATAAGGCGCCCTGACTGGTAAACGGTAGGGCGTGAGTAAAACCCAGTCAACCCATGGAATTTCATCCCCATGCATTTGAGATATTTACCACTATTTGAAGACATGGAGAGGGAACGGGATTATCAACATCTAGTCAGGGTGTCCTCAGAATGGCATAATATGCTACCCAACCCTTCCACCACCATCACTTTTTGTGATGTATACGGAAAGTAAAGTAAGTATCTGGTATAATTCTACCATTTGTTATAAACTTTAGTAGAGCTAATTCAAGTTTTGAAGTTGTTGTTGTTGTAGCGGTTTCCCCCTTAAAATCAACTATTCTTCACATTTCTAGATTCATGTTTTAAAAAAATGGCAGAAGCAAGTTGATATGAGGTTTGCGGAAAGACTTTAATGGTCCTTGGCTGGAACTTTGATGCTATGCGTTGCAGGTCATCCTAAACAAAAGCATATATTGGTTATATGCTTTTGTTTAATTAATTGCGATATTCAGAAATGTAGCTACCGAGTGGAGCAAGCCAGGTTTATTAGTTGATTGTCCTAAGACCGCGTAAAAACAAAAGGTTGGAAGGGCATCCAGCCTTTAAAAAAACTCTGCTTAAAACCAATGATGGGAAGCAAATTGTAGTTACTGCGTATAGATACTATAAGAAGAAAGCGAAGGCTACTGTGTCAAGAAAGGGTTATGGCAAGATAGAATTAAAGAAGGCAACGCTGCCCCCAAATAGAGGGGGGAAAGGTGAAATCAAAGAGGAAGAATTGCGATTCTCAGAGTTTAACTCTTGATCGCCCACCTCCCCCAAATGAATACTTGTATCCGCCTCTACCCCCCCCCCTCAATTATTTAATATTTTATGCTTCAAGGAATTTTAGATACGTAGAATGCAGATTTGGTCAACCATGAAACAGTTATAGCCTATTTTCTCTCAGTTGACACTCCTGCGGCCGCCCCTGAAAGTGTAATGGACAAATTGAATGAAAAACAGTGTGTCCGTCTAAACATTGAGGGCAAGCCCAATACTTGGCAAGCTTTTTCTTTTTCTCTCATTCAGTGGGTGACACGCATTTTTTTTAAGTTGCGCCCAATACATCTAACTGGTTCATAGAAAAAGTAATGTGATCTTTCATTTATTTAATCTGTCATTTATTGTTTCCTCTTTTTTCCAGAATTTGGGAGTCATAAAATGTTTTAGTCCAAAATCTCAACGTGAACATCAGTTTTATAATTTACTGTATTTGAGTGATGATGTTACTGGGGCTGTGAAATCATATCCAAACATTAATACAGAAATTGTTCAATGGGCGACAAACAATCCAGTCTGCTGAAAAAGGTAAAACAATTAAGATGATCTTTATTTACCTGAACAGAAAATAGTTTTCTTTTTGGTTCACAATTTTAAACAAAAATTGAAAAATAAAATCCCGCTCTAAAAAACGCACCAATTGAATTTGTCTTTGTTTGACTTCAATATTTCACATTCTTTATTGTACCTTTGACCCATCTAGCTCCGCCCCTGATTATTTTTTGAAAAATGAAAGGCGGTGTTCCTCTTGACTATTCTATTCTCCCGATTTCCAAATTCAGGTATGGAAAAATAGTAGAAAAAGGTTGATAAAAAGGTAACCGAAAAAGATTTGATGGCCCTAGGCTGGAACTGAGATATTGTACGCTCTTGGTGCGGAGAACCGGCCATTGCGAGGACGACACCCGTCACGTCGTTTCATCTGCATACATTTTTTCACACGTCTGTTTGGTCAGTTGTCTTCACTTTATGTGGAATATACCATCCATGGAGACATTTTGGTACAGGTGACATTGTGTGAAATATTGATCTGCCAATCTCTTTCATAGTTCTTGCGTTTAAAATGAGAAGGCCCACTTTGTACTTGTCTTGTCCCCACAAGAGACTCGATAGCAACACACCATCATCTTCACGCTGTAAATACACAAAATTTATCTATCTTATGGTTTACATACTAATAAATTCTGTATATTTGTGGTTTCTAAGCAAAAAAAAAAGAAAAATACAGATTTGAGATGTTTTGGGTACGGTGGTGGGGGGNGGGGGGGGGGGGGGGGTCTATTCCTTCACGCTGTAAATACACAAAATTTATCTATCTTATAGTTTACATGCCAATAAATTCTGTATATTTGTGGTTTCTAGCAAAAAAAAAAAAAAAAATACAGATTTCAGATATCTCCTAAATATGTTGGCTACGGTTGAGGGGTCTGTTCCCGATTATTTTTATCTCTTTGATCGTTTGGACTGTGTAATTATACTTTACGCCAGTTTTTGGCGATAAATCGGTTCCAGTTAAGCTTTTGATTTTTCCTCACTTATCAGGGTTTTTTTTCTTATTCATATTAATGGCGGTATTCTTGTTTTGTCGATTCTCTCTTCCCTACAATTACAAGCTTTAGGCATGTCCACATCATTATAGAGAATTTCATTGGGCGTTGAAATTAGTGCTTGTGTGAAACAAAAAGGTATGACAGATTCGAGTTGATAGACTTCCTCTTGGCGAAGTGATCCATTAATGGAGTTTGACTCACAGTTGCGTTAGGTGTTGATATGAATATAGGTTCACTAGGGTAGACATCCGCCTCACACCAAGATTGGTATTTGTGACTTTCAGTGTTGACTTTGATCAGCTGAGACAAACACACAAATAACAAAACATCAATAAATAAAAATCAGTCAAGTGCTAGTATGACTTAAACATAACATTTCTTACCGTCGACAGCGATATCAGCATCAGGTTTGAAGAACAGGTCCGGGGAAGAACAACTTTTCCCTAAATTTCTTTTGTTTTCCTCCCACGAATAATACAAGATTACACACTTTACACAAACCAGATAGGGTTCTCCTTATGTCAGCATAGCATTTAGAAAACATTCAAGAGCAATGGCCGTCTAACCTCTAAGATTTCATTTTGTATTATTCCCTATGTTTGCACTGTTTCCCCACATCCAGAGTTACAGAGTCCGGAACACGGCCTCCGAGTTGAACCTGATATTTATTGCAGTATTCACAACTGTTAATAATATTACTTCACCATACATATCGTTGCGTATGATTCATTTTCTATTTTGAAATAAATCTTATTATTTGAGTTTACTTAAATAATTTAAGTAAACGCAAATAATAATCTTTAATAATGAATTTTAATTTGAAAAAATCAGAAATTTGTGTGTACCTATGTACGAGTATGTGGTAGGGTTCCAATACCACAGCCCAAATGGTAGCAGTTAGCAAAAAAAATGATGGGAGTGGAACGCCCTCAAAATTATGGTCTACGACCCCAGGAAAACTATCAAAACTAAAATATGTCAAGTCGTTTTCGAGATACGGATAAATTTCTAATTTATTTACCAAAATCGGACAGTCACGGTCCGATATCTTAAATATTGTCGCGACAACATATCAACTCAAAGCGAGAAAGTTTTAGGTGACTTAGTCTGTATTTTAGGACGATGGCTGGTATCTGCAAAGATACCAGTCATCGAAATCGGGTTTCGATGGCTGGCACCTTTGCAGTTCGAAACCGGGAACGGGCAAAATAAAATTTAGGTCCCTGGCGAACTATTTAAATCTTGTTTTTTAAGACTGCAATATACAAGGTGGACTCAAACTCATACCCCCCCCAAATTCCATTGACCTTGAAAAACAAAAAATAGTAATATAAGAATCGTAGCGAAGCACGGGCGAAACAGCTGAGAGTGACATCCTCACAGGCCGAGGCCATCTGAGCTGATGGTGTAAAATAAGAAAATAACACAAAAAGGAACACTCCAATATTATTAAGTTTGTGTTACTGATGTAATTATATTGCTCGTTTGACTGCTCGAGGTTTTTAATTTTGACATATTTTGCAAAATTCTGATCAGACATTCACGTGTTACGTGGAAACTGGGATCAGTTAGATGTTTATTTTTCTTATTCTTAAGGATAGTATTGTAAAAGTCTGAAATTGTCGATGCAGAGTTTTCAATGTCAAAATACGTTTGGCAGCGCTCTCTAATGGCTAAACTTACGTTCAAACTATTAACAATACAGCAAGACCAGTCTTATAAGTCGCTCAGACGGAGCCTGATGCAGAGTTTGCAATGTCAAAATACGTTTGGCAGCGCTCTCTAATGGCTAAACTTACGTTCAAACTATTAACAATACAGAAAGACCAGTCTTATAAGTCGCTCACACGGAGCCTGTTAGTGTGGAATAACTCTGTAGGCAACAAAAAGTGTATGATGACTAATAAAGTAAAAACTCACCGTGCCCGGATTTTCCAAATCAATATCTGAAGATATTGCATAAAAATATTGATATTTTTTTCCAATATATTTTTCATTGATTCGGGGCGTCTCACATCCAATATCACAAATGCAGGTTGGGATTATTTTTTGAGGAATTTTTTTTTTGTTTTGAACATGAAGAGGACCGAGCACAAATCGTAAAGGTCGACAGCGAAACATTTGTGCATAGAATGGATTGGTGTGAATATTCTGTAAGTTAAAAGAAAGACATGTGTAACCATAGTCTATGGCACGTTGTATATACCAGTTCCCGTATTATCACTGTAGTTAAGTAATGTCCAGCGAGGTTTTACTAAGTGGGTGACCACGTAGGTTTACGCCCTCGTGATACTGGCTGGCTATTCCCGTCCCGATGTGAATAGCTGGTTTGTAAGTTTCCAGCGAATGGAGAGTAAAAACCTCCGTCTCAAATGATCCTTAGATGTTGAAGAGACGTTTCATCTTGTCAAAAAATTGTATAAAACTGTTCACAATTTTTTGTTTAACAAAAATCTGGATGAATCTGTTCCCAATTATCGCAGATGGTCTTTAAAGGGTCGATATCGCGCCCTTTTTCAGAGGTTTACTCTCCCCATATATAAAGAGCAAAGCACTTCCTTTGTTAATCTCCGCTTGAGTCTTGTTCTACATCTTTCTTTGCCCATTTAATATTTAATGAGGTAAAGGAAATACTATATCTTCACTTATAGTCAAGTGAAAATATAGTATTTCCTTTACCTCATTATGGATTTACTTGACATAGTATCCCAATTCAACAAAATCATTTAATATTTGTTTTCTTGTCTGGTATTACATTTTGTGGAAAGTTTTTGTATATATGTGAGAGTTGTATGTTGCCATTCCGGAGATCAAACGGTTGCATATATAAAAAATATTGATAAAAATGACCCCCCCCCAAAAAAATGATCCAGGACCCCAGAAATATTATCAGAACGAAAAATATCAAACCATTTTCGAGTTAGGCTATATTTCCAATTTATTGACCAAATTCGGCAAGTCACGCTCCGAGGTCTTAAGTTTTGTTGCGACTACATAAACTCAATTTTAGTTGGCCGTCCTTATTTTAGGACATAGTTTGCAAAATTATGACCAGTCATTACAGAGTCACGAGTTTGAAATCGGGGTTCGGCAAAATAACGTCCTTATGATCTCCGGTTCTACTTACCAGGATGGCCAGGAACGCATACCATCACAGTTCAAGGTCACTTGTTTCTACCATTTTTTTAAAACAGGAACTTATGATTGGGATGAACAGTTGATGTTAAGGGAACACCGCTACAAAAACAACAACATCCGGAAAAATAAAATATAGAAAATACTAATCTCCTAGAGTGGGCTTTCCTCTGAGTCACCTGGCGAAACATGTAAACAATAAATCTCTATTTTTCAAAGGGTACAATATACAAAGTAGACAAGGACCCATGCTCCCGCCCCTAAATTTACCAAACATATACCTCCAAAGCTTCTCTGTACATACAGTTTAACATAGATCCATTCCTATAGCAACAAATGTCTACAACTATTTTGTGGTTGACCTCGTACGCATTAATGATGTGTAAATAAAAGAAGGCGTCTGCTTGAAATGTTTGAACTTCTAGTCCGGTTCTCTTGTCCAGAATATGGAACACCGTCTGTGAAGGACAAACAGAATGATTCTCAATGAAATTAAGTGGTTTTTGTAATCGCGTCAGACGCCAGATATGCTAAAAACCGATCCGACGAAAATTAAATGAAATCTTTTCTTAAAACAAAAAATAGCAAGTCACGCAAGTCTTCCACAAAACAATAAAATACGAGGGTTTTAAATATACTGTAAACTGTAGACCTTTTTAATTTAAATGTCCACCGTTTGGCCTCGGGTGGCTTAATATGGATGAAAAGCTAAACACAAAATTTTGCGGGGGCTAAGCAAAACGTTCCCGGACTTTTTCTTATGGAAGTAGCGGTGTTTCTCTCAAAATCAATCTCATTTACAACATTTTGCCGCAGCTCGCCTCATATATCAACTGAAAGCGAGAAAGTTAAATATGGTTAAAAACGTAATGAAAGGTTTCAATTGAACCGTGCCAAAGCGCTGGGTAAATCTATAAAATTTACTTACATTTTCTTTTTCAAAGAATTTCAAACTGGTCGCTAAAGGATGATTTGAGAAAACATTTTGTACTAAAGTTCCTACAGAAACGCTCATTGGTTGTTCAACAATAATGAAGTATCGTTTGGTCATTGCAAAGGTGTGCATGTAGCCAGGATGAAATATCCATCGCACTGGCACGGTAGCAATGATTTTAATGTCACACTGATTTCTAGTGGAGGACACTGAAAATTGTAAGAGATTTGGTTGTGAATTCTACTGCTGCCAGTGGGGACACTATTTATATATTTACGTTTCTGTTTTTTAATTTTCTTATCCTATAAAAAGGGAAGAATTGTAATGGGTTGAGTTTTGCAGTTTCCAATGCCATGTTTTAAGGTGCTTCATGTATGCATGGACAGTGCCTTTATTTGAAATTCGTTTTGGTCATTGTAAAGGTGAGAATGTAAGAATTGTAATGGCCCGAGTTTTGCAGTGTCCAATGTCGAGTTTCCAATACCACGTTTTAAGGTGCTTTTATGCATGGACCTTTATTTAAAATTCGGTGTCTATTAGACACGAATTTCCAGTTCAGCTATCATAGTTCTGTGTTTATGTTTCATTCGTTAAAACCGCTAAAATTTGGCAAAACACTGTCAACAATAATTCTATTTCAACCAAAAGTTTTGTGGTTCGTTCTTGAAATAAAAACACAAAATCTCAAGTCTTTAGTTCTTACTGTTCTTGACATAATTATTTTGTTCACAAAAGACACACACACGGACCATTGGCTGAAACTCGAGATTTCCCTGGTGGACCTCAAAGTTTGGGCTCAGTCCATTACAATATTTTTTTCTTAGACGAGGATATTTTTTCTTACGTGACTGTATATTTTACCAGAAGGGAGAGGTTTTAACTGTTATCACCAGGTAAATAAAATTCGATCCACTATTTCCAGGGATATTTTTTTATCTGGGACAAGACGCTCTAGTAAACAGTAGGGCATAAACCCAGCTAACCCATGGAATTTTATCCTCATGACTTTGGGATATTTACCACATAATAATAGCACCCAAAAAACTTTAGAGAGTCTTATTCGGACATCCGGGCATAAATAAGAACCATTATTAGAATTTGAACCTTATATTGTCATTTATTTTTGTATAAGGATTTAATTTACCTCGATCAAGTTGTAATATGCAATATTTTGGCCCCGTGGTTGTTAGCCTGGTACCCAAATTGAATGTTCTTCCATTATTGTCTGTTAGTGGATGGCTTGTCTGGTGGAGAATTGCCACATGGTCCGTTAGATCTATCTGAAATATTTACCAGCAAGTTATTATTAAATTAGAGAGTAATATTCTTGGCAACGTCTATGGTACGTTGAATACACCAGTTCCTCTAAGATAACTAAAGTTAAGTCCCGTCTAAAGAGATTTAACTGGAGCAATAACGTAGGTTCGAACCCATGTGATGCTGGCCCAAAACTAGGTTGGGTGAGGTCAATGTTGGTTTGTAGGTTTCTAGTCTCGAACCAATAGCTGTTAAAGGGACGTTAACAACAACAACAAAAACCACTCATGCAACAATGTACTGTGTTTTTATATTTCCGGGCTCCTTAGAGACCATGATTTTCGTCCCAAAAATCGGTCATAAATTTAATACGATTGGGAAAATTTTACATTTCTTTTGCTAGGTTTTCTTAGAGATTTTTTTTTTTGGGGGGGGGGGANTTTTTTGGGGGGGGGGGAAGAGGGTGATGTTTTGATTTTTTAATATACTGAGTTATTACGCGTTTGTGGTGTAACTTTAAGCCGCATGGGATGATGCTGCATTAAATTTATGGCCTGCATTACCTAAGAATGTATTACCTAAGCCCTGTATTGCCTGTATTACATAAGAGAGTGAGATTCGCAAAGTATTATGTGTGGAACGTGTTGTTGTATGGGAGTGAAAGTTGGGTGATAAGAAAAAAGGAAGAGAAGTGTTTGGAGAGTTTTGAGATGTGGTTGTGGAGGAGAAATTTTAATGGAAACAATAAGAAGAGTAAAAAGGAATTGGTTAGGGCTCATATTGAGGAGAGATTGTCTGCAGAGGAGAATAATGGAGGTACAAATAGAGGGACAAAGAGGAAGAGGGAGGTTTGAAATGATGAGTGATCTGAGAAGGGACGGAGTTATCAGGAAATGAAGGAAGCTGCACAGGACCGTGAACAATGGAGGGAGCTCGGTTGACACCTGTCATTGAGACAGATTTACTACTATATATATTACCTAAGGCGAAGTCGTAAATTCTTCCAATCCAATTATAACTTTCATAGTAAAATTAGGTCATACTCGTACTTGAGAAAGTAAAGATGTCATCCTCACAGGCCAACTCCATCGTGTATAAAATATTACAGAAATCAACTCTGCAATATTATTATGTTTCTGACGTATTTACTCGTATACTGTAGTGATTTACAAGGTGCTGGGGGCTCATTTCAATTATTGGCCTCTAATAAATTAGATTTATCATGACCATTAAATACGTTAGCAGCAAAAAAATAACTTCGTTAGATCTGTATACTCATATGTACATCCGACCAACATCGGAAAAGATGATGCCAATAATGATTGATTACCTGAGCCAATGTGTCCAAGGAATCAGGATCAATCCTATGCATGTAATTGGAATCCCCCAGCGCGTAGACCTCATCATGGATTGGATAAATAGACACCATGGAATTGTCAGAGCCGGGTTTGTACAAAGTGGCAATCCTATATTAAAAAGAAATATACTAGTAGCTCTGAGAACTGTTAACCTTACTTAAAATTAATAGCGTATGGTCCAATAGGGCCCCAAAAAGCCCTTACCATCTACCCATCCGATCATAATTTATGCATCAAAATTCACTCCAAATATTTTTCTCGTGGCTGCAGAGAGACCTGCAAAGTGCACTTTGTGACGTGAATATACCTATCACTTGCGCAACGCAGATTGTATTAGTCTCGGCGGGCGGAGCTCTTCCTGGCCCCTTAATAGCAAGTTATACGAAGATAAGGTTTGCGTTGTACGAGCAAGTTGTGCGAAGATAAACCAAAGAGTAACTTCATTGTTAAGAAACTAGTCGTTCTGTGAACTATAGATCTCACTCATTTAAAATGGCCACCATTTGGCCACGGGTGATTTTAGAAACCAACACTGATATGTCATTGCCCCAATTGATATTTGGAATTACCTCCTAAATATGCTCGCACATGGGTCTGGTACAAATTTAGTTCCAAATCCCGTCACCACTATTCTCTGAGCAGCACTGTTTGTCTTATAAGTTTCAGATTTTAGGAACCGACACAGATATGTGATCGTCCCATTTGATATTTGGAACCTGTGAATAACAAAAATTCAAAATAATTTATAAATAATGGGCCCAAATGTTTTATTGTTCAACACCCCATACCACGCGGAGCCGAATTTGTGTGGCAATTTGATTTTTCGTTCATAACTTTAGGGAATTAGAATAAAGACTATATTCCAGGAATGTGTTATTGATATAAAAACACGTGAAATTACCTTCTCATTTAATGTTCAGGACCTATAGATTAAGCAGAATTAAGTTATCTAGGTGACAGGTCGTGTCCGGCAGCATTTAATTTCTAGGACCTATAGATTAAGCAGAATTAAGTTATCTAAGTGACAGGTCGTGTCCGGCAGCATTTAATTTCTAGGACCTATAGATTAAGCAGAATTAAGTTATCTAGGTGACAGGTCGTGCCCGGCAGCATTTAATTTCTAGGACCTATAGATTAAGCAGAATTAAGTTATCTAAGTGACAGGTCGTGTCCGGCAGCATTTAATTTCTAGGACCTATAGATTAAGCAGAATTAAGTTATCTAGGTGACAGGTCGTGCCCGGCAGCATTTAATTTCTAGGACCTATAGATTAA
>CM022874.1:39531137-39560346 GCA_012654025.1 Pachypsylla venusta
TTTTTTTTTTTTTTTTTTTTTTTTTTTTTTTTTTTTTTTTTTTTAAATGTAAACTAAATTTTCTTGATGTTAATAAAGGCATTTTCTAAAAATCAATTAAATACACCAACCTATCTACTTAACAATTACCTCATAATGCTACCACTTGTCGCTATTACCACAGTTACCTACTCAATTGTCCTCAGTAGGCTGAGTTACCCCAAAAACAATTGTTCCCCATAGAAAATTAAAAAAAAACCTTTTTCAAATTTGCGACCCGACCAGAATTCGAACCCGGTACCCCCCTGGTGCAAGCCGAGTGCAATGCATACTCTGCGACGGAGACGATTACCTCAAAGAAATTACTTTTTTTCTATCTCTCAGAAATTCCGAGATATTTGACTATTCTATCAAAAATAACTCACCCAATATTGAATTTTCCCTGGCCGTGAAATACCTCAAAGTGCACTTTGTAACGCTCATTGTATTTGACATGGCGGGTGAAGCGCTCCCGCGCTCCTCAATACCTGTGAAGGAGACCTGAACAATCAAATAAATGCTGATACGTTTCGTCGCCAACATTCCAACTTCCTGGACCGTTCCTTAGAAGGACTCCATCAATCCAATCAGGAATAAAACCTTCAACATTCCCCTCCAAATGGACACCATCCTTTATCTGTTCTACATAACTTCGAAACCACACAGTTTCATCAATATTTTCAAATATTCGTTCACCATTTTGAATTTTCTTTTTATAATTTTCAATTTGTTTATTTTCATCAAAATTTCGGAAAAATTTGTCAATATTGTTAACACGGCAAACTCGAACGTTTGAGTTACTCATTGCTGAAAATTATTTTCCGAGTGACTGTCGTAACTCCCACAAGTTGAACATAAAGGAGGAGATTTTCCTTCCTTTGACCCACTTATTGGGTCAATACTTATGTAATATGTCAAGGATATTAACACGTCTGATACAATCTTTCGAATAATGGGGTTAAAGATTATGTAATGAACGAGATCTACTCCCCACGTATCTGTTAAGGATATTAACACGTGCACTGCAATCTCTCCAATAATTGAACCAAAGAAGTTGAGTGGAACCCGAAACATCCAAACAACAGTGACAAATTATTGCCCCTGTCAGAATTCAAACCCGGGTCTCTCGAGTTAAAGACTAGTGCAGGGAGTAGTGAGCCATGGGAGCTTAAAGATGTTAACACGCCCACTTCCGTCGTTATGACAATGAGTGGGTCAATGATTATGTAATGAAATCCAACCTTAACAATAATATTTAAACCCCTCAATCTATGTGTTCAAACTAAATACTGTGATCTCATTCGTCCTTTCAAAAAAAAACCAAAAAAAAACATTTTAACAATTTCAGAAGTGGTGTAAAAAATCGACTGAGGTGTCTAATATTCATCAAATTTTGCGCAGGATCAGAGTCTATAATAATAAAACTCAATGTAACAATAGATGTGTGAGTGTATGTATCACTAATTGTTTAGCCAAAACGGTAAAAGATATCGAAAAATTGATAGAAAAAACCCATAGGCTGAAACGCCAGAAAAATTATCATAACTCAAAAATGTCAAACCGTTTTTGAGTTATACTTATTTTTTGGTCAAATTCATTAAGTTAAGGTCAGATAGCATGAAATGTGAAACCCATGAGGCCAGTCGAATGGTTATAGTGTAAGTAAAAAAATTTTTACTTACTTTTTTTTAAAAAAAAAAGGGGTCAATTTCTTGAGAATTGTACAAATATTTTTTAATATTTCTCCTCTATTTTCAGATAAAATATTCAGGAAGTAATCTAGAAGGGTCTAAATTTTTATCTGTTTGAATTTACACCTTGTATAACGGAGACCAATAAAATATTGCTGTGAAAATAAAGAGTATGGCGCAAGAAAAGTTTTCACTCCTACCTAAATAATCAAAAGTCGACATTATTATCATCATCATCATCAGTGTCGTCGGGTGGCCTTTTAGAAAGCGGAATGGAGACTGTGTGGAGTCTACGATGCGATTTAGGACAAACAATGGAAAGTCATCTAAACAAGGATTACCTAGAAAAAAATAGAACATTTACAGTAAAGCCAGAGGAATAAGAAAATTTTAGTAAATATTCTGAAAATTTCATAATACGACTTTTGTTATTGCATTGAAATTTTCCCATTCCTCTGGTCCTGCTGTGAAAAAGGTAAATGTTTTTTTTAAAAATTAATCCTTATTTAGAATGTTTTTCATCGTTTTTCCTAAATCTAAAGCTGACTTCAGACTCTCTCGTCAAAAATGAAATTCAAAACGGCCCAATTTCAACCTTCAGAAAAAAAGAGATTTGACTTTCCTTGACGACACTGATGATGATAAAATTGTGTACTTTTTATGATTTCAAAAATAAATGTGAAACTTTTTTAATCAAATTTTCAAATCGGTTCCCGTTGTAGCCTCGCCCTGATTACTTTTTTGAGAAAAATAAAAGGAAAAATGGTTTTATTTAAATTAAATAAAAAACATTATAACATTCCATTTTAATTTCACATCGACAGTATCGACACTTTTTGTCAAAAATGTTGATTCCGGGGTTCGAGTTGGAATCTCAACAACACCATTTGATTGTGGTCATCACATGAATTCGAAAATTCCAAGCGGTTCAAAAGTTAATTAATGGGGTGGCCGGTCATCCTTGGAAACGCATACATTTTTGAAGCCGGATATTTCAATTTTGTTGTGGTAAATAATTCTTGATGTTTAAACTTGGAGATGTTTTCATCGGACAAAGAAAACTTGTCCTAACCTTGTGTATTTCGGAAACAAAACGAAATTTATTTTTTCACATTAATCCCAGCTATCTAATATAAGAAATATGTATTATTATCATAGCCATCTAAAATATCTACTGAATCTAGAAATCTAAAATACACAAGGAGGGGGGGCTGACCGGCTATAGCCCCCCCCCCCCCGATTTTTTTTTCGAGATCAAAGCCATCAAATGTGAAACGCGAGTGTATATCAGCTAACTCTATGCTTTTTCAATGTCACGCAGAAAACACTTTTTGGAAAGGTGTTCCATACTTACATAAGTTAGGGCGATTTAACTGTGCAAAGTTAGGCGATTTAACTTTTTTTGCACATATTTTCTGGATTTAAGTAGGTGTAATCAACTACCTTGCTTTTTATTATTACCTATAGAAGAACCTACATCAATTTTGCAAGGGCTGATTGGGATAATTTCCAAGCCTACACAGAATCTCAGCTAGCAGAGCTCAGCTCACCAACAAATGTAATGGAAGGGGAAAAGCATTTTCGACACAAGGCAAGGGAACTAACTGTCATTCTAGCAGAATACCCCATATATTGCCCAACTTCCCATCATCGGCGGCCAAAATCGCCAATGAGAGAGACTTACTCAGATCCAACAAGGCAAATCACCTAAACAACAACAACATGAGAATGGCAATAGCAGTTCAACAGGCTATTTAGCAACACTAGCATGCATGTTCAAATACCTCATCCAAAAACAATTCAATCAGCTCCTCTTGAATCCTGTCGGGCACGCCGTTAACATCAATAGTTAGTGGCGATCTACAAAGCTTTGTCAGGTGTGACATTGGAACATTAAGAATTCCTACTAAATTCTTCTTGAAGATGACTGAGTTGCTGAATTTAGTGTGATATGCTTCCACAGACCAAGGTGTCTTCTTCAGTGTCAATGAACTCATTTAGACGACAATTTTAATTTTAGAAAGTTTCGTTCGCGCCCCTCAGGTTGTGAACCTCTGTGTTAGATCGATAAGAGAATTATCGATTTAGTGGGGCAGGTATTTATTTGTACTTTATTTTTAGAGTTCGAAATAAGCCCGGAAAATGTTGTAAATACAGAAAAATTTTAATATATTTTTTATGACAACGTCTCTTTAACATCTATTAGTCATTCGAGATAGGGGTTTTACCCTCAACTGGCTGGAAACTTACAAACCAGCTACCCACATTGACCTTACACAGTCTGGGACGGAAAAATAGGTATCATCACGAGGGTGCGAACCTACGTGGACACCCACTTGGTAAAACTCGTTGGATGTTGCTTAACTTGAGTGATCTAAAGGGAACATGTGNAACCAGCTACCCACATTGACCTCACCCAGCCTGGGTTGGGCCGGAAAAAGCCAGCGATACGTGGTGTTCCCAAGCGGTCACTCTTCCAAGTACTGACCACGCCCGGACGTTGCTTAACTTCAGTGATGTGACGGGAACTGGTGTATTCAACGTGGTATGATCGTGTCTGATTTTTATTTAAAAAAATATTCTGACCAAAAAAATTACATGTAATTTTTTTTTTTTAAATTTGGCTTAACGTCTCTTTAACATCTATTGGTCATTGAAGACGGGGGTTTTACCCTCCATTCGCTGGAAACTTGTAAACCAGCTACCCACATTGACCTCACCCAGTCTGGGTTGGGCCGGAAAAAAGAGCCAACGATACGTGGCGTTCGCAAGCGGTCACCCATCCAAGTACTGACCACGCCCGATGTTGCTTAACTTCAGTGATCTGACGGGAACTGGTGTATTCAACGTGGTATGATCGTTGGCTTTATGTAATTTTATTATAAAATAAAAATAGAAATTTTACAAGTGCTAGTGGTCATTTCACTAATTTGTAGTCAGAGTGACAACTTACACTTGAGTGGAGTTTTCGGATATGACCCTAACTCTTACGATATGACCCTTAAAGAATTTTATTAACTTTCTTTCTCATTCCTCTTTGACTTAATTTTATTATTGGTAGTATTTCGAATCAAAAGTCGCAGAATTTGAATTTAATAATACTAAATTTTAAATAGACATCAAAGACCGTCCAGTGTGAAAAATTCATGATGTCTTATTTTTTATTTTTTTTTATTTCAGAACATTTTCTCACTTCTGAATTTTTTACTCTCTTTGTTGTAGGTATAATCTTCAGGATTTTGCTTTATTTAGGCAAGACAATTGTCTGAAAATCATTTTTTTCAAATAGATAATTGAAAACATTTTCTAATTTTTAAACATAATTTTGGTGGCTATTTTGCCAAATACATTTTTGTGATTAAAATATTTTTAACTAAATTTTCAGTCAAAGAGAAACAAATTTTTAATTTCAATAAAAATTAAATTATCACAATATTCAAGAATGATCCAAAAAAAGTGACAAATAATTGAAATAAAAACGTGAAATTTTTGGGATTAGAGGAATTTCACGTTTTTATTTCATTATTGAAGATTTTCAAATATGAAAATTTTCAAATATCTTCACAAAATTTTCTGTTATTATAGAAATTCCACCTCTTAGGTTGTTTTTATTAATGAATTCCTTACAAAGTTAAATAAGAAATAGGTTTATTGTTTATATTAGTCACTGATTACCGATGTAATTATATTGTAGTAACTGACTTGGTTCTGGGGCCCATGTCAATTATTAGCCTCTAAGATTAGATATATGAAGAAAATTAAATCTTTTATGTAATCATATTACAGTGATTGATATGGTTCTGGAGGCCCATGTCAATTATTAGCCTCCAAGTTTAGATATATAATGACAATTAAATTCTCAAGTAGGAAACAATAACTTATTTAGCACCCTGATATATCTGGCAACCATCGGGCACAATGATGATACTGCAATATTGTCATGTATATGTTACTGATGAAATTAGTATTACAGTGCTTGATATGGTCCTGGGGGCACATGTCAATTATTAGCCCCCAATATTAGATATATGATGATAATTAAATTCTTAATTAGAAAGCAATAACTTATTTAGCACCCTCAAATATCTGGCAAACATCGGGCACAATGATGATACTGCAATATTGTCATGTATATGTTACTGATTAAATTAGTATTACAGTGCTTGATATGGTCCTGGGGGCACATGTCAATTATTAGCCTCCAAGTTTTGATATATGATGACAATTTAAATTTCTAGTAGAAAATAACTTATTTAGCACCCTCATATGTATATCTGGCAACCATCGGACACGATGACGCGACTCTGCAATATTGTCATGCTTGTGTTACTGATGTTGTATTAGAGTGATTGACATGGTACTAGGGGCCTATGTCAATTATCAGCCTCCAAGATAATAAATATGATGACAATTAAATACTTCTACAGCAAACAATAACTAATGTAGCCGCACCTCCATACATCTGAATGAATGAATTCCATGAGACCTAGGTATTAGACTTTGTTTTCGCTTCTCCTCCAAACCAATTCATATCCCAACAGACATTGTTGCAGTCCTTTTCAAATTGGAAATGCCACCATCAGAATATCCATTAGTGAGGTCTACCAAACCTCACATTTATTGACGGGGTTCATTTTAGATCCTATTGAACAATTGAAGACCTGAGAAAATTCTGGTAGATTCATAAGTGATCCGATCACTCTAAAGTTAGCAGGGGAATGGGGATCTTTCTCTAAAAGTAATTTGTTTTGCTCTTCTGTGTTTGTTGAACACCAGACCTGGAAATAGAGTTCAATTTTTATTCGGACAATTGAATGAGCTTCATGCAAACGAAACACATGCTTTTACTATAACAAATGCTTCGTATCACTAACATATGCTCCAATTTTTATTCATAAAAACGAGCAAATGCTTTTACTATAGCAAATGCTTTGTAATATGATTTACTATAGCAAATGCTTTGTAATTTTTATGCATAAAAACGAAGCAAAAGCTTTTATTATAGAAAATGCCTCGTTGTATAAGCATATGCTCCAATTTTTATGCATAAAGACGAAGCAAATGCTTCGTTGTATAAGCATATGCTCTAATTTTTATGCATAAAGACGAAGCAAATGCTTCGTAGTATAAGCATGATCTAGATCTTTACTATGCATAAAATATATTTTGAACGCAACAATTATAGAGGTATGTAAAGCCATCATACGTCTTACTACTTTGTATCAACATTGGAGCATTATCTTAAATTTGGCGTCCTGGTAAAGTCGAATATGTTTATCAGCTCTTACCTGACCAAAACTAATAAAGAACAGTTGTTTATGAGTAAAATTCAGAGCTGGAAGATATTGTTCATTAGGATTGTGTTCTGCCCACTGAAGATAAGCGTGATACGCCGCTTTTAATCCGCCATTGTCTGCTATGTTCTCTCCTGAAAATTAGAAGTTAGAAAGAAAGTTAGGAGACTTGCTATATTTGACCCATGCGGCGGAGATATGAGGAAACTCTAGCGCTTATTGTAAATAATTCGAGAGGTTTCTGTTCGGAACCTACTCTCTCTAGATGTACCTGGCTTGGTAACCCTCGCTCGCCAGTATCCATAGAATCCGGAATTCGCTGGTGATCTTTGGTTTGAAGCAGAGTTTTGCTTTAAGCCTGGATGGCCTTCCTAACACCAAACCTTCTGTATTTAAACGAAATTCGGGCCGTCACCTTCACTCGGTGGAGCGAGTCAGCTTCATTAGGTTGGCTACCTACGTTTCCACACTTTCTGTTCTGTTGGTTATGTGTTAATGCGGACGAACTGAAAATGTTATTAACAGGATAAGAAGGTATTTGAAATGTGTGAGATTAAAAGTAGTCTTCTAACCAAGGAGTATTATTTTTCTTTTGCAAACAAACGGAATAACGGATCGACGCGTTGTAAAGAGATAGCTTTTTTTTTGCTTATCGTTTCTTTTAACATCTATTGATCATTTGAGATGGGAGGTTTACCCTCCATTCGCTGGAAATTTACAAACCACCCACATTTTATTTCACATAGATTGGCCATGTTTCGAAGGCACCAAGCCAAACCTACTGTAAAAATCTGGTGCGAACATCACACAACTTTACTTATGTTTTGAAATCCCCGGAGCCAAAATCTCGACATTCAGCCATTGGTCCGTGTGTTGTGAACAAAATTTCTCATTAGGATTTGTCGTGTTCTATGTATATAATTAACACACACACCAAATTTCAAGTCTCTGGCGCCAACTACTGCTCTCCCTCCGGGCAGGATTCGTGAAACCCGCCGACTGTGCATTCCATTTTCATCAATATTCAAGACGCGTACAAAACATAAAAATGACATAGGAAAAAAAAAGTTTCTGGCTCTTACGGTTTTCTTTCTTATGCCAGACTCGTGAAAACCGCTAAAAAGCGACAAAAAAATCGCCAAGAGTAGATTTGATTTCTACCAAAAGTGACATTTTGCATTCCATGCATACAATTTATATGAATAGGCACCATATTTGAAACTCTAGTACTAGCGATTAATTAAAACCGTTAAAAAACGGCAAAAGTAACTGCGATTTCAACCAAAAGGTTTCGAGGTTCGTTCCCGGCATAAAAATGACATACATGTGAAATTTTAAGTACCTAGCATTTATAGTTCTTGAGATATCTTGTTTACAGACAGACAAACACACGGACCAATGGCTGAAACTCGAGATTTGGGCTCTGGGGACCGCAAAACGTGTTTTGGCATTGAAAACTCGACATCGAAAATTTCAGCCTATTAAAATACTTTCCTTTCTATGGAATAAGGATAAGGAAAGTAAAATGATAAAAGCTCACCTAACGTTCGTTTCCCATTTACGTTTTTGCCATCCAATGTGAAATTGTTGTACTGTTGAACAAAGCAGTCTGTCTGAGTTTTGAACCTCTCGATCGTCTTATTGTTCCACCATTGATGTAGATTTCCATACTTGTCATATTCACGACCTGTACCAAACAGTGAGACCACAGATTAGTGACTTTATACAAATAGTGGTCGGTGTGGCACATGTTGATAATGGATGGCATACCATCACAGTTCTATTATTCTTTGAAGCTAGTATATTAAAAAAAATAATAAAAATCTGGTGTGATTATCACACGGCTTTCCTTATCTATAAATAAAGAAGAAATTATTGTAATGGGATGAAATTTTCGATGTCGAGTTTTTAATTTAATTTTGAGGTCCCCAGAGCCCAAATCTCGAGTTTCAGTATTCGAAACTGATAGAAAGAGGCAACTTGAATTCAATACGAGACGCATCCAATACATAAAATTGTCATACTCGCAAAATTTCAAGTCTCCAAACAAAATAGTCTTTGCTTATTTAATGCATGAAATTGATATGAATCTGATAATAAAAAAAATATTGAAAAAAGGCCAAGTTCCACCCACTCTTCTAAAAAATTCCGTCCATGAAAGTAGTGATATCTCTTATTGGGGTCAAATTTATTCTTGCTGCTCTTCATCCTACACTTAAATTCAATGTTACACTTTCTTCTGTCTCAATTCTCTTAAAGTAATACCGGTTGTACACTTGGTCAGTTCTTCCCGAGAAGAATTGCCAAATACTACCTTTTACAAACTGGCCAAGAGTAAAGTCGGTAATGCTCAAAAGAGACTGGAGACAGAAAAAAGTGCAATATTAAATTTAAGTGTGGGATGAACAGCATCAAGAATAAAATTGGCCCCAATAATAGATATCACTACTTTCATGTGTGGAATTTTTTGGAATAGTGGGTGGAACTTGGCCTTTTTTCAATGATAATTTTTTTTGTGTTATCAATATTTTTGTAAATATTACTGTAACTCTGCCTCTTTAGTCTTTTTTTCAATTACACTACATATCGAAATCAACGAAATTTATGTGTTAAGCGGAACAAAATGTCCAACCGAGATCTAACAAATTAATTATTTAATTTATATGCAATACTAACCAAATAAAAACAGCAATATTTTATGGTGCATCTTCTTCCCTGAAATTATAGCACTACTGTGCGCTCAGATAGGCACCATTTCAAATTCTAGCACTTACCGTTCTCCTAGTAGGCAAAATTTAAAAAGCGGCAAAAACCACCAACACTATATGTGATTTCAACCAACATCGTTCATGGCATAAATATGACACACATACCAAATTTCAAGTCTCTAACACTTGCCGTTCTTGAAATATCTTGTTCAAAAACCAAAAGACGGACAGGCAGACAAACTTACACACGGACTAATGGCTGAAACTCGACATCAAAAATTTCAGCCCATTACAATACTTTCTGGACAACAGGATTTATTTTCGAGGAAAAAGTAGAAACTTACCCTGATCATCAAAAGCGTGAGTAAGTTCATGACCCATAACTACCCCCATGCCTCCATAATTCAGTGCCTGTTGTTGTTTAATATCATAAAATGGTGCCTGAAGAATTCCGGCGGGAAAAACTATTTGATTTTTGGTCGGCGTGTAATAAGCGTTCACAGTTGGAGGTGTCATACTCCATCTGAAATGACGAAGAACACAAGAGGCGTTTTCTATTTACCTGCCTGAACCAAGGCTTGAACAAAAAAAACTCTGTATATGTGACACATGAATTTATTATTATACTGGCTAAAAAAATACCCCTCCCCCCTCAAAATTTGATAGTTTACATTTCAAGTACGTAGAATCCAAATAAAAAGCAACCCCCCGTACACTATACGCCTTCATGATGGGAACTTTTGCCACTTAGCGTTGACCGATTTTGATGAATTTTGGTATGTAGCTATTTTAGGTCTTATTGCGCCCCACAACTTTTCGTTACCGTCAGTTATATACACAGGGTTCCATTGTAAAAAGCGACAAAAACCGCCAGCGGTATGTTCGATTGCACCCAAAAGTTGGGCACAATTAGACCCCAATCGGAACCAACATTATATATATCAGAATCGGTCGACACTAGGTTGCAAAAGTGCCCTTACAAAATCCGTTTGGACGCCGCGTGGCGATTTTTATTCGATTTATGGATTCTACGCACCTTGAAACGTAAAATATTACATTTTGAGTGGAGATATATTTTTTTTCGTGACGATTCCATAGGTTCAATATTAAAAATAAACCAAAAATGTTCAATGTGATAGCCTTGTTTTCCATTAAATTATTTTTGTTAAATAATAAACAATAACAATTGAGAAAGACATAGGTACACTGTGATTCTGAATTTATGAACCACGGGAACGGTTTATAATTTTAAAATGAAATAGACGGAAATTAGCAATAATTTATTTGATGTGCTCAAAGTTTGCAATTTTTTTAATTGTAAAAACGCTAATTTCGACCGTAACTTTTGATTTTCAAATAGTACCCTCGATTTTTTCTTCCATTTTTGAAATCAGCATCATCAAACTTGACTATTCACACTTAGAGATAGTATCTAGGATGTTTGTAGTCATTCTGAAATATTAATTTAAAAAAATTGATGTATCAATTACAATTAATTTGATGAGACACGAGCGCTTTCCTCTGTCATCAAATTAATTGTAGTTGATACATCCATTTTTTTAAAATAATATTCACACTCAATTTTTCAATTTTGCTAATTTTTGCAAAATTCGCATGTTAGTAGTAAATTCAAACACGGAAGTGTGACTGTTCCCCTGATGTAAAGAAATTTTCTATAACTTTAATTCCCATTTTATTCCTGACCAATTAAAAAATAACACAAAACACTCTGTAAATTTGTAAAAAAAGGTCAAATCAAAAATCGATACACGGAAAAAATGTTTGTTTGTACGTATAATTAAAAAATCTAATAAAAATCTACTTGGTCACCGCAATGTACGCTGTGGATATTTCAAATTCTGTGGACATGTTTTTTCTACCTCCGCATAAATAGTATTAATGATACCGAAATCTGTTTGGGTCCAATATTTTAACAGCTATAACGATACTTACTTTGTTTTGTTCACAGGCTGATCAAGTTTTTTCAACATCACTTTAATGCTATGTGTGCTCGCTCTGATATTGTTCTGAAAGTATTCATTCTCCTTCACATCCAATTCGTTATATTTCTCATCCAACCGCTCTGTGTCCATAATATAATTTGGAAAACCTGAAAGAGGATTCGATAATAATCATCGGCAAGTCTCGGTATTGTCCCTTCTGTGAAAAACTATGCTTAAAATAATTCAGTCTGATTATCGAATAGTCGGCGAGGCGCGGGATTGTTCGATCTGTTTAGAAATAAGTTTAAAATATTCCAGTCTGATTATCGAATCATCGGCAATGCTCGGGATTGTCCGTTGTGTGTAGAATTAATCAGTTTTGAAATAATGTCAAAACTGACCGAAATTTACAATTTTTTTTTACATCAGTAAAAATTAAGAAAGATGTTTTATATTATTTAACAAATTTATATTAGACATCCTATTGGTAACTTTAAAAAAACA
Organism: Pachypsylla venusta; assembly: GCA_012654025.1. NCBI lineage: Eukaryota > Metazoa > Arthropoda > Insecta > Hemiptera > Aphalaridae > Pachypsylla > Pachypsylla venusta. The sequence continues at coordinate 39,543,296 of CM022874.1, forward strand.
CTACCTTTATTTATGACGAGGATTCACTTACATAAATATAAATTTGTTAAATAATAATGACCTTTCATTACATAAAATATTATCTAATTATAAGAAATCTAAGTAAGTGAATCCTCATCATAAATAACGGTAGTGTTTTTTAAAGATGTTTTATGTTCAGCTACTCGTACCTATCATGTCAGTAATGGCATCTGCTTTATTTTGTGCCAGCTCAAATGTTTCCCTGTCCATCCATTTGAGTTTCAGCAAATTCTGTTTGAACGCTTGTCTGATATTATTGATCATATCCTCGGCCTGTGGAAAGAAAAGAATACAATCTGTGCACTGAAAACTATCCTTCCAATATTCATTGTTAAATGTAGGAATTGTTGTCATAAATTAACCGAACAAAATAAGGACACGTCGAGTTTTAACTCCAGGATTTGACTTTTTGTACCAAAATAACTTTAAAACGCTGGGTTCTCTAATCTTAAAAAACTTGTACTAAATTTCTGCATATAATGTACCACGAACTTTTAATTAAAATCTAATGTACTGTTTGCCGCTTTTTCGCGGTTTTCACGAATCTTGCCAAGGAAGGCAGGTAACAGAGATTTGAACTTTAGTATGCATGTCAAGTTTGCATAGGACATGACAAACCCTACCGTTCATGAGACATTTTGTTTACAAACAGACACACAAACGGACTAATGGCTGAAACTCAAGATTTGGTGTTTTAACATTGAAAACTCGACATAGAAATTTTCAGCCCAATACTATACTTTCTTCTTCTTTTAAAGATAAGGAAAGTCGAGTGATATTAGATGGTTACTTATTTCTTCGCCTTAGTATTACTATTACGTATGGCGCAACTTTGTAAGTATACGTCCTTTTCCATTTTCCGAATTTCTTTTACCAAGATATAATACCTCCTCTTAAATGCCCTGATTTTGTTAAAAATTATTAGCTGTTGCCTTATAACCTTTGAATGGCTTAGCATTTTTAAATTCTGATTGATCCTAGGGATAGAAAATGGCCATGGCCATTCTATTGGAGATAGTAAAATCCAGGTTCGATCCCCGGAAACGGCGTTTTTTAAACAAAAGTTTCGGTTTATCAATCATTTTAAATGTAATGGTACCAATTTTATTTTTTAATATAAGATTAGGAGATAGAGGGGTCTGAAGTTTTATTTTGTTACACTCTATAACGGCCCTGGTATCGAGTTTCGATGTAAAAGTTCAATTATTGAGTTCAAAAAAAAAAAAAGGTTACCCATCTACTGAAATCAAAAGTACACATTTTCATTTTTGTCGGTGTCGTAGACTGACAAATTCAAATCTATTTTTTCTTCAGGAGGTTAAAATCAGGCCGTTTTGAAAACTTCAACACGCATTTTATTATTATTATTATTTTTATTTTTTTTAACACAATAATTGAACATCAAACACCCCGTATATATCATACCGACACCTCTGTTATCATCATCAGGTATCATTCTCACCAGTCGCCACCATTATTTCGCCCTCGTCACTCATTCACCATACATTTACTCTCACACACTCATCAAACACTATCACAAACAGCGTCAGTAATTGCTCCACACTTCCTAAAACATGAAAGTGATGGTGCGTAGACGGCTTATGAAAAAAAAAAAAAAAACTTTTACATCGAAGTTCTAAACCGGGACCCTTATACAAAATAAATAAAACTTCAGACCCCTCTATCTCCGCCCCTGATTTTTTTTAAAATGTAAATGAAAGTTAGTCCTTACTTTATTCCTACTTCTATATTAAAAAATAAAATTGGTACCATTTTTGAGAAACCGAAACTTTTGTTCAAAAAATGCAATTTCCCGGGATCGAACCTGGATTTTCAATCCCCAGGATCAATCAGAATTTAAAATTCTAAACCAATCAAAAGTTACAGGGCCTCCGCTAGTACTTCTGGGATATACTGTATAGAAAGTCTATCGTGTATTGAATGTATGAATTTCGAGTCCATTGATTGTCAGACATTTTTTTATCACACTGATCTGATTCTATTTTGAGAACACGAGCTGTGCCGATCTTTCACGACTTCGCGAGAGAAAAATGGGTGGGCATATCAGAAAATTTCGAGTCGGCACATCACTAAAATCAACTGTGGAGCAGTAGCAGCAGCAACAGTTTTCGCTCACACATTATATATCTTACCATTGGCTTTGAGTTCCCATTGAATACTTCCCTTACGTACATTGCTCCCAACGCAAAACCCAGCACATTATTGGTGTCCGACACACAGAACTTCCATGGCTCCTCTCCTCCTTCAGATCCGTACAACGCTTTACGTAAACCTTTGTAGGCCTCTCTGAAAACTTTTGATAAGTATCCAGTTAATGTTTTCACAGTTTGCCATACCAAATAGTTGTTGAGGACACTGTGGGAGAGATACAAAGACCATTAAATAACATTTTAACAATCCAAAAGGAAAAGGGCTACATTTGTAAAAAAAAAAAAATTGACGTTCCTTCAAAGAAAAATTTGATGTTTTACGTTGTATCTCTTGGCCGTTTTCACGAATCTTGTTTAGAAAGAGGACAGCAGGTACCAGAGTGTTGAACTTTACAATTCACTTTAGATGCATGTGGTACCGATTACATATTTTTTATTTGCATTTCTGAAACCTCATAACTCATTATTTTTGAAATTGAGATATTGATACCAGTGGAAAGAAAGAGTAGGTATGAAATTTATAGCGTAAAGAATTATGCGTTTATTTCAGAAACACCATAACTCTCAATGAGTCATGGTGTTTCTTTAAGAAACGTTATAACACTAATGCTTTAATTTCAGGAACACCATAAAAGGTTTTCTTTGCCTCTTGAAAAGTTGATATTTTTGAGTTATGGGATTTCTGAAATGACTGATTCAATATTCAATTTGGAAAAAAGATTCTCCACTCAATCATCGCACTTGCAATATCTCTTGTCTTAATTTTTGTCTGCGATATAAGACTGTCCATGCTCAATAAGAGGATACAGCGGATCACAGACGAGAACTTTGCAAAATGTGTTGAAACGAGACACTTTACGAAGTTTAATTTGGTCCCCAAATCTCGAGGTTATACTGTCAATTCTATGTAAGGGATTCTAATTTGCGCACATTATTTTTAGTTTCCTTATCCTATAAAAAGTATTGTTTAATGGCTTAAAATTTTCAATGTCGAGTTTTCAATTTAAACGAGTTTTGTTTTGAGTGAGATATTTTGTACGTGAGATATTTTGGGTAGATGGACAGGCAGAGCAATGGCTAAAACTCGAGATTTGGGCTCTGAGGACCTCAAACCATATTTTGGCTTTGAAAAATCGACATCGCAAATTTCAGTCCATTTTTTTTATAGATAAGGAAATTCGTCTGACCTTCACATACAATTTTTTAACTTACATTTTACCCTCAGAAGTTTTGTTGTATTCACTCACTAAAAGCGTTAGTTCTCGTAAAAATGTGGGTGCATACACCACAACATTATCCTTGGATGTGATTTTTTTATCAATTTTTTTAAAGGCTTCATTAAAGAAGTGTTTCCAGGAAATCTGTAATAAGATTTAACATTCATAAATCAATCAATAGTGGCATTATCGTTTCCAATGGTAGCCATATACATGAGAATGCAGATCTAAAGAAGTTGTGTTTGCTGCTGTAGAATTGTCATCACACGTCTACTCTGGGAGGCTAATGCAAGACAATAACAGTAACAGAATTATATTGCACAGTTGTTTTCTGCATTATTGTACCCCATCAGCTCAGGTGGACCCGGCCCGTGAGGATGTTATCCTAAAGCAACCTCTCACAATCTCAAATATGATCTATTTTCACACTGGATGTTAGTAAGTCGTAGTTGGATTGGAAGAAATTACGCCTTCGAGGCGATCATAAGAGTACAAGTAATACTCACAAAGGGTGCCAAGACTTGCAGCTCCGCAATGGTCATCTTATGATACATAGTTTCCTCGTCTCGTCGGTCTTCGTCTTTTTCCGTAATGTTGGCTAGTTTTGTTTCAAATTCTATAACCTTTTTCATATGTTCTTTTGTGACATTTTCTTCCCCTCCCAAAAGAACTCCGACCTGAAAAGATTATATGAATTAAATTTTTCCCGTGTTCACTTCAACAAATATTTTTCAAGTTGATGGCTAGNATAAAGGATTCTCAAGGAAAAAAACATTTTTTTTTTAATTTGGCTTAACGTCTCTTTAACATCTATTGGTCATTCAAGACGGGGGTATTACCCTTCATTCGCTGGAAACTTGCAAACCAGCTACCCACATTGACCTCACCCAGCCTGGGTTGGGCCGGAAAAAGCCAACGATACGTGGTGTTCCCAAGCGGTCACCCATCCAAGTACTGACCACTCCCGGACGTTGCTTAACTTCAGTGATCTGAAGGGAACTGGTGTATTCAACGTGGTATGATCGTTGGCTTGGAAAAAACATTAACGAAAATAATTCTATTCTTCAAAGGTTGGACATAAAGCAACTATTTTCTCTCTAGATCTAAACCGGTACAAATAATAAATGGTCTTACCAAACAATTGGCCGTCATTTTGTAATGGATTATTACAGGTGCTCCGAGTTTTCACTAATGGTATGTTCCTTTCATAGACGTTCATATGGTAAAATAAAAACATGTCGGTGGAACATAAATTTTTGCGCTTATAAGAGTAAATTTTATGGTGGGAGGTTGAAGCCCTTTTTTTTGAACTTTTGAATTATTTAGTGACTCATTTTATAAAAATTGAAGTCATTTTCAATGAAAATATTGTGCAATGTGTTCCTTGCAACGTATTCATATTGTTTCCAAAAAAGATTCCAATCTGCCATAGCTCGGACCAAAAAAAGTTCTTATTTATTCTCGCCAAAAAGTTCTTATTTATTTTGAATTTGTATACAAATACAAATTTGAATTTGTATATAAATAGCCATGCACCCCCCAGCTACATCCCTAGAGGGCACCGCCGGGAGTTGGCTGTATTTTCCAAAGAAAGTTCGTGTTCGTTATTTGTTAAAAATTTTTATCCAAAGCTTCTAACTTGAACTGTTCTCGAGAAAAAGATAGGTATGTAACATAGTTACCTTAGTCATGTAGTCCAAATAAGTTGCCAGGAGCTTCTCATTGGCTGTAGCATTCAAATAGTTGTCCCGTGTTGGAAGCGTTAGACCACTCTGATCTACCTGCAAAAGAAGAGGCAAAATTAGTTCGACGCTGAAATCTAGAGAACCCCGTCGTAATTTCCCGTGCTATCACTACGTCGGAAGAACACTATAATACTCGTATCTTGGGAATAGTTTTGGTCATCTTAAGCCACTGTCCAATAGAAAACGTCCATAAATCAACAACGTTTAATATTTCCATGTCGGAAACAGCTTTAAGGGTGACCATCCGCCTCTCCCCAACGACTTACCACTATATTATTTTGGGAAGAGTTTCGGCCATGTTCGTCAAAATTCCACTAGTACATCCCCATTGAATCATCAATGCTAAACATCTCAATGTCGTAAACAGGCTTAGAGTGTGACCGTCTCTCTCCCACCACTTACCACTATAATATGTTTGGAAGAGTTTCGGTCGTCTTCGGCAACGTTCCAAAAGAAAAATCCCATCATACTATATTGAGTCATCAACATTTCGACCGTATTTTGCAAAGTCCAGGAACTAATATTGAACTTTCCCCCGATGCTCCATCCGCCAACGACATCCAACAGTTCCAATAAAGGTGTAGCTCCCAGTGATTCTATTGTCTCATTGGAATCCATGCAGGACATGAAATAAGTCTTGGCTTTCTGTTCAGCTTTGCTTTTTATGGAAGACATTGGTTTCTCTGAAATGTTGTTTTAAAAAGTTTGTATATTTGAAGACATATTTCTTCAGATTTTACATATTATCTGTCAGTGAGATATGGAAATTCAAAAAATCCCAAAACTAATTAGTTTTTCTCTCCACTCACAAGCTGAGTGGAAAGAAATGAAAAGGAAGGCATCAGAAAGAAGGACATGCCTGATGCCTGTCTCAAGAAGGCGCAGGCTTTAGTAATCGATGAGCTAAGTTGACGAAATCAGTTGATTTAGTCAACCACAAATTCTAATAAAAGAAGTAAAAATTGACGAATGACAAATAAGCTTACCCAGAGCATTCTTGACTATGAAATTATTTTGTAAATCTAGCTTGTTGAACATACTCCAAGATGCTTTTCCATCCGGTATTGGATTACTTTTGATCCAGGACCCACATGTAAACTGATAGAAGTCATCACAAGGATCCACATTGTAATTGAGGGAAGATATGATAGTGGCTGCTGTGCTCACACACTTCTCATCCAAACACAAACTGGGATGTGGTTGAAATTCTATGGGAAAGACAAAAAGGTTGTTCAAGAGCTTAATAGTACGATCAAGGTATATTTGCACATATACCTAATGCGTATTTTTAAAACATGGTACCTTGATACTGAAACCCAATGAAGTATGTGCTACGATTTGCTCAACGGATTGAACTAATGCTCAACCTCTGAGCATTTGCTGTAGCAAAAGCTTTTTCTCGGTTTTTATGCATACTATTCAATGTGTAGTATGCATAAAACTAAGCAAATGCTTCATAGTGTGAGAACTCCGAAGCATTCATACATGGTAGAACTACGAGTATGTGAGCGTTGACCGATTTGGATGAAATCGGTTCATACTAAAATTGTTTCACAAAAAGTACCAGCTCTCCGAAATACGGAGTGCCTTAATCTCTAGAATCTTGTCGTGTCAACTTACTGTTATAGATATGTTTTTCAAGGTAAGCATGCATCTTCTCATATTGTTGTTCAGCGGTCATTTTGTTGGCGGTGCTAGCTTTTCCTGTGCTTAAACTCCCCCAATAATGAAATAGGATACATGTTAAAGAAAACCAGATGACATTCAGCACAATGAGAACTTTTTCTAATAGGGACCGTCCCTTCCAAAAACTTGTGCTCTGAAACCAAATATGTTCGATGTTTCAAATTTCTGAAAAAAACGCTCAGCAAATTAAATTCAAGATTGGAGCTCTGCTAGGGAGCCCAAAACGTCTTTTAGCATTAAAAACTCGATTTTTTTTTTTTTTTTTAATTTTAATACATTTTTGAATTATAAAGTTGGGAGATGTTCATAACAGATTTTCTCTTCTGAACTTGGACGAAGGTCGAATTTCACACATTAACGACCGTCCAATGTTTCACCATTTGTTGTTGTTCTTGTAAAATCAACTGTTTTCCGGTTATGTATTTATGAGAAATGGTTTAACCTGTTGACGTCTCGAGTATCCGAAAACTATCACCGAATAATTAATGGTTCGAATATCCGAGTACAGTCACACTCACCCGATAGTAATGTATATGAGTTGCGCTCGACGTGATTGCTTCTGTGATGTGGGCGGACCCCATACTGGCAGTGTCCTCATCGAGTTCGGCATGTTTGTATTTGGACTTGGTCATCTGAAAAAATAAAATCAGTTACGAGTTACAACTTTATTTAAAACATATAAGCATAACGAATTGTATTTTTTTTTTTTAATAATTAAAATGAAGCCTGCTGATTTTAGGATGGTTCGAACCTAACCCAATAATAACTATTCCTATTCCCAAAATGTCCTACTCAACTCAGAAACCGTAGAGAGGTCAGAGGTATACGTACAGCAAAATGTATCGCAATAAATTGAGTGGTTCTAGAAATTTCGGGGAAAAAGATTTTTTTTAAAAAATGGCGGTCTCACAGGGCCTCCCAACAACATTTAAGATTCTATACAGCGTATCCCAAAATAACCGGTCACCCCCCCTAACTTTTGAACGGCTTGGATTTTTTGTATTTTGAAAAGCTCTAGGGATGGGAAAAGGGCCATTGGCCAATCGAATGGTTATGGTGAGATTCCAGGTTCGCCCTCTGGAAGTGACTTTTATTGACAAAGAGTGACGATTTCTCAAGAAATTTAGAATGGTACAAATATTTTTTGTTCAAATAAAACTACAAATGAAGTAAGGAAAAACTTTCCTTTATATTTTTTCAAAAAAATAATCAGGGGCGGAGCTAGAGGGGTCTAAAATATAATTTTGTTACACCCTGTATAACGAATTTTGTTACACCCTGTATAACGGTATTAATTTTAAACTTTGATGTAAAAGTTACTTTATTGTTTTCTAAAGAAGGTTTCTCATCTAGTTAACACATCAAAAGTATACATCTTGTTTTCAGCAGTGTCGTTAGAGGATAAAGTCAAATCTCATTTTTCTCCCGGGCGTTAAAAATAGGCTGTTTAGAAAACGGCAATTTTCAAGTAGAAATCTGAAGTAAGGTGGTTATTTAGGACAAACGGTCGTAATATCTAGGTGTACCAAATATAATATAGTTTCAGAGGAACTGAGTGAGATCTACATTTCACAGATCTAAAAGGTACATACCAACATGCAAACATCATCTCTCACATTACGGGAGGAACTCATTGACCGGAGTGGCGGACCGGATTAAATTCTCTGACGAGATGCTATGTAGTATCCAGGGTTATGAATAAAAAAAAGTAAAATCAATTACTTAGTTAATTGTGTGATTTATTTTTAGCTACTGTCACATAACACTTAATCTTTATGTTAATTATAAGTGTTAAAAAATGTTAACTTTAAAAATAAATTAAAACGAAACACTACAAAAACACTATTTATAATTCTTATTTTTTTAATAAGAACCCTTGTGATGCCTTTCCGTTAAAAATATATTTTTTGAAAGGTCAGCTATATATTGGCCTGGTCCAACTTTTGTGAATATTTTTAGTCTCATATCTTTAAAATCGTCACGGGAAAGAATTGGACCCCCTCCTCCCTCGATATTTGATATTTTACGTTTTAAATTGTTAAAAAAAAATCCATTTGTTCGCCGTGATGGACACTTTTGCTACTGAGCGTTGATTGATTTTGATGAAATTTGGCATATAGGACCCAATCTGTGGTCTAATTGTGCCCCGAAACTTTTAGTCACCGTCAGTCACGTTTACAGGGTTTATGTCTTCTAGTTGTCCCAAAAGATTTTACATGGAAATTTTCCACTTATGGTTGACATATCCTTCCAGTATGTCAGAAAATTCATTTTCCGTGTATGTTTCAACGAAAACCCCAATGAAACCATTATCACGAAGATCGGACTTACAATTCTGGACTTGGAACTGATATACTGGACTTAGGTTCTTTCATGGTGAATACATTTGATAATTTGGAAAAATGTTTTTAAATTTTTAATCTCCTCAATTATTAGATACTGTGTTGCCTAAAATAGCATACCTAGTAATACAAAGGGTGTGGGTTCGAGTCATATCTAAATGCATGATTTTATTAGTGGATATTAATATATCTCCTATTTTTCGCGTAATGAAATCATGCTTAATTAAAATGAATCGAAACAGTCTTGGTAGTCAAGTTAGAACACTTGACCCTTGGAGTTGAGATCTTAAGTTCGATTCCCACCCAAGGTGGATTTTCCTAAAAGGGTGGAACTAGTTCTCAGAGCGACTGGTTTTCTTCTAAACGCTAATAATTAAAATGTTACAGCTTCCTCCATCAAATGGTAGCCGGTCTATTACTCCGCTAATGACATACCAAAGTGATCAATGGCTCTGACTACCATTTATTATTATTAGAGGGAGTTTTAACATTGAAATTATTAGCGTCCACAAACACAAGAGAGAAGAAGATATAGGATGGAGAAAAAAAAGTCTATCTGAGAACTAATTCCACCTCTTGCGCTTCTACACTTAGAACCGAATAATTCTACAATTTCAAAAAATAGGTTTCTGCATACATTTTTTCCAAATTATCAAAAGTATTAACCATTATCCTGTGGAGGAACCTTAGTCCACAAGATCGGTTCTAAGTTCAGAACCATTAGTCCGATTTTCGGTTTCTTTGGGTTTCTCATTGGAAAATACACTAAAAATCACTATCATTTCTATTTTATGACATACTGGAAAGATATGCCAACCCAAGTGGAAATTTCCATGTAAAATCCTAATGGAAAACTAGAAAGTGCAAACCCTGTATAGTATGGAACCCTATATATGTGACTCACGGCTCACGGAACATAAATGGAACATACAAATCAAATTTCCCAAATGGAACATACAAATCAAATTTCATCAAAATCGGTGAACGCTAAGTGGCAAAAGTGGGCTTCAATACGGACGGTGTTCAGGGGGCGGCGCGGCGGCCGGACGGTTTTTTTTTNGGGCTTCAATACGGACGGTGTTCAGGGGGCGGCGCGGCGGCCGGACGGATTTTTTTTCTGCGGTTTTTGGTTTCTGCGTACCTTGAAATGTAAAATATCAAATTTTGAGAGGGGTAATTTTTTCAGCCAGTAAAATAATAAACCCATGTGTCACATTGGCAGAGTTCTTTAAGGGGAAGTGCCAATTTGTGATGCTTTCTGTTAAAAATATCTTTCAAAAATTATATAGGCAGGTAGGCAGCCGTACACTAACTGTCAATTATCTTTATTTTCCTTAATTCCGTATCCTATAAAAAGGAAAGTATTTTTAAATATATATATATTTTTTTGGGGGAAATTTCTATTTGAAAGCTATAAACCATCGGTAAAATCATGCAATAAAAACAGAAAAAAATCATCTCGCTGCCTTGTTGTTTTCGAGTTATCCGACACATAGTTAAAACACATTTTTAATTTAAATATAATTAATTCATTTTATACCATTATTTATTCAACGATTATTTCTTTAAGTATATTTTCATTAAACAATAATTAACAGAAACAATACAAATATTTATGAGTATTGAGATTAATTAAAAATAATTATTATGGTATAATATTATTAATATACCTAATTTATAAGGCGAGGATGAGAATGAGTAGTTCCTGTACCCTATTCTGAGAATCATAGAGTCGACACTGTCCTGAAGATGATAGCCTGGGTGCTATTGAAAGCTCGCTCTATTGTTATTTTTTAAATTCATAATAATTATTTTAATTTGAATCGATATTAACTTTTTGCAAATATTTTTTATTATTTTACGCTTCTTTCATAAATATTTTTAATATTAATTTTTTTTAAAAGAATTAAATTCTCTATTTAAATTCTAGAGAAACACACAATCACTTGCCATTGTTACTGTCTGCTCTGAAACGCATTGCGTAATAAATTTTACTACGAAACAATGTCTCGAATATTTACTGAGCACGCGATTGGGACGAACGGCGCGGTGGACGGGAGTTGAGTTAGCGGAGTCCAGTTCCTCTAACATTAATCTGTTTGTACACAAATAAATTGTTCTATGAGAAATGATAAACATCACTTATGTTACCATATGCCGTATAGTGGCGTGTGCCAATATCACTAGTGGTTCTGTGAACCGAAGATCTCATTCACTTAAAATGGTCACCATTTGGCACCGGGTTGATAAACATCACTGATGTTACCATATACCGTATAGTGGCGTGTGCCAATATCACTAGTGGTTCTGTGAACCGAAGATCTCATTCACTTAAAATGGTCACCATTTGGCATCGGGTAGTCCAATAGGGATTAAAAACTAATCAACCAAAATTCTATGAATGTATTGAAACCCCCATACTAAATTTTATTTAAAATTTTCTGATAAGTCATGGTGAGAGGAGTGTTGATTGAAACATACCATTGTTGATGTTAGTCTTGAGCTTAGGTACTTGGGAGCACCAAAGTTGGGTATGTGAAAACATTTGTCTCACTCTGACTCTGAGTGATTGTATGGGAACAGTGGTTGATGTTGATTTCGCTTAAAGCCCTTTTGTAAACGAGTATATTAGGGCTATATGGGAACAGTGAGAGATGGGAAAAGACTGGATATTGTTGAACAGTTTATAAATGAATATTTTTTTCTGTTATAAACTGTTATTTTGTAGTTTCCTTCCTACCACCAATGTTCCCATACTCAGGGAGTCCATTGGGTCAACATATAAAATTGGGTTAGGCCCGATGAAAAAACTCTGCCAATGTGACACCTGGGTTTATTATTTTTCGGCCAAAAAAATGGGGGTACCCCCCCCCAAAAAATTGAGGGGGGTTCTCGTGGTCATATTAATCACCTTACAAAAAAACCTCTGATAATGTGACACATGGTTTTATTATCTATTTCATTGGCTAAAAAAAACCCCCCCCCCCCAAAAAATAATAGGGTTGATTTTTTTTTCGTGACGATTCCAAATCTGGGCTGTAATTAGACCCTAAATTTGACATACCTACCAAATTTGAAGTCTATAGCTCTTACCATTCTCTTTTTAGACAGGATTAATGAAACCCGCTTTAAAGCGTTAAGAACCGCCAACGGTATATTTGATTGAACCCAAAAGTTTCGGAGCTAGCTGAGTCCCCAAATATGACATACATAATTTCAAATCTCTAGACAGCAATACTGAAAACCGCTAATAAGCGGCAAAAATCGCCAAGACTGTATTCGATTACACCCAAAAGTTTCAGGGCACAATTAGAGCCCAGATTTGACCTATATACCAAATTTAATCCAAATCGGTCAACGCTAAGTGGCAAAAGTGCCCATTTCGGCGGACGGCGGACAAGCGGATTTTTTTTTTATTCTTTTTGAGGGGGGTATTTTTTTTTCCGTGACGATTCCAAAGGTTCATTATTGAAAATGAACCAAAAAAATAATTTTATTAAACAGGAACCGGACGATCCGACCAGTACGGATTAAATTGTTTGTTTTTTTCTTCTTTCAAATAGTGGTTGGAGGGAGCACTAGTTTGGATGGAGATAGTATCCAGATGAGAGAAATATTAGCAATCAAACCCAAAGTTTTATTAGCGTGGGAAATGCTATCGAAACCCAGATTATACTGAAAACCTACATCTAAAACCATCTTTAATAAGACCCTTTTTAACTTAGCACCTCCCAAAAGATAACCATGCAGGATTTCTCTCTTGTGTAATATGGACATAACTTTACACTTTTGACGATGGTTTGTTGCAGGCTTCGACTACATGCAGGTTTTCCTTAAGTAAATTAAACTCTATTATTGTTGTTAACGCTCTCAACGACTCTCACTGTGTCTCCAGGACAAGGGAAGGCGGCCACTCCAACATGATCTGTCCATAATGCCGACGGCTCTAAATTGGTTGCGCTTGATGGACATTTGAATAAATGATTCACATCATGAGCAGCCAACAAACATAGAGGATCAGACACTTCAGGGTTTAGCAAGGATATATACCAGCTCTTTGAAGAAGTATCTGGAGCAGCATGGCTGGGATGAACAGCTCCAACGGAAGAAAAACACAGTGAGTTGTCGTCGGAACGGTGTTGATAGTCTTTGGCCGTGCCTGAGGGCCCTATTAATTCCCTGTACAGTTTAAAATCATCTACATGGAGAAGATATAGATACGACAATAAAAATTGCTATTGTTTGAGACGGCCCATGTTACTGTATAAGTTTCTACTTTTGCAATAACCCAAAACCCAATAGGATGTTCACGGATCGACACTAGGATTGACTGATAAACGTCAAGCATACAGAAGATGTATGGGTTCGCGAGTTATACAAGATAAAATTATTTCCTGCAAATAGGGATGACCAAACAAGATTATTGAAGACGGAGCATGGTGACACTGAACTATTCGATTTATTTTGAGATAGAGCAGTTGATCGAATTTAATGAAATGTCGGTATGTATACAGAGCGCTTGATAAGGGGGCGGGGCGATTACAGTCGAGTTATACAAGAATAGATTATTTCTTGTGAATAGAGATGATCAAACAAGATTATTGGAGACGGAGCATGGTGACACTGAACTATTCGATTTATTTTGAGATAGAGCAGTTGATCGAATTTAATGAAATGTCGGTATGTATACAGAGCGCTTGATAAGGGGGCGGGGTGATTACAGTCGAGTTATACAAGAATAGATTATTTCTTGTGAATAGACATGATCAAACAAGATTATTGGAGACGGAGCATGGTGACACTGAACTATTCGATTTATTTTGAGATAGAACTGTTGATCGAATTTAATGAAATGTCTGTATGTATAGTAGAAGATACAGAGCGCTTGATAAGGGGCGGGGCGATTACAGTCGGTCATTCAGTTTTTTGTATCCGAAAAGGCATATTTTTATTTCCGATAGGGATTTTATCGGCTCTGGAGAGTGAGGTGAGAGGAGCAATATCTACCTCTTATTTTATTTCGAGTACATGAGACTTGGCAGTATCCGCTACTGGGTAGGTACCTATATAGGCTATAGAAATTGAACACACAAAAAAAAAAAAAAAATCTCCATAAAAATATGATAATTTGTGATAATACATTTAGAATCCAAAAATTGAATAAAATTTTCGTATGGCAACCTATATTTGTGATTTATACCTAGTAATGAAAAATTGAAAAGTTTCGGGCAGAATTAAACCAAAAATGGCACCTTCATTAAATAGTATTAAAATGGGTCAACGCTCAGTGGCCAAATTTCGGCTCACGACGAACGAATGATTTTTTATTCGGTTTTTTAATTTTACATAGCTCAACGTAAAATATCAAATTTGAGCTATTTTTAAAATAATAAACCTATGTGGTGTATTGAAAGAGACTACATACTAGTAATTCCTAATATTGTAATATGCGCGATGTTTGAAACCACTGGAGACCAAATTGAAAACAAATGGCGATTTTGGCATTTAATTTATTACTTCCTTGAATTCTAAACCAACCAGTTTGGCTACCCCTGTCAAACAATCGTTGACGCACGAGGTCCATAATCAGATTCAACACGAGTTTGACCTTGACCGATTCCGAGGATGATTCGCTTTGCATATGTTATGTAGGTATATTGCGCCTGTTTTTTTCGTGGTTCGGTTGGGGTTATCAAATCCATCAAGGGGACACAAAGGTGCCTCGTAAAACGATATAATTAGATAAATCTTTTCCGTGGTACCTTTGTCGAAAAAGGGACACAACCTTCTGTTCAGTACCTACTCCCTTTAGTTACAATTCTGATTTCGATCTACGTGGGCGAAATTTTTAGACCAAAATCCATTCTTTGTTCAAAATGAGCTTCAAATCAGTAGATTCACCTGACACTTTCATATTCAAGTGACCCGAACTAAGAAAACTTCTAGTCTTTTACTATCACGATAACTCACGAACGCCTTAACCGATTTCCATGAAATTTGGTATGAAAATTCATTGTGTTTGTCTTTTTATATCACGATAACTCTCCAACGACTTATCCGATTTTCATGAAATTTGGTATAAACAAATGGACATTTTTTTCTACTTTAACTTCACCTTTGCCTAATTCTATTTTGGGTCGGCGGCGCCTTCCTTAATTCTACCATATCACAACCTGCTTTTCAGTGGCTACCCTCTAGCTGTACCTTTTCCTGGCACGAACCCTGTGTGTTACATCTCACAGTATCCACGCATATAGAAACTACAATTTGCTTATGTCTTTCTATCTTTGGTTTAAAGCGGAGTTCTTTAAAGGTTGTACCTATGTTTTTTTCCTTACGCCAAACCTTCTGTATTTATACGGCCCGAGGACCGTCACCTAATGAAGCTGGCTTGTTCCCCTCGGTGGCTACATTTTGGCATTTAATTTATTACTTCCTTAAATTCTAAACCAACCAGTTTAGCTACCCCCGCCAAACAATCTTTCACGCAACGCAAGAGGTCCATAACTCCGTTCACAAAATTTGAATTTATTCCTTAATCAGATACAAGACGAGTTGGACCTTGGCGGATTATGTGACTGTTTTGTTTTGTATATATTACGCCCCCCTTTTCAGGATACACTTGGTTCTGGATGGGAGTTATCAAATCCAACAGCTCTCGGAGGTAATTTATGTTGACCAAGGCCGCCGTGAGAAAATTCTGGCTCCGGACTAAAAAAAATCCCTTTACTAAAATGAACAAAGTTTGAAGGGCCTCTCCAAAAGCCCGGGCCGGGGGGGACTACCCCTTCCCCTCTCGGTGGCCCTGATTGATTTAACAAATCTGGAAGATGTGAATCCTTACATATTATAAAATTTCTCGCCGCGTCTGTCTGTTCGCGTTAAACTCAAAAGCTACTGAATAAATTTCATGTGGTTTTCACCAGCAAAGGACAGAATGATTCATAAGAAAGGTTTTGGTGTATGATGAACCCCAGAAAAATTAACCGTTTTCGAGTTCCGGCCAATTTCCGATTTTTTACGAATTTTGACCCATATCTTAAATTTTGTCGTGACAAGATAACTCAAAACGAAAAAGTTTAACGTGGCCTTTTAAGACATAGTTTTCAAAATTATGACAAGCCATTCTAGATTTACAAGTTCGATTCCGGGATCAGACAAAATAAAATTTAGAAAATACTATTTATTGTTTAGTCAAAACGGTAGGAGATATCGAAAGATTGGTCGGAATGCCACCCCCCAAACCATAGGCCGCGACCGCTGGATAATTATGGGAATTCAAAACTGTCAGACTGTTTTCAAGTGACGGCCAATTTTTGTATTTTTATTTATTTTTTTAACAAAGGCTACTAAATGCAGGGTGGACATGGACAAAACCCCTACTCCCCTCCCCGCAATTTCCATTGTACTTTAAAATACCAATATAAGAATCGTTGTGAAGAACCGGCAAAACAGTTAGTATTGTATATTCAAAGTTGTAACATAATAACACAAAGAAACAGCTTCTTTTTTTTTGAAAACTTCTGTCCATCACAAATTTTTTTTTTATATAGGTACGTAAGGAAAGTCGTGTGATGTTCACACCTAACACCAGATTTTTTTGGTTACACCCTGTATATTCAGTATTTCTATGATGTAGATACCTATCTGTATTCTAGCTCTGGACTTGTCAGGAACCCGCACCCGCATGACTGAAAGCGGGTGTATGCTGATAGGGAGACCGCACGGGTACTGACTAGATATCTGGGTTTCACAGATCGATTTACATAATTTAAAATATTTACACACAAACTTCCACAGAACGCAATGTGGAGCAAAATAATGGAATATTCTTTTACGGAATAGAACATCCTCCCCCCCACCCCCCAA
>CM022874.1:39563420-39583241 GCA_012654025.1 Pachypsylla venusta
CTTCAAATCCTTCAGCAATAGGGAGTAATTTCTTTTCTTTAAAAATGACGACTCCCACATGCGACGCCTTTTCCCTTTTCGCTTTTCCTCCGCCTAGATGGTCTAGAATGAGGATAACCGCCGCGGAAACCGCAATTTTGGATAGCGCGGGTGCCATCTATTCGCTGCGAATTTTACGAGCAACTGGTCGTCAGAAATGCTCGAGCAGTGTGAACAGAGGGCTCGTTTGTGTTCGTACTCGTTGAAATTTGGCGAGCAACGATCACGAATGCTCGGAGATGTTCAGGCAGTGTAAACGCCTTTTAACAAAGACGGTGGTGTTTTTCTATTCGTACAATATGGCGTCGTTTTATTATCTGTTCTATGTTTCCAAAAACCATAAAACTTGTAAATTAAAATTAAAAATCAATTAAAAAATCAAGTTCGCTTTTTGCTTTCATCTGCTATGAAGAATAAAAAACCTTTTTTTTTTCTTTTTAAAGTTAAAATCTCTCTCTTTTAATCTTTCGATAGGAAACACAAAATAAAAATATAGAGCTCATAGGTACATGTATGTATAAATATAAAAATAAAATTAAAAAAATACATTCAAACGAAAAATCTTAGTAGGACACAAGAAAATAATATGTTAGTACGATATGAAATTACAGAGTGTTACAGGGTAAAAAAAAGGTGGTGATGGTGGGGGGGGGGGGGTTATACTCTATCATTTTTTTTAGATAATTAGAATAAAGTCAATATTCCAGGAATGTGTAATTGATATAAAAACCCGTCAGATGACCTTCTCTTTTAAACATGTCAAATGTCCTTCAGTTCGAGCTGTGGGCAATCCATAAAAGTGCCACGATGAGTGAATCATTTGTTGGTGCACATGAATTGGATCAAATGGAGAATACTTCGAAGTTGACATGACAAATTTGGAGCATTAGACCATTACATCTGGTTTTAGGGCACCAATCCTGGACAGAAAGTATATTCCCTAAAAAAATATGCAAAAACGCTTTTCCATAAAAGGATAAGTCCCAAAGTTAGCATTTTATTTATTTTTTGCCATCCTTATTTGAAACTTATTTATTTTATTTTTTTATTTTTAAAATTGAATTTTCTGTAAACCTAATTTGAGGCATTTACACCGAGTTTAGACTTTAAAAAAAAATATCTGTCAAAGTCAAAACAAAAGACGAAACCGACGAATGGAAAAAGTGATTAGTTTATTAGTTTTTATAAAATACAGATTAAAGATTTCAAGAAGTAGGTAGTAAAAATTTACAGCAAACATTATAACATGAATAATTCCACTGTAATTAAAGTCATTTGAGAGAAAAGTCCCAAAGTGGAAAAGAACACAATAGTGTTCTTTTGTGTTAGTGAAGGTAGAGAAAATAAGCTGAATGTATCTGGATTAGCTTCGGAATTAAATTCTATTCTTCCTATCGATAGTAATTTAAGGCTAAGTTCAGATGATCGCGCGGGGGGAGCATTCACATGACAACTTATGTACGCGCAGCAGTCTGGCATCAAAATTGATTGAAGATATATCTTCTTATCTCCGTTCGCCTCAAACCGCGCGGTTCAACTAATCGATACAAGTTTGTAGAACTAGTACCGTGCGGTGCTTTCCCGCGCGGAAAGAAATATAAATGTAACTTTTGATTTGAATATTGTCGTTAAAAAGAATAACTTGATCGAGTCTGATAACGATTTGAGTAAACATCTCTCAGAATTCAATATTAATACCGAAATATTAGTAGAAGAAATACGTCCCCACGGTTTAAAAAATAAATAAATCTATTTTGGAGACAAAGAGTGAACTTGAATAGGTTGTTTGTGATACGAGCATTGAAAATGTTTCGTACATTAGTTGTCAAGGATTTGTAAATTCGTAGATAACGCCATATTTTTATTTTGACCTCATTTGTAACGCTCAAGACCGAGGATTCTTTTTTTTTTAATTAAGTCGTCTACGCCCCATCCCTTCAGAATGTCAAACAGTGTAGAACAATTCCTGACGCTGTGTGAATGAGTAAAAGATGAGTGTAGGGTAGGGTGGAGGTATGAATGAGAAATAAAAGGATGAGTGTGAATGGAATGTAGTGAATGATGGGTGTGTATGAGAGATAGTGAATGATGAGTGTGTATGAGAGAGAGAGAGTTGTTAATGATGAGTGTGTATGTTTTCAAAAAATGAAACTTCATTAATTTTTTGTTAGATAATTTAGTTCTGAATCATTTACACTTGTCCTGTTGTTTCCTTCATCAAAATATACAGTTGATATCCCTATCTTTTTTTAAAACAATGTACGAGTATATAAAAATGTATATTTCCTGAACTATTTCAAAGATACCATGTACATTGAACAGTTCTATTTTTTGGGGGGANGGGGGGGTTAAATTTTTTACTTAAATCTAAATTATCTTTCAGAATTAGCTGAGAAAAATCGCAAACTTGGGAGGCGTTGTCCTTAGGGTCTGGAACATTTTTTAAAGAGTAGGTTTTATACCTTACTCTTATTGTTGATCCGAATAATATGGGGTTTCAAGTAACACAACTTTGTCTGTTATAATCTGTATAAACATTAAGGGCAAATTATTAAGGCACAAAAAAAAAATATTGTCTCTTTTAAATACTATAAAAATAATAAGGCAGAAAATCACATTTATTTTCTAAGTCGAGAACCACTCAAATATTTCGAGAACGGATTGGGCTTTTAAGATGCAACGAAAAGCTTTCATTTTAATTATTGGGTGACAAATAATTATTATGTAAGCTCTAAAATGCAGAACCCACATTATATCATGAGATGAGCGCGTCATGTTGCAAAAGCAGAGACAGGATCCATCATTCAGAAAACTCTACACCTGAACTAAGAAAAAGGTAGAGAGAGGAAGACCCAAAAAAAAAGATGGCAAAATAAAGTATTGAGATGGTATAGAGGATGTGGATCACCAACGATGGAATTGGACGCTGCACATGGCAGAAAAAGTTGGAATAGGGTGCTTGTGAGAGGTTTTGGGCGTTCGAGGCCTGCTACAGCCAGCCAGCCAGTAAGTATTATTATTTGAATTCATGGTAAGCAAATTTTAACCCCAACCTCAGTTTTTTTTTTTAAATGGAAACCAAATATTTATTTCATCCTTCAAAATCTTCTAAAAATTTACGTTTAAATAAATATTCACACTTTATCTTTCTTTTTTACTTAACGTCTGTTCAACATCAATTGATATTCGAGAAGTAGGTTTTATCCTCCAATCGCTGAAAACCTACAAACAGCGTACGGGCCCACATTGACTTAACCCAGCTTAGCTTGAGTCGAGTATAAGGTCATTCACTAAGTTAACAAACAAGTGCCGCAACCTTTAAACAGGCAAATTTCAAACTAGCCAAAGCAAATCGCAATGGGAAACTATTGAGAGAGAGAGAGGGTAAANCTTTTGCGAATTTCGCAAAAATTTTTTTTTTTTTTAAAAAAAAAAAAGTGGGAATATTAATTTAAGCGTAAATTTTCACGACAGTTTCAAAAATGAAATAAAAAAATAATATTTTTTTTATTCGAAAATCTGAAGTTGAGATCAAAATTTTCAAATTCACAAAATAATTAATTCATTACCTACTACAAACTTCTTGT
The DNA here is from genome assembly GCA_012654025.1 of Pachypsylla venusta. Classification (NCBI taxonomy): domain Eukaryota; kingdom Metazoa; phylum Arthropoda; class Insecta; order Hemiptera; family Aphalaridae; genus Pachypsylla; species Pachypsylla venusta. The sequence continues at coordinate 39,567,047 of CM022874.1, forward strand.
TGTATCTTAAAATTGCATTGAGTCCTAGCGATATTTGTGTAGTGGTTCGTCAATTCGAAAACACCCTGTATACATATAAACACTAAATTCGAAATAATTGAAAAAAACACATTTTATCTTATTATATAAGTAGAAACACAAGTCTAAATTAATAGTGGGTCGATGTAGACAGCCTGCGGCGGCCATGTTCTTTCACTCTAAATAATTTTCATTTCTTGTTCTTGGTAAAACTTATTCTTGCCCAGGTGGATATTCTTGCTGCCTTTGCATGTGCAATAGAATAACAAACAAGGTATTACACATACGCCATTGGAGCAAAATGACACTACAAGCTGCTATCATCAAGCCACTCTTATTTAAAACCTCTTTAGAATAAGGTGGTAATTGAAATTTTCCTCCAAAACGTGACCTGTCCTCACAGTTACCACTTAAGTACATACGTTAACAACTGTAATTTCATTGGAGTCGTTCCACAGGAAGTGAGATTTCAGAGTTAGAGGTGAGTCCACCAGTCACTCCATTTGGAGTTGAAGTTATGTTGTAAAACGGTCCGTCAGCCGCTTCATTTGAGTCGTCTCAGCAAAGTGTGAGATCTCTTCTTCACCAAATATCTCATTCGAAATGTTGCTATAACGCTGAGTACAATACACCTGCAAGCAAGAAGTCATATCATACTTCAGTAGAATGCCTACTCCTATCAGGCAAATGTAAACATTCGGGAAAATAAGATTACCTAAGACTCTGATGTGTTGATGGTGCAGTGGTAAGATGCTCTGACTGGTAAACAGTAGGGTGTGGGTTCAAACCCAGTCAACCCATGGAATTTTAACCTTACGAATTTGATATATTTACCACATAACACATAATAATGGCAAACAGAAAACTGCTGGTGTAAAGGGTCTCTTTAGTCCTCTTCGAGCAGTAGTCTTAGGTAATCTTGAAAATTAAATTTTTATCATACTTTAGCCCTATCACAACAGTATTCCTAAGTAATCTTGAAAATTCAATTCTTATCATACATCCAATCTTGGAGGTTAATAATTGACATGGGCTCCCAGAATCATGTCAATCACTGCAATATAATTACGGCAGTTAAATAATAATATTGCAAAATTGTTTTCCACCATCAAGTATCATCATTTTCTCAATTTTTACTTTCCTTATTCTATAAAAAGGAAATTATTGTAATGGGCTGAAATTTCGATGCCGAGTTTTCAATGACAAAACACATTTTGAAGTCCCCAGATTAAATATCTCAAATTTCAACTATTGGTCCGTATGTGTGTCTGTCTGTGAACAAGATATCTCAAGAACGGTAAGTAATAGAGTACTGAAATTTGGCATGTATATTATTTTTATGCCAAGGGCGGACCACGACATTTATGTCGATTTTATTTCAATATTTAGTTTTTGTCGCATTTTAGCGGTTTTCACAAATCCTGCCTAACAAAAGAAAAATACTTCCTCCCCCCCCCCTCCTCAAAATTTGAAAGAATTACGCAGAATTAAAAAATGCGTTTTTTAAAAAATACTATCACATACCGTCCGCCGTGAGCGGCACTTTTGTCACTTGGCGTTGACCAATTTCGATGACATTTGGTACGTAGGTTCCATTTGGGGTCTTATTGTGCCCAGAAAAAACTTTCGGGGCACTGTCGGTAGCATAAATGTATAGGGTTGCATACATAAAAATTAGTATGGAACCCTATATAAATGTGACTGACAGTAACGAAAAGGGTCGAGGCATAATTAAGACACAAATGGGACCTACATAACAGACATAACACATTTCATCGAAATCGGTCAACGTTAGGTGGCAAAAGTGCCGCTCACAGCGGACAAACCTGTTGAATCACTGAAGTTCCTCAACTTCAGTGATCTAAAGGGAACTGGTTTATTCACCATACATTTGACGCTGGCCAACCATAAAAAAATCCATTTATTAATGGATAGTCCTTGTTTTATTTGGACCTTTATTTTAATAAAAAAGATTTGTACTCTTCCAATTACATTTCTCGAGAAATTGACACTAATCACAAAAGGTCCTGTCTAGCTTTATAATCCACGCTCACCTAACAGTGTCCACCCTATTACACACTTACCTGAAATTTCTTCGTTTCATCATGACATGGGGTCGCCCCTCCAGCGCCTGCACAGTTTTGCATTCCATGTTGACGTAACAGTTGATCATCGTTTTCAAATATCGTTTTTGAAAGATTAGAGATTTGTTGCAACTCTCCGCTCTCATCAGTCGAGCCAAGATGTGTCGGATCTGGAAATGATATAGTAATTGACATTTCTTGGCAGCTTTCTTTTAAAAGATATAAATATATACTCGCATGTTAGATTTTAGGGCAAAAGGGGATAGGTTCAAAAATGTCATTTTTCGATATGGGTATCGTTGTTTTTAAAAAACAAGCTCTATCCAGCGGTACATAGTCCCGACAAAATTGATAAGTTCAATTTAGAGATGGTATATAGGGTGTTTGCAGTCATTATGATATATAAAAAAATAAATTTCAAAAACTGATAATATCGTAACTGACGAAAGCGCTTGTGACTCAACAATTTATTTGCAGTTGATACAACTCTTTTCTATTTTGAAATTCATTTTTTTTATAAAACTGATAAGAGTAATTTGAAAGATAAAAAAAAAAAAAAAAATGTTGAAGGTTAAAAGTACTATATCTTCACTTGACTAAAAATTTTAGTCAAGTGAAGATATAGTACATGCGAGTATATATTTTTATTTTTAGTCAAGTGAAGATATAGTACTTTTAACCTTCAATATGGTTTTACTTGACATAGTATCCCAATATAACGAATTTTAAAAAAAAATGTGTTACCCCAGTTTGGTATTTTTGAATTAAATCTGACATAACCCCAAAACCTTTGAAAATATTATAATACTGGGCAGAGTGATTACGATCTGACCAGGAATCGAACCCAGTATCTCCCTGATGCAAACCGAGGACAATGCAAACAGAAACATTTCTATAGGAACCAAAATCTCCACGAGTTAATCCTTGGCATAAAATTGGGATACATTTCAAATTTCAAGTCTTTTGCACTTACCGTTCTAAGAATATCTTGTTAACAGACAGACAGACACACATATACACACACACACACACACTCGGATCAATGGCTGAATTTCAAGATTTGGTCTCTGAGGACCTCAAAACGTGTTTTGGCATTGAAAAATCGACATCGAAAATTTCAGCCCATTACAAAACTTTTCCTTTTATAGGTCACTTACTTGCTTGCTTTGTTCCAATTGGCCATGTCTATTGTTCATCAACTCAATCTTGTCTTCATTTAGATTCCGAATTTTTTCTTCTAATTGTTTTGATTTCTCTATTTCATCTACAAGAATATTACTTTTCTCCAACAATTTCTCTCGTACACTTATAACTTTTTCTTTCTCCAATTCTAATTGAATTTGTTTGTCTTGAACTTTTCTATTCAATTCTTTAATAATTTTATTTGTCTTCATAAATTCATCATTTTGAATTTTCAATTCACATTCTAATTTTTCAACTTTCTGTTTTTCAATCGTAAGTGTTTGATTAATTGCTTTCATCTGATTTTCTAATTCGTCCATTTGTTGTTTATGAGTGAAATCTTTTTCTGAAAGTATTTTTTCCAGTTGACAGATTTGGATTGCTTGACTATTTAATGTCTCAATATGATTTTTAATAAGTTCTTCATTATTTAAATTATTGTTTTTATTTTTTAATTCCATCTCTAGTTGATCAATTTGATTTTCATATTGAATTTCTTTTTCTTTCAATGTCTCTTCCTGTTTGTTTAACTCAGTTTGTAATAGTTTAACATTATTTTCCGTTTGAATTAAATTTGATTTATAATTTTGAATAATGGTTTCAAAATTAGTTTGCTCATTTATTAGTTCTTTATTTTTATTTTTTAACATTTCAATATCATTCTCCAAAGTATGAATCATTTTCTTTGAGTTTTCTTTCGTTGTTTCATATTTTTCTCGTAATTTTTCTAACAAATCTGCGTCTTGTGACTGCTCAATTTCATATCTTTTTCTTTCATTCATTAACAGTTCGTTTAGTTTTTCTTTATCTTTGTTTAATAAATCAATAATTTGTTCTTGTTTTTGTTGAGTGGCATAACTATTTTGTTTATTTAATAATTTTTCATCTAACTTAGCAGATATTTGTAACTCAGTTTTTAATTTATTAGCAAGTTCATTGAAGACATCATTCCTAAAAGTAATATTTACACCTAATTCGTCAGTTTGTGTTTCAATTGGACAAAGTTCGCTTTTGTCAACTTCAATTGGTTTAAATTGTTCAACTATCTCTTCATAATGTTCACATCTTTCTTTGTACTTTTCAATTCTATTTGCAAGTTCTTGCTCGATTGCTTTTAATTCGTTCACTTCTTTCTTTAATTTCACGTTCGATCGTTCACTTAATGTTATACTTTCCATTAAATTATTAATTAATTCTTCTCGCTTATCAAAATCTTTAACTTTATTTTTATATATTTCACAAGAAAATTTTAAATTTCCTAATTCTTGAATGAGTTCTGTTTCTTTTATTTTCAACACTTCCATCTTTTTGATAGTAGTTTTACTTTTATCTTCAAGAGAGCGAACAGTTTCTTGTAATTTGATATTTTCTTTGCCAATCATTTCAATTTCTTGTTCACATTTTCCCAGCTGTTTCAATAGGTTCTCCTTTTCTTCTCGTAGATCACATTCTTTTTTCACAAAATCAACTCTTTCTTCTTTAAACAGTTCAATTCTTTCTAAATAGTACTTCATTTCTTTACTTAACTTTTCCATACATTTGGAAAAGTCAATGTTATCCATTTTACCTCCATTAATATTTTTTGTCATCAGAACAAGTTCTTTTTCAAAGTTATTAAATCTTTGTTCATACAGTCCAAGTTGAGATTTAAGTTGATTGTTTTCATCGTTCCGAATTTCTATTTGTTTTATTTTCTCTTCAAGTGTTGCTATTTGTTCTTGTGCTAACTTTTTTTCTTTGTTTACAACATTATAGTGAGTGTTCACTTCATCCAAGTCTTTTTTCAATTTGATAATTTGTTTTTCATAGTTTTCTTGTTGGGCACGGCCTGCATCTAGTTTAGTTTTATATTCTAGAATAGCATTCTCTTGGTCTGTTACATTATCAGTATGACGTTTTGCTTCATTCACTTTTTCTTGAAGTTCACTGAGCACAGTTTTCAATCCATCTGCATCAGATTTGATTTCCACAATGATTTGTTCTTTTTGTTGTAATTCGTTTTTCAAATGATCATTTTCTTCCTTTACAATTTTAAGTTCTGCTTCAATTGGTTCCGTGAGAGTTTTATGTTTATCAAAACTGAACTCCCTCAGATTTATATTATTTGTGTCGTTGCATGTAATGTCATTGAAATGTACAATCGGGCTACTAGGTTTTTTAAAACCATTGTGTGATACATGGGATGCATCTCTTAGTCTAAAATCTGTCGAATCTATTTTGCTCAGCTCTTGTTCCATGGAACTTACAATTCTGTCCCGATGTTCAATTACTTTGTCTTTCTCTTTGATTTCATCGTCTTTAATAAGAAGGGCATTTGTTAAAAGTTTCACTTTGTCTTCAAGAATGTCAATTTCAGCATTTTTTTCATCCACAGCTGAGGATTTATTTGCAAATAATCGATTTCTCAATTCTTCAACTTGAACTCTGGCCTCACAAAGATCGGTTAACGTTTTGTTGTATCGTCCCTGAAGGGCTTCTCTCTCCAGATATATGTCATTTAGTTGATTCTTCATGTTAGTCAACTGAAGCACCGTATCTTTAAGACATTTTACAGTAGCATCCTCGGCTCTTGAATGACGAACGAATTGTTCGTACAGAGCGGACATCTGTTCTAATGGAAGACCAGGCGAGTCTACACGACCTGAGTCGGGTGTATTCACCATTTCATCTCGAGCAGAAATGTCTTCCGATGGAGAGCTCAAGTTTGGATCAAAAACATATAAAGTTTCTAACTCCTTTGTTCTTCTAAGCAAAGATTTTTCTAGCCATAATATTTGAGTTTTAATTTGATGCAAACCCGAATCATGAAAGGGTGTCTCAAGCGGTTCTGCAATGTGTGCAGAATTCTTAGAGTTCATCTTCAAATTTTCAAACTCAACGACAAGTTGTTGATGTTGCAAGTACTGTTTCTCAAATAACTCTTCAAATTCGACCATTTTTTTCGTCAGTATTTGTTCACTTTCTCGACTAGAAGCCAAATCTTCTTCCAATTTGGAGACAATTTCTCTAAGTTCCCAAATTTTAGTTTTAGCTTCATTTAAATTTTCGCTAGTCTGTTGTTTTTCTTGAGTAACCTTTTCCAATTTTTGACGGACTTCGTCGAGCTGCTGTTCAAGAAATTTCGATTCTTCACCTAGAGAAGCGTAAAGTTTTTGATCATGCAGAGCAGATTTCAGTCTTGCTATTTCATTTAAAAATTCTTCTCTCTCATTTTCCCGTTCTGTTACTTGCTCTTCAATAAATTGACGAGAACTTTTCACTTGAGCGTCAGCCGCTTGTAACTAAAAGTGAAAAAAAAAATAAGAAAAATTGATGTAAATATTTACTTTAGAGCTTTCAGTAGATCCGGGTACAATGAAAGATAAATGCTGGTTATTTATTGTTTATTTTTTTTTACTCAAGTCAATGTCTAATTACACACTTTACATTCCATGTCTATAGCGGAAAGTAATAGTGGTGAAAGGGTTGGGTAGCATACTATGCTTCTCTTGAGGACGCCAGACTAGATATTGATAAGTCCGGTCCCCTCTATGTCCTCCAGTATTTTTAAATATCCCAAATATATAAGGATGAAATTCTATGGGTTAGCTCGGTTGGAACCCAAGCCCTACCCAAGCGTCTTACCACTATACCACCAAATAATATAATGTCTTATTGAATGTGTGCAAGAAACTATTGCTATCTGAATAAGCGGGTTAAATAGGAAATAAATTATTTATTAATTAGAAGCTTGGATTGAATTGCATGTGCTATATTGACAATATGAAGGCGAATGCATAGTCTCCTGAGTACATCATCAGAGTCTATGTGCGAAAAATCAAATTATCAACTATTGGAGTGTCTATAGCTCTATATATTTATTATTATTATTTTATAATAAGTATATAAACGTATTTTTATATAAAAATAAATCAATTTTGATTATTAGGTTTCAATTTTTGGTTTATTCCCTAATAATTTTTATTCTTCTCAAGTTAATTATTGAAAACGACCACTTTCTACTGCTTTATTAATTACCAGAGTTTCATAGAGGGATAATTTATAGGAATTTTCAGATCTTGAGAGTAGGACTTCCATTTTGCAAGCTGTTACAGGTAGGTTATTAGGGAAGTGGACACCCATTCCTATCAATTTCGCTTAATCTGTTACCATTTGGGCTGTAGCATTGTAAAAAACAACCCCTACCACATAATACATACTTACACACAGATTTTTGATTAGATTACCTGGTGTTGTAAACTCTGAATTTCTGGTGTCATGGCATCTAGTTTGAGCTGCTCAATCTCTCTTTCATATTTGTTGACAAGTTCGGTCAGACTTTGGTGTTTACATTTGTTCATCGTTAAACTCAGCAATTCATTAGCTTCTCGTTTCAATCTATCAAGACATGTTTCAAGTTCAACTCGAAGATCGGAATAGTCCAACCTAAACATGAAAAGTTAGGAGAATCCATAAGTACTTGTTTTAGGATGTTAGGAATAAAAATGCAGATAATTCACATTTTTCACATTATCTTGTCTTAGGGCTACAAATTTTCCTTTCGTCTTCACCTCTTCTTTAAAACCGCAAAGAAATATGATTTGTTAAACAAATACTATTTCGTTTAGTGATAAACTCACCTGAGTGGAGTCTTTTCGAATAACCATTTATTAATTTCAATAATCAACCTACATGAAATTTTACATTTTATTTTTGAAGGTACGTAGAATCCAAAAATTGAATAAAAAATCCGTTCTCCTGCTGCTTACTAAAATTTTCAGTATGGAACCCAATATATGTGACTGACACGATTGAAAGGTTTTGCAGGATTATTAGACCCTAAATGGGACCAAAACCATCAAAAACGGTCAACCTCAAGTGGCAAAAAGGCAATTTAAGGCGTAAGTTGTACAGGGCATAGGCGGTTTTAGACGGGGGCTTCAGTGACTTAAGCCCCCCAGAAATTTTCGGGTCTTTCACTACATAAAATGGGGAAAAAATATGTGTTATATACTATGGTTATAAGGGTATGTTGTTCAGGCACAGAAAAGAAATCACCCCCCCCCCCNAGCCCCCCCCCCCCCCCCAGAATTTTAGGCTAGAACCACCTATGGTACGGGAGTGCTAACGGATTTTTTAATTCAATTTTTGGATTTTACGTATCTTCAAATGTAAAATATCAAATGTAAAATTTTTTTATCAGTAAAATAATAAACCCATGTAAATAGGTTGATATGTGGTTACCGAAAAGGTTTTGATAGCCTATATGGTATGGGTTCCAAATCGTCCTGGTCGAGGACGGGCTTCTGATCCTTACCTATCTTCATTGATGATGTTTGAAATATCTGGTGCAAAGTGGACGTGTTTCAACTGTTGGAATGAACTACAATCGTCGACTCCAGACGTGTCATCCAGCAATTCATTGAGGAGAGTCTTATTTAATTGTGTTTCACAATTGTTCACATAATTTGTTAGTTCTGTTACTACTTGACGTAAATTTTTCGTCATTTCCCGCAAATTATCGCGATCTTTGATGATTTCGTGAACTTCTTCTTCGTTATGAAGCTGGAAAATGAAATTAGAAAAATCGGTCAAATGCAAGTTAGGCTCGCACATTGACTTCCGGACAGTGGACATTCATTTTTAAGAGCCAACGACGCGACGTTACCCTGCAGAATAAGACAGTTTCCGAAGTTAAGTACTTTGGATATGTTTATTGCTAGCTTAGGGTCATCAAATTGATTTTAACTTGGCAAATATTCAAAAATTCGTGTGAATCGCACGGAAATATTTGAAAAAACTTTGTATCATCTCAAGCCAAATCGGGAAATGATGTATGATACTCCCCAAAATCTGACATTTCCCGTTGATCACCCAAATTTTTAGTCTTTCTTTCTGCTGCTGCTCCTCCCTTCTGTGATCAGGCCACTGATAATGGCGTTAGTTCAACAATAAAAAGGTTATTTATGACAAGGATTCACTTACTTTTCAATTCTGACAAGAGTATCGTCTACTATTTTCAAGGAAACTGACTGGTTGGTGCTATTATTGTTGTTGAGTGTCCGTTGTAAAAGCACTCAATAATAACATCTTTTTATTATACTACTGTAGTATTGTCTTCTTGATATTTTTTTGGCTTAACATCTCTTTAACATTCTAATGGTAATTCGAAACGGAGGTTACACCCTCCATTCTCTGGAAAATTACAAACCCTATCCACATTGACCTGATACAGCCTGGGTTGTGAACAGCCAGCATCACGAGGCGTGAACCCACGTGGTCACCAACCAAGTAAAACTTCACTGGACGTTGCTTAACTTCAAAGATCTAACAACTGCAAAGATCTCGCACATTGGGTGATCTCGCACATTTGGGTGATCAACGGGATGTATTCAACATGCCATTGACGCTGGCCGCTTACCTCTAGTAATAAGGTTCCATTGTTCAAACTTCGGATACAGAGTTATAAAAAAGAATAAAACCTACCTGACTAAAACTGGCATTTAATTTCTGGTCTGCGACTTTATTTTCATAAAAACTCTCTATTTCCTTTAGCTGTTCTGCGTGTTTTGAGTTCAATTGGTCCAACTCCTGGGAAAATAAAGAAAGAGCAAACAATTTCAATATTCATTCATTCATTAATGGCATCATCGTGTCCGATGGTAGCCAAATGTATGGGACTGTAGCTCTAAATAAACGGTTGTCCCCCAGAACCATGTCAATCTATGCAATACAATAAATACATTAGTAATACAAGAAAATGAGTTACAAAACATAATTATATTGCAGAGTTAATAATATCATCAGTTCAGGTATACTTGGCCCGTGAGGATGTCACTCTCAAGTAACTTCTCACAATCTCTGTAAAGTATAAAGAAATTACGCGTTCGCATATGTCAATCGCATATTATGTTCTAAGTCTAGGAGACATATGAGAGGAGATAATAAATATATTTTCCTAAAGAATGTGAAAAATCTTTTTCCGAAGACTTTGGTATGATTAGAATACGAGAAATCCAATCGTTTAGTTCACAAACAGACAGAAACACGCACACACAGAGTTACCAATAGCTGAAACTCAAGATTTGTGATCTGAGGAATTCAAAACCTGTTTCGGCACAGAAAATCCAATATCGAAATTTTCAGCACATTTAAATACTTACTTCTTTCATTATAGATAAGGTATGTTGTGTGATGTTCACACCAGCCTTTTCAAAAATAAAACCACGGACATTTCACCTTCTGAGGATCCCCGGTGGACATACCTGCTCATATTTCTTTTCTAAATTCATAGTCAGTTGTTGCGCACATTCAGAAAGTTTTCTATCAAATTCTTCTTGCGTATATTTCATTTCACCATGCCAACTGTCTTGTTGATTTCCCAAATAGCTGCCATTTCTAAGTGCCATATCTATACTCGTTTCAGGAAGACTATCATATATATCAGAGGAAACAATGTGCTTGTACCTAGAAACATAATTATTATATCTTTTAGGAAATGTAAATCTGATGTGAACATCACACGACTTTCCTTATCTATAAAAAAAAGAGGACAGTGTTGTAATGGGCTGAAATTTTCGATGCCGAGTTTACAATGAGTGACAAAACACGTTTTAAACATTTAGTAGTGAAAATCACCTAAAAACAACCCAAAAATGCTAAATGGCGGTAAAAAATTGCCGAGGCTAAATTCGACATAAGAGCTCTAATCTCGAGTTTCAGCTATTGGTCCGTGTGTGTGTGACAAAAAGCGGCGAAAGGCTTAAAAAATCCTCTTTTCCAAAGGAAATACTACTCCAAAAAATGAGGAAAAAACAGAAGCGGCGACCAGCGAAACTTTTCCTCTTATAATAATCACCAACCGAATTAGCTGACAACAGGCATCAGATTTTCTTTGGGATGATTGACTAGTAAATCTAGTGAAATAAAATCTCCCTATAACTGAGATTTTTTTTTTATTTATTTAGTGTATGACGGCTTACTATACATCAAAGAGCGTAAAAAATCTAAAGGCAAAAGTGCCGTTCACGACGCACGGCGGATTATTTTTAATCGATTTTTGGATACTTAGTTACACCTTAACACGTAAAATACCTATCAAATTATCAGGAGATCAAGAGGCAATTTTTTACTGTTATAAAGAGAGGAAACCAGATTCTTTGTTATGTGTATGTGCTTTGATCTTTACGTTGGTAAAATAATCACTCACTTAATGATTATCTGTTCGCCTGATGTTCTTTAGCATTATTCAGGGTACACCATTTGGAGACGAACTAACATCGTACCAAATCTGAGAGTTAATCCATAGCAACACTGTGCCGAAGGCTATACTTCCCGCGGGCTATAAGGTGTAATAATCGATTTTTTCTTTTAGAAGTTAGAATTCTGTTTTAAAATATTCCTTGGATCATTCAAAATGGATTTAGTTAAAACACTTTTAAACTTCCCGCGTGTTTAATGATTTTCTATTCTTATTTACGACAACACCTACCTCTCATCAAAATGATTCCGCAATGTAAGAAGTTGATTTTCATGCTTAAAGTCCAAAGATTTTAGCCACACTTGTTTTTGTTCAATAGCTTTCATAACCAGCTCATGTGCTAACTTCAAGGCCTCTCTATGGTCATCATTGTGCAGACATGAGGCAATATCCTTGGCAGATCCAAAAAGAACGTCATTCAAGCGGTGAACATCGCCACCAGCGCCCATGATTTCTTCATGCCAAAGTAAAAGGACTCCCTAAAAAGAAATTCAGAAAGCTAACCTAAATATCAATCGGTCTGTACTGAAATAAAAACCCAAATTTTGGTTTGTTTGGGATTTTTAAGAATAAACCTTTGGTAAATTTTTTGTCGATTCTTGAAATGCTGTGACGGGGATTTATTAATTGCTGAGATTGAGCCATAATTCTCAATAATTCACGATGAATATGCATAAAAAGAAGCAAATGCTTTGTATTATGAGTAAGATCTAGCCATCATGCTTTGTAGCATTTGCTTATCTTCCGGGACTTTGCTCCATTTTATGCATACTACTGCCTACGTAAGTAATTCAATGACCATTTCACAAAGAGGATTTGATAGACTTTGTTGATTCGTGGAAAGCTGTTGATTATATATTTGAATTTGAAAGTGACGCACACAATGGGGGGATCCGGGTCCTGCCCCCCCCTTTCGTACGGTTAGCGGGTATATACGTCAAAATAGATTCCTCCCCATTTCACCTCAGTAAAACAAATTACTTAAAACAATTAAGTGGAATTCCTAGGAAGATATTTGTTGCAAGGTCTTAACTTCACCTCATGTTTCGACCGGACCAGATTGGCAATTTTAGGTATAAATATGACTGTACCAAAAAAAGACACGTTTGCTATAACAAACATACCCTCAATATCTTGAAAGAAATCCCCCCCCCCAACCCCATGTTTTGGCCGCACCAGACTTTCAATTTTAGCTATAGGTAGGTATTAAAAAAAGACACTTTGCTATGCACAAACTTAACCTCAATATCAAGGAGATTTTAACCCACACCCATGACTTGAGCGCACCAGGTTGTCGAAATTGGTCTAATATATTTTAGATATACTCCCCACACCCAAATGAAAATCCTGGGTGCGCCACTGAGTGAAGGTCTCGTGTTAACACCACGACTTCTATTTTGTTTGTATGTACCACAATAAATCTTGAGCACTTTATCCGATTTTGATTAAAGTTTGTATGGAAATTAGTTTTGAATAATATTGGGGGGCTACCCGGAGCCAAATGGTGGCCATTTAAGGTATACAGTTTAGAGCCACTAGTTTATTTCGAATCTTGATCTGTAAGTATTTGCAAACTTATTCTAGACGGAGCGATGCGATGCAAAAATTTTATTTTGAGTTTACCTTAATGGAGTCCATGTAGAGTGTCAAAGGCGAATGTTCCATCTGAAAAAGAAAACAATGGAATACTCCAATTGGTCAATTTCATGAACTCACAAAGAAAATGAACGGATCTGAAAATCTTGAGAATGGTTTGAAATTTTAAAAAAAACTGAAACAAGTAATTCTTTGTTGTTTTGACAATTTCAAGGGAGGCTAGAGTCAAATCTGAAATATTAAATCTAACTATCCATTTTATAATACATTTTGGAAAAGAAAAAAATTGAAGTATTTTGAGAAGTATTTGGGATCTGCACTGGAAAGTGGGCCGAAGTTATTTCAAGTTGAATTTGAACTTTTGTATACTATGTAAAATGTATGTACCCACAAAAATAGTAATCTAAGGGCCTCCTGCACTAATAATATCTTCAAACTTCTAATCTTTTTACGCTGGTAATGCTGCTATTGGTCGCTACTCACATTAAAGTAGCTTATTCGTCTTTATGAGGCTGAGTGCACCCCGAAATCACAAGTACAAAGCAGAAAATTGTCCCCCTCCCCCGGCGATTGAATCCGAGTCCTCCAAGTGCAATGCTAGTGTGATACCCACTAGACCAGGAGGACTCAACTTTTGTATACTTTTTCATTAACGTAGCTTTTCAATTTTGCCAAAAATTTGAAAAAACATAAAAGCTTTCTATCCTGAAGTAAAGCAGGTGGATAGAAACCAGGAACATACAAATAACCATGTTTGGCGAAACAATGAGCGATATCGTCTGGAGAGGATGCCCCCAGGGAGGTTTACTTTCGCCGCTACATTGGGATCTTGTGGTGAATGAACTGTTGATAAGGCTAAACAAACTGGGATATTACACCCAGGGAGATGCTGATGACGTAATAATTCTTATTAGGGGAAAGTATCTGAACACGGTGTCGGATGTGATGCAGTCGGCTACGGAACTGGTGGAAGAATAATGTGATGAGGTCGACCCAACGAAAACTACCCTTGTTCCATTTACCCGAAGAAGAAAATTGGAGGGTTTAAAATCGCCAAACTTCTTTGAGGAGATTCTGGTAATGGGGGTGAGGTAAAATATCTGGACGTCACCTTGAATTCCAAGCTAACCTAGAACCCTCACCTCTCTAAAACTATCGACAAATGCGAAAAGGCTTTTATGATAACCCGAAGAACATTTCAAAAAGCTGGGGTCTTAAGCGCACATTATGGCCTGGCTATACTGTGCGGTGATAAGACCCATGGTTATGTATGAGGGCTTAGCATGATGGCCAAAGGTGGAGCAGGTACAAGCCTAGAAGAACCTTGGGGATCTCAAACGGCTTGCCTGCTTGTGCATTGTGAGTGCAGTCCAACTGCAGCAATGGAAATCATGCTGAACCTTCTGCCACTTGATATCGATGTCAAAGGCGAGGCGTGAATGGGGGCATATAGGCTACAGATAAATTATATTTGGAAACCCCAAGACCATGGACATGTCAATTTAACAAAATTAGTGGATAATACCATACTAGTGATGGGCAGTGACTATATGATCAGCAAAACCTCCATTGACAAAACCTTCAAAACCGGGACAAACAAGCCGGAACTAGATTGGGTAGAAAGAGAGGAAAAACTTCTCGGGTGGCTATCTGGTGTGGTATACTGACGGATCCAAAACAAAAGAGGGGTCCGGGGCTGGTCAAAGCTAACATGGGAGTGTCTGCAAACCCTAACGCAACTGGTCATGTGATCTTTGTTTGCAATGCCCTACTCAAATGGAGAGTGTGTATCATCGGCTCACTAAACCCCAGAGAGGAACTCATCCAAAACAATCTGGTAAGAAGACTGCTCAAAATCTCTAGGCAGTTGAACCTTAGCCAGAGAAATAAGCTTAACCCCAAGACACAAAAAATCCAGGAGGCTGAGGTGCAAATATTCTAAATCTTATGGGGTAAAGTTAAATGAATCCTGAAATATAACAGCGGTATTTTAGTGTTCTCAAACTTTGAAATCGTATCTCTTATAGATCAGGGTCGCACCAATGACCCTTTTCTATAACAATTGTGATCCTCGTTGAAAAGATATTCAAATTGGAATCATTTTAGCAAAACTGGAGACATTTATCTCACATAAACGAAGAGCTATGATTGCAAAAGTGTTTTAAAAGCTTTCTCTCTCATTCTTTTTAAAAGTAAATTAAAAAAGGGGTAGGTTCTACTTAAGGTTTAAAAGAAAGTGACCAAAATTTGAAAACCACTAGAAACAGTTTTCCCTTTGGAACAAATAAATACGTCTTTTAGCGTTTTATCGAAATTTAAAACCATTCTCAGAGACACCTTGTATAAAAACACTTCACTTTAAATTAAAATTTCGATACCTACTGAGAAAGAAATAAAACGTCGTACTAAACAAACGAATATTTTTTTCCGACTACATGTCCTCCTCCTCAGAGTAAGATGAAAAACCAAGTATGTATTAGTGAAAGAAAACTTAGAAGTGGTTAGAAACGACAATTGCTTGACATAAAACGACGAAAGTTACATAATAAAATTTTCACTTTACCGCGTTCGAGCAAAATTAATCCTTATTAGAGTGGTAGCGTGATGAAATTGTACGAGGAGGGGGGAGGGGGTCGTACGAATGGTCAAGTATTTGGATCCCCTTGTAAAAGTATATAACTATATAACAAATGCCGTTTAGGGGGGGGGGGCTCTGAAGCTATGTATTACACAGTTGGTCGGATGCTTCAAAATTTTAACAATTTTTTCTATCTATGTATTTATATTTAAATTATGTTGTATTTTTAATTTAAAGTGTATGTTCTATTTAAATATAGATTGTATATTTAAATTATGTATATAATTTAAATATACAATCAAATTATGTGTATAATTTAAATATACAATCAAAAGAAAATAAAGAAATACGGCACCCCACTTGAAAACTCATTTATAGATATAAAATGAGTTTGTATTAAGAAGGATCGACCCCTTATAGAGTAGTGGCAAAACAATTCACTCCAGAACACCCGACTCCGGAAGATCATTCAGTCCAAAGAGCCCCCCCCCCCCCCCC
>CM022874.1:39584947-39601132 GCA_012654025.1 Pachypsylla venusta
CCCCCCCCCAAAAAAAAGCTGTATTTCAATATTGGAACCCTCGTGTGTGCACAGGCCTAACGATATAGGAGACGGGGTGATTCCCCCGATGCCAGACTTTTTAAACGGCCAAATTCTGTGACTTTATAACTTAAAATAGTCCTATACTAAAGAAAACTGAAAAAAACAAACATAAATATACATTAATAAAAGGGCAGGTTTTTGTCGGTCCCGCAATTCCATAACCAATACATTAACATTGCGATGTGAAAAGTCATTGCGCAGTTCGTTTAATTTAAATAAGTACATCTTGCGCTTGTCTGATTTTCGACCGAACGACGTGAGGGCTGGATTTTTCTTTAAACGTCTGTTTGTTCAACGAAAACTATAAAAGCTCTTGTCCTATAATAATGAAACTTACATTCATTAGGTTCATGGATTTAGATGATTTGATTAGAGGAACCTTATATCGACCATTAGTGAGGTCTACACCGTCTACAGAGTAATACTTACGGCGATAGGCGTACAATTCCCCTCAGCTACGATAGCCGTTAATGGTAATTGTTGTTTTCACATTCTATTTCTTAAACCTATACATTATTCGTTATCAGACACTGCAATCTTATTATTCATAGGTATTTCCGTATAAATATTAAAACGAAAACTTATATTATTAATTATTTAATCCTTATTAAATAAATTTCACTACATTTTCACAATAAAAAAAAAAAAAAAAAAAAAAAANTTACACACAGAGATGAGATTTTTTTTACATGGCAGGAAAAATTGAAAATTGATAAGATTTTTTTTTTTTCGCTTCAGAGCAAAATATCAGAATGAATAAAAAATAAAATTGTTTTTGGTTTTCTAGTTATCCTTTAGATCTTTATTAATAATCGTTTGACTGAATTTAGCAATGGAATCTTCAAGAATTCCCAATTTAGTTGGACAACAATGTCATACTAACGAAGAATATTTCACAGCATTACGAAGATGGGTACAAGACGCATACATCTGGCAAAGTTTCTATTCGTACTTTCCACATTACATTTTAATCAATCAGACCCAGATGCCCATTGTTCCTCCGGGAGGTGTTCAAAATATACCCAACATGTTTCAAATGAATTCCAATGTTCATCCAACCACTACAGATAGCAACAACAATATCATTCCAGGTAGTACTTCAATTTGAGAAACTTCTACGGTAATAGTAGAGACTTTCGGTTTCTCTAAGGTATAAGTATCCTCACGATGGCCAGTTCTACGCACAAGGATGACCTGGAACGCAAACCATCGTAGTTCCAGCGAAGGGATCTTGAAAACTTTTCAGTTGCCTCAGGGGATCAGCTATATGTAGAGAGGACGGCTTCGCAGATCATATTTGACAAACCATCCCTGGCTTCAGAATCTAAGTCCCGGGTTGTTAACTAATAGAGCTTCACTCTGACCCGGTAGAATTATTACTGTATGCTGCGTTTACTGGGGACATGGCAATTTTAGAACTTGGTCAGTAATACCAGACATGTGGAAAACTGTTGGGCAATAGTCCTAACTAAACGATACAGCACTTGAAATTCCGAAAAGCAAAGATGGCACAATTAATAATAATACACGGTTTAGGAAAAATATACTGACGCCCCATGTGATTTTATTGATCGTATGACTTTTTACTAGGTAGACGTTGTCTAAAACTTCGCTAGAGCGTATAACACTCTAATATATGGTATCATCTTGGAGATTCTGTATGCCAAAAAATTCATATTTTGGAAAAAATATGTAATTACTTAATTACTATGTGTGCGAGTTGGTCATCGCTCTGTGGTTGGAAGGAATCCACTTTTTTGTTTCACCCTGTATGTATGTAGTATGATGATAGGTTAGACATTTCGTCTTCCAATCCATTTATGACTTGCTAACTCGCCATAAGGAAAAATAAATCATGCTTAAGATTGTAAGAAGTTACTTGAGGGTGACTTCCTCACGGTACGAGTCCATCTGAGCTGACGGTGTAAAATAACACACAAAGCTACTCCTCAATATCATTATGTCTGTAACCCATTTTCTTGTGTTACTGACGTAATTACATATATTATAGTGATTGTCATGTCAATTATAAGCCTGCAAGAGCAGAAGCATGATGACGATTAAAAACTTAAACAGTAGACTACAATTTATCTGGAGCTCCTGTCTCGCACATTTGGCTACCATCAGACACAATGATGCCACTGTTAAATGATATGAATAATATACGTTGTTTTATTCAGCCAGATTATGAATCTAACGTGGACCGAGCCATTGCTTTTGCCGCTTTTGTAGCCTAGTGTTTTTGAAATTTCATTTTTGTGTTTGATTTTCAGGTGCAGGCACCCAATGCCGAGTCCCTCCGATTTGGAAACGGATGCTTGCTGAAGGCATCGATTTTCTCCTTCTTCTCATTTTGAAATTTTTCTTCACTTATATTCTCGTCAACTATTTGGATGTGCTGTAAGTTTATCTCTTAAATAACAATTACTTTGACTTTGACGCGATCTGAATTACTAGCTCTCGATCTAGCGTTTATATATATATATATAAAAAGGTAGAGCCATAGTCTTAAAAACGTATTACAACCTACAGCCCTACTCCCCCTCCAAAACCAACCGAAGAGGATAGAAAAAATACGGCCATACTCGTATATGTAGAAATCTATTTTATTTTTAAAAAATGCGATAGCTTCAATACAATAAAGATTTCAAAAATTATTTTTGTATCAAACTGCAAATAAAATACGAGTCACGAGCGCTTTCGTCTGTTACGACATCATCTGGTGACCAGATGATGTCGTAACAGACGAAAGCGCTCGTGAGTTGTATTTTATTTGTAGTTTCATACAAAAATAATTTTTGAAATCTATATTTCACAATGACTACAAACATCCTTAATAATTTATGTATGTAATTTCAATACAATAGCTTCTATATGACTGTAGAAATGTTATGCAAGATTTATTTTTAAAAAATGAAACTTAGTATAAACATCTAAAAAAAAATTTTTAAATAAAAAAAGAAATTGCA
Organism: Pachypsylla venusta; assembly: GCA_012654025.1. Taxonomy (NCBI): domain Eukaryota; kingdom Metazoa; phylum Arthropoda; class Insecta; order Hemiptera; family Aphalaridae; genus Pachypsylla; species Pachypsylla venusta. Next base: position 39,587,980 of record CM022874.1, read on the forward strand.
ATGTCTCACTGAATCGTTCTTATATTCTTCTTTTCAGAGATTTCACCGAGCTTCAGTATTCCCAGAACTTTGACATGAAGACTTTGTATTCTCTAACTCAGCAAATTCTACTCCTGGAAGGTTTTCATAGGATTGTGGTTATACTTTATGAGGTATTATTGTTTAAGAGCACCCTCCTGCTTCGACAGACGCCTGAAAGGCACGATTTTTCTGTATAACTACAGACATTTCCAAAATACTACCCGGCTTTGCTTGGCGCCTTAGAGGTACTGTCTTTCCGGTGTTGCTATTATACCCACAATCATTTGAAATAGTTTAGTGCCGATAGTAAAACTCTCTTTAAAAATGATGATATCCGTTATGCCCAACATCATGTTGTTGTTGTTGTAGTAGCGGTGTTCCTCTTAAAATCAACTCTTCCTCCATTTCTAAATTCAGGTTTGGAAAAATAGTAGAAATAGATTGCTATGAGTTACCGAAAAGGTTTTGATGGTCCTTGGCTGGAACTGCGATGTTGTGCATTCCAGGTCGTCCTGGTACTTAGAACCGACTATCGTAAGGACGCCCAATATCATTTAAAATGGTTTGGTACCGATTGATAAGGCTTTTTTTTTTTTTTTTNTTTTTTTTTTTTTTTTTTTTTTTTTTAGTTAGCGCGGGCAAGAAAAACACGCTTTGTCTTCATATATTAATCAGTCCCAGGATGATCCCGAGAATTTTGTAATGCCTTATCCGATTTCCAATGTCTAAAATTAAAGACTGTAGCAATGCTATATAAAACTTTTCCGCCTTTTTATTGAAATAACGGTAGAACCATTATACAGAATCGATTAACAGTATATAAAAAAAAAAAAAAAAAAAAAAAAAAAAAAAAAAAACATGAATGTTGTACTAGGGAGACATTTCATGATACATCCTTCATTATTCAGGTCATCTTTGTTTTGTAAAAGAAAAAGCATTGTGTATTCGATTTTTGCATTAAATAACTATTTACTCCCACTTGATTTTGGTTTATTATTTTTAATAATGAACCATTGGAATCGTCACGAAAAAAAATCCCTCTCAAAACTAGATTTTTTCTTGGTCGAATAGAATAATAATCGAGTTTTTGATAACCATGATAGTGTCCCCCTTGATATCATGAAACTTAGCTCGATTTTTTTGTTCATATATCTAACAGGGCCCCGAACGAGATGTTTGACAATCATATTTAGTGGGACCATCCTGCACATATATAGGGTGACGCACGAATTATGAACAGTCGACGAAAATCCTTCAAACAAAATCTTGATTTATCCATGAAAGACATTAAATAAAAATACATGTTTCGACGATTTTTGAAATTCGAAACCTCAAAATATTGAGCCCCATTTTCTTTCTTTTTTAAACACCCGGTTTTTCTAAATTATTTGCATTGTTTCCAGGCATTTTGTTTGTCTCACTCTCCAGTACACGATGGTATGGGAGGATCTACTGCTGGTAAATCTCTTCTCAAACTCCGCGTCATTCGTGCCGACACTATCGTTCAAGTACAGGGAAACATTATAATTGCTTATCCTGGAACAGATTTGACATTTACAAATGCATTCATAAGGTCCGTGGCTAAAAATGTTCATGTAGTTTTTATGATACCTATAAGTTATATATTTTGTGTTTTCCCGTACAACAGAACAGGTTATGATTTATTATCAAAATCAATTGTTGTTGAAGAACCAGTTGTACGGACAGTATAAATAAAACATCTTTCATATTATTGGACGGATTTTTTAAACGTTTCAATAATTTTCCGTTTGTAGATGATCTGTGTTTACGGGTTGGAACCGGGGAGGAGTGTCGGGCAACAAAAACTTATGTTTATTCAAGAAAAAAAAAAAGTTAAATATATATATATATATACATATTTTAAAAAACTCGTTTTTTTTTTAATGAGTCCATGTTGACGGTTTTCTTTAGAGGCATGGCCGTATAAACGTTTCCTAACCTCTCTAATTGGTTTAAAATTGATAAAAAAAATTCAAAGGGTTGCCAGACACTCCTCCCCGGTTCCAGAACCCTGTGTTTACTAGATACCCCGTTCTTTCCGTATGTACTTTTTAAATGTTACTTATACAATTTTGTAGTCTGTATTTCATAGGTTGGAAATTGGACATGAATGATACACATAATTAGATCAATTAAAATAATCATTACGTCATTTTGACCCTCATATCTATGCGAATACACAGGAAAAAAAAGTAATGATATAGTTTTTTTTTTGCGTTATAGAATAGGATTATTTTGTATGTAATATCTGTTTCAAGAGAATCCTCAATAGAAAAAGCGGGTCGCAGAAATATAATCTGAAGTAAATGTAGCATGCACGATTGAGTGAAACATAATCTCCTAGCCACTCGAGAAGTGGGGTGTACCTTTTGAAGATTCCCATCTATGTTTTCCCTGTTGTCAGCAATATCGGTTGGTAATAAATAAAAATGAACTCTACCAATGTGACACATGAGTTTACTATTTTACTGAAGAAAAAAAAATATCACCCAAAAATGTATATATAAGTTTCAAGGGACCAACATTCCAAATTTCAAAATCTGTCAGCGCTAAGTTGTAAAAATTAAAAGACGTGCCGCGTGACGGACAATTTTTTTTTTTTTTTTTTTTTTTTTTAATTATTATTATTCTACATACCTACCTAGAAAAGGAAAATATCGAGGGGGTATTTTCTTTCGTGATGATTCCAAAGGTTCATTATTGAAAATGATGAACCAAAATGTAAAGTTAGGCTTTTTTTTTAACGATGCATAGGTCTCGGTCCAAATGTGATTTTTTTAAGAAAAATTATTATTTTGTCAACCAACATTTCTGTTTTAGTCATGTCAGAAATCCCAGTAAGAAATTACAGACTAAAGTTCCGATTTCTCTCATTTGTAAACTCTACAGTTTAAACAAAATCTCTTGCCGGACAAATAATATTATTCGAGACGCAAGACAAAAAAGTTCCAAATTTGTCCGCCGTGTCAATTGTGTCATTTAAAGTTAAAAAAATTGATGTTACTTGGTGTGAGGGTTCCATTTTTTTTTATTGAATTTACTTTCAATCTGTGATTTTTGTTTTGACATCAACTGTGAATACAAGTAAAACTATAGTATTATTATTATTTTGAAAGTAGTTGGACTCTATTGAGACCGATTTGCAAATATCACTCTGATCTTTGTTTAGATCTATTGTGACCAGTATTTCTAAGAAGGAGGATATGGAGTTAGATTCGCATCCTGATTACAAATGCACCGCCTCATCCAACTGTGCTACTGAGGTTGTTTAGAGCATACATTTATGAAGGTGGACCTCGTAGATATCCAGGAAACCATAAGAAAAGTTTTTAAGAAATACAGAGGTTAGAAATAAGTTGTCTTTTGACTTTACCTCGTTGATTATAGTAGTTCCCCACAGATCACTAAATTTAAGCAACTTTCAAAACATTCGGATGGTGGCTATCTCGGGGAAATTTGTTAGCTGTTTCAGGGTGCACTCAGCCAGGTTACCCGGTGACAAGACCTACTTGTGACAATCGAGTAGTTTTTGTTGATAACGAAACGGCAGGGAAGTCCTACATTAACCTCACCCAGTCTGGAATGGGCCGGGAATAACGAGCACCACGTGGGCGTAAAACCTTACTAGTTGTTTCTTAACTTCAGGGATACTACAGAAAATGGTGTATTCAACGTTCCATTGATGCTAGCTTAACTTAGTTGTACAATAGTGAGGGGGGGTGGGTTAAAAGCTGTTCCAAAAATCAATCGTCTTTCAAAAATTGGTAAAAATCATATTCGTATTTTTTTTATTAATGGTAATTGAAAGACGTTTAATTATTCATTAAAATTTCAAACAGTTTCAGAGATAATTCAAGTTAACATAAAACTGGTATATGAAAAATCTCCCCGATTTAACGATGTAAAAAACATCACAAAATTGTATTAGAGATGTTGTTATGTTCTCCTTAAATTCAACTGTTCCAGAAATGGGATCCGGATTGAGGTTTGGGAAAAATGGTAGAAATAGGATGATATGAGGTTACCAAATACGTTTTATTGGCCCTTGCTTGGCTGGGGGGTGTTCCCCTTAACTGTTGTTGTAGGGGTGTTCCCAAAATCAACGATTCTGCCTTTTTTGGAAAATAGTATAAATATCTTAATACATCATACAAACATTTTATTACAGCCTATGTCTACAAAGAATTTAAATATTTTTTCTCTAATAGTGAAACCGGAAATTGTTTTTGTAGCGGGCGGTTTCAAATATTTTACCCATTTTTACATCCAGTTTTGGAATGATGGTAGAAATAGGTTGATATAAGGTTACCGAAAAGTTTTTAATTGCCCTTGGCAGGAATTGTGATGGTATACGTTTCCAGGCCGTCCTAGTGCGTAGAACTGGCCATTGTGAGAACATTTCATTGGAGATAGGGGGATTCCTCGTAGTTTTCAAGATTTTTTTGAATGTGTGACAGAGGTATATTTTAAGAACCACCAATTTTTTCCTTAATCTTAAATTATGTACCTAAATTCAAAATTACATACATTCTGTGTGTTACTTACTTTTAAATAAAGATTTATATTTTTAATGTCTCAATAGACAATTGACATCACGTCATTTAAATGCTATTTTTACTCAGGAATGAATGTGTATTTTGGCTTTTTTTCTCACCCACTAAATTAAGAGAGTGAGGAATAGGCGATTCTATAATATTACTATCGTCAAATTGGGCCCCAATTTTGGAAATTAATATAAAAAAATGGTTGTTGATTCACATATTTTGTTAACCAAACGAAAGGAAAGTCTAATTTCAACACCACGTTTTTTCTTCTTTGCGTCTTTTATTACCCAGATATCTCTCGAACGCCTTATCCGATTTGGAAGAACTTTGGTACGGACATTCATAAAATTAGCGAATACGGCCCACTAGGCTGTATTGGGCTTCCCTGGGCCAGATGGTGGCCTTTTTAAGTGAATGAGGTATACAGTTCACAGAACTATTATTTTACATTTGAGATGAATGTAATCGTCGCATCCTATCGACGTCGATAAGAGAGCCCAAAATATTTAAAAGACTGTTATTATTTATAGAAGATGTTCACCACAGCTTGGGGAAAGAACTTTGTAAACAAATGTTGTTATTTGAAATAAAGATTCTATTCTATTCAATCTTCCTATTATGGGTTGGTAAACAGTAGTATGTGGATTCAATCCCAGCCAACCCATATAATTTTATCTTCATGAATTTGAAATATTTACTACATAATAATAGCACCCAGAAAGCTGCCGATGTGAAGGGACTCTTCAGTCTGGGTAGTATAAATGCATGATCAATGAGAACATTTTTGTTTTTAACTCAAATCTATGAATGAAATTATGCCAAACTTGAAACCTCCAATACAGAATATTTCCATTTTTTCAGCAATTTAAAATCAGCTGATTTCAAAACGAGGTCCATAAACCCGATATATTAATACTTCTTACATCACTTTCTTCTTTGATATGACCAAACAAGAATAGCTGGCCACGCATTGCGTCTTAAATATACCTTACCTAAAATACAAAGCGTCATCACGATGCGCATATCATATCGAATTGAAAAGAAAATGACTAAACTTGAAACTTTAGCGCTAGTATAAGTGAAAAAAAGATAAATTTGGAATCGGTACACAACAACATCCTTATAGAGCAATAACGACAGAAATAAAAAAAATACGTACTTATTATGCATACTGTAACCTAAACATGGGAAATTATGTTATTGCAGCGGTGTTCCTCTTAAAAATGCTGTTCTTTCCATTTCTAGCTTCGTGTTTTAAAAAAAATTGTAGAAATAGATTGAGGTTACTGAATTTTTTCGGGAATTAAAATTATGTCACTGGTTGATGTGCATAGTTTTAATCCCTGCTTGTGGTGTAGCAGACCCTTGCGGCTGTCCACATCTAACTGTATGGGTTTGTTTTTCTGCCTAAAATATTATTCCCAGTAGTTCGATAGTCACCGACACGACACAGGAAAAAAATATCCTTGCTGCTAGGGTGGAGAAAATAATCAACTCTGATTAGTTGAAAAATATAGTTGTGTTGACGGGTGTCGGACTAGTGGAAATGGGTATCGGACTAGTGGAAATGCTCTATTCGTTATGCGCATACCATCGCATGTCTCATTTCCGCCTTTCATTTCTCTGTTTAACAAGTTCATCTCATTTCCGCCTTTCATTTCTCTGTTTGACGAGTTCATCATAGATTGATTTTGTCAGTGGATATATAAAATTATAATTTGCATTGATAAAAAATTCTTCTAAATCTACATTTTGTGCCTTTTCATATTCTGTAGCTTGGAGTAGCATATCAAGCGTGTCCAACTCTTTCACAAATTTGGCTTCACCAGATTGCTGCTCCTCATATTCCTGAAGAAGAAAAAAATCATTGTCCCTCAGACTTAACCCAAACAACAAAGAAACTTACCCTAAATAAACTACAGGGTTAAACTGAAAAACGTTATCACAGGACTAGGATAGGTAGAACACAAATTACTTTATTCAGCATATGCACTTTTCGCTTTGTTATAAAGATGGCGGCCATTTTGTAAATTTCGACCTTACCCCACAAAATCACTTGTAACTTTTTTGGCTGCAGATAGATAAATATAGTTTAAACCAGCGAAACAAATACAAAATTGTCGTAAATATTATTACAAAAAAAGTTTCGAAGCTTTGACGTCGTTTTTCATTTGATTGTCTCAAAAACTTAATTAATTTGATTTCTTCGGGATTTTGCACTGAAATTTGGTCCGACAAAAATTAACTCAGCGAAAACGACATATTATGCTGAATAGAGTAATTTGTGTTAGAAATGACGTGTTCTACCTACCCTAGTTCTGTAATAACGTTTTCCATGTATATATTTTCTACCCTGGACTTTACATTTTCCCTTTCAGAAACTTACCCTAAATAAACTATACATTTTTTCTCCTTGCCTTTGACAAAGATTTTTCAATTGTTGCATGGCCTCGTCCTCTCTCCGATGTTTCTCCTCCTTGCTGACTCCACAAAATGGTGTAATGTCACCTACAATACACTCCGCCATATCATGCAGTATAGCTAACTCCATACATCTGGGAAGAGAAAATAGAATTTTCGAGATTTGATTTCGAATTGAATTTCCATAATTACAAAAGAGCTGATTATATTTTTGATAAGAATATCCGTTTTATAATATAGATAAAAATTGGGGGCTTAACTCATTCAAGCCGGGATGTCAATCCTAGGATTTAGTAGCCCCATGCTTAGTTTTCAGCAGCCTGGGTCGTCTGGGAGGATGAGCAAATTGCTTTGCACGTCATTTTTGATTGCTACTGGAGACAAAGCATGGGGCAAAAACATCTTGGGGTTGGCTTATGTAGTAGTAACTTTTAAATAAATTAAAGAAAAATACTTACCAAAAACACTATTTAATTATTTAAGAAGAAACTATTTTCGAATCATTCGATTCATCATCAGTGTAGTCGAGACAACTTCCATCCTTCGACTCGACTAGACTGATGATGAATGATTCGAAAGTAGTTTCTTCAGAAATAATTGTAAATAGTGTCTTTGGTAAGTTTTTTGTTTCAATTTATTTAAAAGTTAATATTTTTAACACTTATAATTAATATGTTAGTCAAAGATTTATGTAGTAGGTAGTTCCATCTTTAGTATCCAGTTGCAATCAATAATGACGTACGAAGCAGTTTCCTCATCTTCTTAGCAGAGTCACAATAAACAGTGATTAGGCTGGTGGCTTATCCGATATTTTTAAAGGCAAGGACCCGATACGGGTCTCAAAAATCGAGAATAATATATATATATATATAAAAACCATGTAGGTCGATCAACCTTCAGTATTATTATCAAAATAGCTGTGACAATTTACACAAATGAGTAACACGTCCAAATGATCAAAATTTACTATCGCCACGATGGATATCCTGTATGAACGATTTGAGGGTATGGAATTGGGCAGTAAGATCTTGCCATTGAAAATTGGTACATTCGGATCCAAATATACGTCGTGACGATAATGAAGTTTTATCGTTTGAATCGTGTTACAAGATACACGATTTCAGTTACAGTTACACGATTGAGCACCACGCCCAGATTACACAGATAGCACCGAAACAACATGGCCACACAGGCTGCAAACATTGACCGCCCCGCCTCTTCTTGAAAACACCTATGCATACCTAGTTCTGTTGAGATCAGTGGTCTCCTCATCCAGCAGGAACGTCATTACTGCCATTCTGTACATATGTCCAGCAATGGTTTCAGGATCATCAATGTTTCGCCGAACCCATCCTGTTCTTTTGATGTGCTGAAAAAAAATGTTGAAAACTGGTTGTTGGGCTAGCATATTAAGGTTTTGATTTATTATTTTGAACCTTTGGAATCATTACGAAAAAAATAATAAAAATTTTATATTTTAAGTTTCTAGGTATGTAGAATCCAAAATAGAATAAAATATCCGTTTATTTTTTTTGTGCAGACAGTCATGTGTATAGAGTTGCATACTAAAATTTTGGTACAACCATATATCACGTTGAATTTACAAGTTCTCGTTACATTTGAAGTAATGTAACCTCGGATGTGGACAGTAATCGGAAGAGGCCGTTGGATCTTGTCCTCGTAGGATGCATTCACTCCCACGAGGACAACTGAGTTGTTGTAGCGGTGTTTCTCTCAAAATCATGAATTTTTAACCCTTTTTAGTTTCAGGTTTAAAAATTATGATAGAAAAATGGTGATATGAAATTAACTTTTAAAACAAAATGAACAAATCACCAAAAACACTGACCTTCGACTCAACTAGACTGATATGATGAATCGAAGGATTCGAAACCAGTATCTTCATAAATATTATAAATAGTGTTTTTAGTAAGTGTTTTGTTCGAATTTATTTTAAAAGTTAATATTTTTTAACATTTATAATTAACATGTTATTGAAAGATTTGATATGAAATTGCCGAAAAAGTTTGGATGGTCCTTGGAACTGTTTTGGTAGGTGTTCCAGGTCGTCCTGATACGCAGAAACGGCCATTTTAGGGGCGAGGACAACTGAACAGATGATATAAATTCAGCGGTACGTAACGACATTAGACATATAAAAACTGTCATTTTCGGCTTCGTGGTCGTAAATTACCTTCAATTTTCCGATTTCTTCAAGAAACAAAAGATGGTCAGCGGCTGCTTTTGCCATTACTAGTGTATGGAAATATCACGCGTCAGTAACCTGAAACAAAAATTACCTTTATGAATTCCTTAATACATCAAAGAACAAAATACCCGATAAGAACATGAATTATTTTAAAGCAGGATTAGAACACGCAATTCTAAAATTAAATTTAAAAATATTAATTCCTGTTAAGTTCTCAACCTATTCCTACCATTAAACTTACTAAGAACAAAAGCTTAGGAAAATTTACTAATTCTCAGTTTGGGTGTTGTACTGAATTAAATTACTATTAAAAAAATGTCTAAAAAGAATACAAGAGGGAAAAAGTAGCCGAAGAAGAAATGATGACTCAAATGATACATTTATTGATATGATCTCCAAAAAAATTGCCGAAAGTGTTTGCAAGGAACTGAAAAAAAAATAATTGCCCTGGAAAATAAAACTAAAATTTTAGAATTGGAAAATCGGAAGCTAAAAGACAAGCTCCAAGTAGACCAATACGGACGTAATAACACAATTTAAATTTTTGGAATTAGAGAAGATGAGAATGAAAAGACCGATTAAATAGTAAAAAGAATTATAAATGAAAAAATGAATATTGAAATAAAGAATGGGGAAATTAACGAATGTCATAGAATTGGGAAAAAAATTATAGATAAAAATAGATCCATAATTTTCAAATTTGTATAAAAGAGATGAAGTATATAATGCAAAATTAAAAGGAACAAAAATAACTATGCACGAAGACCTTACAAAAGAACGAAAAGAGCTAATTGACATATCGAATGACCACGGATTCCGCCAAGCCTGGACCATAGAGGGGGGGGGACCATTTATATCGCAAGTAATGGAAAAAAGATACCTTTTCAAAACTTTGATAACTATTTGAAATTCAAAAACAACATACTCGAACAAGATTCATGCAACATTCATTCATCATCATAACCTCATATTCAAAAATCATCTTCGTTGATTTTTCGTTAAGATTTCCTTTTTGTTTTTTTTAAACATTCAATATCCCCCCTCTAATTTAATTTATTTTTCTGTCTTTGAATTTGACTCACACTTAGTGAGATCCGTCTTTTTCAAAGATTCCATTAATACATCAATAATTAGCATCATTATTTATTTTTCTGTCTTTGAATTTGACTCACATTTAGTGAGATCCGTCTTTTTCCAAGATTCCATTAATACATCAATAATTAGCATCATTATTTATTTTTCTGTCTTTGAATTTGACTCACATTTAGTGAGATCCGTCTTTTTCCAAGATTCCATTAATACATCAATAATTAGCATCATTATTTATTTTTCTGTCTTTGAATTTGACTCACATTTAGTGAGATCCGTCTTTTTCCAAGATTCCATTAATACATCAATAATTAGCATCATTATTTATTTTTCTGTCTTTGAATTTGACTCACATTTAGTGAGATCCGTCTTTTTCCAAGATTCCATTAATACATCAATAATTAGCATCATTATTTATTTTTCTGTCTTTGAATTTGACTCACACTTAGATCCGTCTTTTTCCAAGATTCCATTCATTCCATTAATACATCAATAATTCAACCATAAAAAAATGTCTAAAAAGTGTCTCATGTCTGAACCATAAAAAAATGTCTCATCATTATAAATATTATCAGCATCATTATTATTACAACAATAATCATCATTAACATCATCCTACATTATTCTCATCTTCCACTGACTGAATTATAATTAATTCAGTCTTTAGATGAGAGTTAATGCATTCAATCATTTATTTCACTTCCATCTCTCACAAGCATTCATGAAATCATTGTTTATAATGCGATAGAGGGGGGAAAAAATGTTATTGAAAAAATAACTAATATATATATAAATGATGAAAAGAAAAAGAAAAAAAAAAAGGTACGGAAAACCGTTCTAGACTTTCTCCTCCTTAATCATTATGTCAGACTACCGTCGAATGTAGATGTTGCTCTTCTAAAGATATTGCTCTTCTTTGGTGATATTAGTATTTTTTTAAATATTGACAGCCCTCGGCTGTGTAGGTTGCTCTTTAGTGATAGTATTATTTTAAAAAATAAACCCATGTGTCACATTAGCAGATTTTTTTTTATTCTTAGAATTATACAAGACAGTATTGACTGAGTAGGATGAAAACTAGAGTGGCAGATTTAAGGGACGGCAAATTTCAGGGGCTAAAATGTCTGCCAAACACCAAATATTGTCAAATATAATACTTGGATGGCTGTGCATACCAAATTCTATCAAAATCAGACAAATTTTATGTTTTTTTTTTTTTCATTTTTGGGCCCTGCCGGGGCCCCAAAAACAAAATTTACCAAAAATTGTCCAATATAATTCTCAGGTGACTCAGAATAGCAAATTTTATCAAAATGGAACGGACGACTTTTATATTTTTAGGCCCCTGTCGTGGCCCCAAAACCAAAATTTCTTCAAAGTACCAAAAATTGTCCACTCCTATACTTTTCTGATTGAGTATACCTATTTTAATTAAAATCAGACGACTTTTCTATTTTTACATTTGTGGGCCCCTGCCAGCGCCCCAAAATCAAAATTTCTACAAAATACAAAAATTTGTTCACTTTACTACTTGGGTGACTGTGTATACCAAATTTAATTAAAATTGGACGACTTTTAAATTTTTACATTTTTGGGCCCTGCCGGGACCCCAAAATCGAAATTTCTTCAAAATACCAAAAAATATACAATAAAGGTGACTGTTCATACAAAATTTGATTAAAATTAGAGGACTTTTACATTTTTTTTTGGACTCTGTTGAGGCCTCTTAACGGGGCCCCTGTTGAAGTTACACCTCCACAGACCAATATCTTTAGCCATATAAAAAGATGGTTTTGATTTTAGAGATTTGGTGCAATTGCGACGTTCTTAGTCCTGAACCGAGGGGGTGGAATCTGAATAAAAGTAAAAAACAGTGATTATTTGATTAACTAATTTCCAATCCCTGTCGGCTGTAGACATTACTTTTTTTTAATATGTCATATGAAATTAATAAACTGTTTTCTTTTAAAAGGGATTTCCATTTTAAGGACTTTGTTTGGCCCCTGGTGGTGCCCCTGTCAGAGATACGCCCGCGTGAGACCATTTATTTTAGATAAAATGATTCCATAATTGCTGATTTTAAATTTCATCAAAATTGGTTATGTGGTTTAGATTTTAGAGATTCGGTCCCAAAAAAGCTGTTCGGGGCCCTAGGGGCGCTATCGAGAAAAAGAAAAATATGGGTCGGGCTTTTTGCCTATAGATGACGTGTGCCAAATTTTAGCGAAATCGGACCAGCGGTTTGGCTCCCAGAGCTCTGCACACGATTCCGTACGTACGTCCAACGTCCACGTGGAACGTTCAAAATATCGGTTTTTTTGGACCCCATGGCTCCAAATATTTCCAAACTTCAAAAATGACCCAAAATAGTGAAAATATGGCCCAATAGCAATAAGAAATGACATATTCGATCCTTATTTTGGATTTGCGGTTCCGGTCAGACGCATGCGCGGATATTGCCCTCTTGTTTTGGGGGGGCACAATCGCACAATGTACCTAATAGAAAATTTGGAGGGGGGAGGGACTCGTAACCTAGGGACTGGGGGTTCGAGTCCTGGGCAGTACTTTTTAATGCAATGTTTATCGAGGTACGATACCTAATTTGTTAAAAGCTTTAGAGCTTACCGCCAATGCTTATCATAAGGGTGATAAGCGATTTTATAAGTGACGAAAAAAAGTGCCATGACGGATGACAGAATTTTTGACGATTTTTTATTTACGTATTTCTATTTAGTCTCAGGATTGGGAATTTTTTAGGGGCCTGTGCCTCCCCCTTCCCCTCAATGGGATAAAAAACACAGCGGATCACTATCCATTTGATTTTTTTTTTTTTTTTTTGTGATTGATT
>CM022874.1:39635027-39654578 GCA_012654025.1 Pachypsylla venusta
TGTGCATACAGTCTTATTTTTTGCGAGGTTATGCCTCGGAAAAAATATTACCATTTCTATGATATCATAGGAAACTCTACAACTATTACTCTCGGGAAATGGTGGTTTACTTTTCAAAAGAGTCATAAATCGAGAACGTTGTGACATCTAAATCTTTTGATAAGTTTCCTGGGAGCTTCCAATATATTTTGGTAATGGACAGACCATTCAGGTATTTGTTTTACACTTTTTTATCTCTCACCGATATGGTTATGATTTTCTTAACAAAATTGATCAACATTCAACAAAATCGGTCAAAACATAGTGACTGTTCAAACTTTGTAAGAGTTTCTCTAGTCAATAAAAGCCTGCTCCTAGTCCGTTACCATTTGGGCTACAATAAAGTAAACACTTTTGATTGTTTTTTTGTTTTAATTAGCGGTTATAGGGGTTCACACAAAATATGCGTATTGATTAATCCAATCAAATGTGTTAGTGTGACATGTACCATTTGTACCATGTTATTCAGCAGGAAAGAACAATGCTATTTGATAGGTCTTACTTGTACATTTGGTTGATTTACGGAGCATTCACACTACACAGTTAAAGTGACAGTGCTCTCGGACGCCGTACCGTGATCTTCACAGTGATTTGANATTTAATCGTGAAAATTAACCTTCTACTTTCAAATAAACCACATTTTAAGTTTGTAAGTTGCTCAGAAAATAAATAACACTATCTGTCTGGTCCCTACATTTTTTCCTCTCTGATATTATACCAATACATACCGTGCAAGCATCCCGACCCCCTTCCAGTGCACCTCCACATAGTTCAGTATTTACAACACTATTTGGTAAATATTTATTTTTTCAAATCAATGGTCTACACTGTTAATTTTTGATGATATCCAAAGTCACTTTTTGAAGGACTTCACCCGGGGCACCACCTACAAAAAATAAAATGAATGATAAAATCTTTTACCGCGATGTTTTATTTTGTTCTGGACTGCAGAAACCTTAAAAAGTCTCAAAATAACTGATTTGTATATACTGGCCACAAGTTTAAAAAATGTTTTATATTTCCAGGAGAATTGGAAAGAGAAAACAGTTTTTATCTTTGAGTAAGAACAAGTCACAATTTTCATCCGATTTTGACGAAATTTGGAATACATGTTTAGGGTATGAAGGAAATTTGCTGTTTGTTGTGTTGGGGGCCTTGGTCCCCCCCTGGGTACCCAATATTGTGTTTTTTGAAAATGATTTTTATCTTTTTAGCGGTTTGTTGCAGAAATGTAAAGTTTTGATATGTGATGGCTGGTGTTAAGGGCTTTTCGATTTTAAACATTGTGGGAGCACTCTCCCCCCTTGGAGGGGGGGGCCCCCAATATTATGTTTTTTGAAAATAATTTTTATCTTTTTAGCGGTTCGTTGCAGAAACGTAAAATTTTGATATGCGATGGCTGGTGTTAAGGGATTTTCGATTTCGATACTTTGAGGGCCCTCCCTTCCCGGGGGGGGGGGAGGGTCTCCATTTTTTTTATTTGATTGAGATATTTTTTTCTATTAATGACTGCAACACTAACGTGCACACCTGATCCACTAGTTATACTCTGTTTCTATTTGGTCCTCGCCGTTTGGTGAAGCAACTTGGTTTCCTTTTTTATCTTCTTCTTTTTCCGGTGTATCAATTCCTAGGATCTCCCAACGGGGTGTCTTTGTAGGGATATTCTCTTTGTAACTGCTCCAGATAGGTCGGTCATCTACGTCTGTAAAAGAGGTCAATATTGGTCATGTACAAGCTATCTATATCTTCTTGTACTTCACCCTTTCCCAATTTTATTTGGGGTTGGCGTTGCTTTCCTTAATTCTACCATGCCCATGCCATACTCTTTTGTTAGATGCCTACTATCTTTCGCTGTAACACTTTTCTGGTAACCCTCGCTTGTTTCTCACAGTAGATATTAATTGAAACTACGTAGAAACTCGCTTTTTGCTGATGATCTCTCATCGTTGGTTTGAAGCAGTTTCTTTTTAAAGGCTGGATGTCCTTCCCAACACCAAATCTTCTGTATTTACATGGGCTTAGGACCGTCACCTGACGAAGCTGATTTGGTCCCCTCGGTGGCTACATTCAAGCTATCTATATGAGGTGAACGAAATAGGTATCTTTTTATGTTATTCTCCATCTTATCTGAATCTGTTTTAATTTCAAATAACATTAATTTTAGGTACAATGATGTGTAATGCGGGATTGTTAAAAAAATCACATAATGTGTCTTGCATCAAAAACTTTTTTTTCTAGACAGCGTCCATGGCTTTTTGAATACAGCAGTTCCCGTTCGATCACTGAGGTTAAGCAACGTCAGAGAGGCTGTACCATGTGGGTGTCCACGTGGGTTCGCGCCCTTGTGATGCTGGCTATTTTTCCGGCCCAACCCAGGCTGGGTGAGGTCAATGTGGGTAACTGGTTTGCAAGTTTCCAGCGAATGGAGTATAAAACCCCCGTCTCGCTTCTCGAATGACCAATAGATGTTAGACGTTAAAAAGAAGAAGAAGAAAAAAAAAGATAAAATGTTTTCGTGGCGTATTTTGAAATATGTGAGGGTCTAAGCAACTAATGAAATTTTTTTACTACCAATTTCAGACAATTACACTAATTTTAAAAATGAGAAGGGTTAGATCACTGAAGTTAAGCAAAAGCCAGCGAGACCATGTGGGTGTCCACGTGGGTTCGCGCCCTCGTGATGCTGGCTGGCTATTTTTCCGGCCCAACCCAGGCTGGGTGAGGTTAATTGTGGGTATATTCAAGCCTCTTATGGGCTTTTTGTGCTTGTCAATTGTGGGTAGCTGGTTTGCAAGTTTCCAGCGAATGGAGGATTTACGAAAAAACAAATTCTTAGTGGTCAAGAACTTTTTAGTCAATTCTATAAATATAATGAATTCCAGCGAATGGAGGATTTACGAAAAAACAAATTCTTAGTGGTCAAGAACTTTTTAGTCAATTCTATAAATATAATGAATCCATACCAAATTTCATCCAAATCTCAAACAGATTTATCGTAGTGCAAAATGACAAACAAAAGAATAATATTGGAGTCAAAACTAGGCCTTCGTCTTTCGTTCTGTCTAAAAGAGTACATATCTTCAATATAAAGTCTACCTACCGAAAGGACGCTTTTGTTGACAACGGACAAACAATCCAAGAAAATCAGAACCAAATAATATCAGAAACAAGAAAAAATAAAAAACATTTCTCAAACTTTGATCCATTTTGTGACTTGGTAGTTGATCGGAAAACCGATTGGTTACTTACTCAAACAAATTTCCTGCCTCAAGTTCAAGGCGGTGCCAAATCGTGGGGAGGGGCGATTCACCATAAAATTCAGGAAAATTATTTATTGATAGGCAGCTACTTATTTCTTGCAGAAGATAATGACTATCAATGCAGACCAACCCGGGACAGTACTTATGAAGTATCATGTTTTTTTATAAAGAAAATCGAAAGTTCAGTGAGCAATGCCCCATGCTTTGTCTCCAGGCAAGTAGGGAGTTGCAATCAAAAATGACGTGAGAAGCAGTCTCCTCATTCTCCCCTCAGAGTCTACACAGAACCTGTTCTTGATGGAAGCCAAAAGTGTGCTTAATTTCTCAGACCAGAAGGACCAGTGATCAGGCCCGTGGCTAATCTGATAAATTTGCGACCGAGGGCGAGGATCTCAATAGGAAGGTCCCTGAAAAATGGCCATACTGTGTCCCGGCCCTAGGCGAAGGCCACCACTTTAGATGGTTTTCGAGCACTGCAAGACTGACACTTGAATTAACATCTTTAACAATCTCCGTAGTCATCACACTGAAATTGCACCCAGGAGATCCGGGTTCGATCACTGACGAGATCAGACTTTTCAAGTTTTAAAAAATCTTCAAATATTTCGATTTATAGACGCTGCTTTATTTGATTTTATTTATTCTATCTNATTTCGTTTTTGAATGTGGTACGAGGTGCACTCAGCCTTGTGAGGACAATTGAGTGGCCAATGTGAAGGTGACAACAAGTGGCAGTGTTATATGGTAGAATCAGTAGAGGAGATATTTGAATAGAGGGCTTAAAATAAAAAACTTTGTGACGCTGTGGTGAACCATTGAACATTGTGAAACACAAGAGTGTACCACAAACCACTATTAATTTGATTCTTTTTTTTTATTATTTGGCATAACGTCTCTTTAACATCTATTGTTCATTCGAAACTGGGATTTTACCTGCCATTCCCTGGAAACAAACCCAGCCTGGGTTGGACCGGAAAAATAGCCAGCNGATCCGGGTTCGATCACTGACGAGATCAGACTTTTCAAGTTTTAAAAAATCTTCAAATATTTCGATTTATAGACGCTGCTTTATTTGATTTTATTTATTCTATCTATCTCATTATGGTTTTACTTGACATAGTATCCGAATTTAACAAAATTACAAAAAATGTCTTTTAGCTGTTATATCCGCCCACCAGGGGTGCCATAACTTCGGCCCTGTATGACCTCTAATGCCCGTCGCGTCGTAATAAATATGTTTTCTGTATCATCTTAGATGTTTACATGAGCAGTACTGTTTATTCATATTATCATATCATTAGCAGATATGAACAGGTTTGGTGTTGCTTCCCATTGTGTATTGTACGAACATTCAAATTAAAATCTTGATAACATGAACGGGTTGAAGTTAAGACCCTCCAAATAATATCTCTACCTTTGAATTCCACTTACTTGTTTTAAGTATTTTTTTCTACAGAGGTGAAACGGTGAGGAAGCTATTTTGACGTATATACCCTCTAACTGTACGAAAGGTAATATTGGGTTCGATCACTGTATATACATGAAAATTTGAAACTTTTTTAATTCGGGGTGGGGGGGTCCGGAATTGTGTGCGCCACTGGGCCTCAGTGAGTCACTCAATCAGCTGATATGCCCCTAGCATAATATTGCCCCGACTACAAGTCGTTTTTTATTTTTTAGCGCTAGTGTATTGACACTTGCGCTAGAGTTTCATCGTCCCTCCGTTTCATGGCTTATATTTAGTAAGTTTTTCACTTTCTGCGCTATTCGGGTCAGGATCTGGGGAGAAGTAAATTGGCACACTTTTAATTTTTTCAGCCAATCTTAACCAAATTAGACAGGTTAGGAAACGTTTTTAGGGTCCTGTCTCTGTTGTGTATGTACAACCGTCCAAAATGGATCCATGACGGCCGCTTTCGAGTTTAAAAAAAAAAAAAAATTGAAAAGTGTGCCAATTTACTCCTCCCCGGATAAAGACCCTTCGTTATGATTAAAAAAATACAGTTGGTATACTGAATGACTGAATTTTGGAGCACAGATTCTTTTTTGTATGTAGGTACGTAATAAGAAAGGAAAAAATCAAAAGTTCAAGTGGAAGCAATTTACTGCCAAAAATGACGCTTCTTAGCGGGTTTCTATGCAATTATTTTCTGGAAAACTTAAGGAGATAACGAAAAATTATTGCAAAATCTTTTGAATTTCGTATTGCAAAATCTATTGACTTTCGTATTGCAAATTCTATTGACTTTTGTTTGCAAAATTTATTGACTTTCGTATTGCAAAATCTATTGACTCTCGAATTGCAAAATCTACTGACTTTCGTATTGCAAAATTTTTTGATTTTCGTATTGCAAAGCACAATAATAGAAATTCTATTGAAGTGGCTCCTTCATCTTCTCTTTTTATTCAAACGTACTTTGAGACAAAATCTAGTATTTTTTTATAGCAAACATATAAACTATTGAAAAAAATATTTGTGGCGATATTAAATCTACAGTACATTTTTTGCCAACTAAAAAGCAATTTTATTCAAGAACAAAACTACTTTTAAACATTGACTTATTGTGAAATCTAAATTAAAATATTTTGTTTTTTGTTTACTAAAAATATAACTAAGTTTGGTTTTGAGTTTATTTTGAAAATTTTAAAATTAAAAAAGAAAACCCTGTCGTGGGATAAAAATTGACAAAAATGATTTGGTTTTTCTAAAAAAAAAAAAAATCTAACTTAAATAAAATCATTGTAGTGATGATTAGTGGCAATAAAATGTAATTAATTAATAGTATAATAATAGCACAGGTTGTCCCAAAATAAACATGTAATCCTTTTAACAAACATACTAGAGCTCTAAAAAGGCCACCTTGCTTAAACATGTGTCTCGAAATAGCACATCTTGTTATCTCTTGGCAAGTGAGAAATTGTCACATTTAGCAGAATTAAGTAGATCAGTAGTGTTTATATTAAATATCTCACCCCTGCAAATAAACATTCATAATGCGCTCTCAATTAAATTTTGAGTCCCCGTTTGAGGGTTTGGATCTGTTTGTCGAAAGAGTCATGTTGGGATTTTTTTATGTTCATAACATGAATGCTTCGAATATTAAATCATAATTAAATTTTGATCAAAGACAAAAAAATATGTTTTTTTTTTTACCCTTGAGAGCCTCCATACTCCGCCCCTGGACATTGAGCCTTTTTTCAAAAGAAAGTACACGTTTGTTTATGGGAATAATTTTTCATCCCGTTCCAAGCGAAGCTGCCTTTAATTTCAGCTCCCGGTCTGTTTAAAAGGATTACATGTTTTTTGGGACATCCTGTAGCACTTTTTTTTTGCATAATTTGTCCTCTAGCACAAGTTAGGCTTGATTGAACTTGTAGATGTATAAATGTTGAGTGATTTAAATGAACTAGACCATTTGACTGAACTTTTGAACTAATTTAAGGTCCTGTAGTTCAGTAGTTCACACCCAACAAGCTAGTTTGTCAAATATTGAGTATCGCCCTGAATCTAGAAATGGGGCAACATATGATTTTAAGAGTGAAACCGCTACAACAACAACTGCAAGCAAATACGCGTCAATACGAGCGACTGATCCAAAAGAATGTAGGTTAATGGGAGCTCGAACACTGTAAGTGTATAACATATAGCACTTACAGTAGAAGCTCATCCACTGTAAGCGCTATATGTTATACAGTGTACGAGGTTCAGTCGCTCGTAGTCGCGCAAAATCGCCCTAATACAGTATGCCAAACAGATTGGCATTTGTTTGTAAATGGGTTGGTGGTGTAGTGGACGCTCGGACTTGTAAACAGTTCCTCCGAAATCACAAGCACGAAGTCGATTTTTTCCGAACCCGATGAGAATTGAAGCCGGGTCCCCCGGATGCAAAGACAGTGTGATATCCAGAAGACCTGGAGGCCTGCTTTCTTTGGTAAATTTTAAAGTCAACTTTATTTTATTAATTAAAACTCTTTGGTTAATCCCCCATTTTGAACTTCATACCTAAGTTCCATTCACTAATTAATTAAATTGTGAAATAAAAAATAATATAAAATTGACACTATTGATTCAGAGTTTAATTAATTAAATTAAAAATTAATCAGTCATTTCAGAAATCCCATAACTCAAAAATATCAACTTTTAAGGAGGCGAAGAAAACCTTTAATGGTGTTTTTTTAATTTGGCTTAACGTCTCTTTAACATCTATTGGTCATTTAAGACGAAGTTTCACCCTCCATTCGCTTAAAACTTGCAAACCAGCTACCCACGTTGACCTCATCCAGCCTGGGTTGGGCGGGAAATCACGAAGGCGCGACCCACGTGAACAACCACATGGTACAACCTCGCTGGACGTTGCTTAACTTCAGTGATCCAACGGAAACTGGTGTATTCAACGTGCCATAGACGCTGGCTAGTGGTGTTTCTGAAATGAACGCATATACTATCTCTTATGAATTCCATACAAATAATCCGAGTCATGTTGTTTCTATAAGAAATGATGCGTTTTCATCTCCTCCTTCCACTGATATCAATTCCGAAGAATTTCAGAAATGACTGGTTCAAATTAAAGTTAATAATTCATGCTGGTGAGCTTTTAACAGTACTCAGACTGTCATCATCAGACCAGAGCTATGATAGAACGATGTGAACACTATCACACAATTCGAGTTATGAAAGTGTTCACATCATTCTTATCATAGCTACCATCGGTCTAAGTATGACTAAGGAGGGGAACTTCATTGACGCATGAGTACTCATTAACCATCTGAAACGGTAGAAAACCGGCTCGGACCTTACTATCGAGCTCCTCGCCCTCAGGCACAAAAATAACAGATTGGTCACTGGCCTGACCACTGATCATTGTGGTCTAAGGAAACATCTGCACACTATGAGTTTCCATCCGGACCAAATTTTGTGTAGACTCTGCGGGGAGGATGAGGAAATTGCTTCTCACGTCATTTTTGATTGCAACTCCCTACTTGCGTGGAGACTAAGCATGGGGTAGCTACATCCCAGGCTTGACATCATCGAAAAATACCTAGCCAAAAAACTGATCAAGATTGCTCTGATCTTTGGCCTTGACTAGGCAAACTTGCTAATTTCCAAGTACAAAAAGCCCAATTGAGGCTTAGGTGCAGGGGCTAAAGAGAAATTTAGCTCACGAATATACAAATCTATCAAAGTTCTGTTCTAATTATGACAGTCTGAGTACCGTTTAAAGCTTACCAAGTTAATTTATTAATATTAGTTTCTAATATTTTATTAATTTAATTAATTAAACTCTGAATAGATATTGACAATTTATGTATTTTAATATCTTACGATTCTTTAGCTATTTTTTTGAACTCCTTACTGTTGGGAGTCTATAGACCTAAAACAAATCAATCTCTGATTCAGAAAAAAATTAAAATAAAACTCTTTGGAAAAAAGAATTTTAAACCAAATTTAAACAAAACAAAAAAATATAAACTTTTAAAAAAAAGGTATAAAATAAATGCCAAGTAAAAAATAATTTTAATTTAAAAATATAATAATTAGGTAGATTAATTAATTATCGATTGAAAATTGAATATTGGAAGATTTTAATTTTTGACAGATAAGAATGTGGAGTGATTCAATGATTCATCAATCGTACAAATATTAAATTCAAGTCATGATTTGGTATGATTTTTGTCATATCTATAAACGGTATCTGTTTTTTGATTTATTTTGATAATTGTGTAGCTCATTTATTGATAATTATATAGCCCATTTATTAACCCTTTATTGATCGAAGACACGTAGAATCTCAGTTGAAAAATGTATAATTATTTAAAACTTCTCCAAAGTGATCTGCCACATGGGTTTATTATTTTACTGGATAAAAAATTACCCCCTTAAAATTTGATATTTTACATTTCAAAAACCGAATTAAAAAAAACCATTCGACACCGCCCGCCGTGAAGGGAACTTTTGTAATTTAGCGTTGACAGATTTTGATGAAATTTGGTACGTAGGTCCCATTCGGGGTCTACTGTCCCGGAACTTTTCGTTACGGTTTGTCTTTTAATCAGTGATCAGGGAACCTTATGGAACCCTACATATGTGACTGACGGTGACGAAAAGTTTGGGGGCACAAGGGACCTACATACCAATCATTTCATCAAAATCGGTCAACGCTAAGTGGCAAAAAACCCATCACGGTGGAAGGCGTAAAAACGAATTTTTTATATTCGATTATTGGATTCTCACGTAACTTGAAACGAAATATATAAATTTTTGAGGGGGAGGGGGTATTTTTTCGTGACGACTCCAAACTCCAAAGGTATATCATTGAAAATATTAAACCAAAATGAAAATTATAAATCTTACAAGCATTTATTTATTTTCATTTGACTCCATTCATTAAGCCTTTAAAATTAAATTGATTCATTAACCGTTTAACATTAATTTCAATCACATTAACCCTTTCATAATCAAAGATACATCTCCACAAAAAAAGATAATTTTAAAAATAAAATCAAAGAATGTAAAATTTGTGTTGTTTATTTTGAAGGTACCTGTTCACGGTAAAAAGTTAATCATAGACAGAGTACCCTTGAGATCGTAAACATGAACGCTATCTGGCTGAAATTGGAACAACCGAAAGTGGAATGAAGAGCTGTTGTTGATCGAGCGTGTGAAGACTTAGACTTCGATGTTCCTAGAAAAGAAACAGAACGAGATTTTTAATTAGATTGGTATTGGTACTGTTGGGTTACAAAATTTATGATGAGTAGAAAACCGTTTTTTGTTGGTAAATTAAAATGAAAGATAAATAACTCACTTTTGATTTTACTTGGTTCGAAGATTCAAGATGTTTGACTTCACATTTTGATTTTGATCAGAATCAGCTGATGCTGTTGTTTGTGTGAGATAGATTGCATAAATATTTCCCGCGGATGGATTTGTTGTCTCCCATTGATTCCTTATCTTCAATTTCGTTTTCCTCTTCATAGACACCATCTTCATCTTCTTTATCTACTGTCCCCGCATGATTCCCCCCAGAGACGTTCATGCTTACCTCCATCAACATTTTCTTGTTCCCCCTCAAATAGTCACCGCGGATGGACTTGTTGTCTCCCATTGATTCCTTTTCTTCAATTTCGTTTTCCTCTTCATAGACACCATCTTCATCTTCTTTATCTACTACCCCCGCATGCTTCCCCCGAGGGGACGTCTATCTTACCTCCATCAACATTTTCTTGTTTTCTCCCAAATATTTCCCGCGGATGGACTTGTTGTCTCCCATAGATTCTTCTTCTTCAATTTCGTCATCCTCTTCATAGGCACCTTCTTCATCTTCTTTGGGAAAACTACATTCTGGATCTGGATCTACATCTTCATTCTCGCTGGAAAGAAAAGAGAAAAAAAATCGGTCAAATGCAAGCCGGACTTGACATCATATGCGATTTCTAATCTACCTGTTCACTTCTTGTGGTAATGGTTTACTTACTATCTACTGAAGCACACTACCTTGATTGAAGTGCTGAGTATAATCCAGGATGATCACCTCTCAGAACATATCAGGCGACCAGGTAATCATAAGGTGATTTTTTCATTTTACCAACTTAAACAATCAGAAGTAAGCCAAAATCAAAACCAATACAAACAGACAAGTAGAAAGAAAAAAAACCAACCCCAATCCGAGGAAGAATTGACTAGTTTACTTGGTCTGTTTTGACACAATCTGGTTTGCTCTGTTTGTTGACAATAAATAATTGTGTCTTGATCTCCTGGTCCACTGTACATCATCCTCATTTCATATTATATTTTTCAGTACATACGCTAAATAAATTAGCTACTATTTAGAGTTCCTAAAATAGAGCCTTATTAGAGATGAACAGAAAAGTTACATAATAGGTAAGTTCCATTGGTTACGGAATCCTAAAAATTTGAAAGTGAAAATTAATGTTTATCAAATCTAACTCACCTTTGACTGTTTAATACTGTCGCATGCAATACAAAAAATAAAACATGCAAATAAAATTTAAAAAAATAAAATAATAAACATGCAAAATAATTATTAAAAAAATAAATAATTATTGAAAAAGAATTCAAATTTTCATATTGAGAGCGGTTGTTGTTAGGGATGAGTGGATGACGATTTATATCGATATTCGGAATTTTATATAATCGAAGACTTCGATAATATCGGAAAAATATTGGTATCGAAACAAAAAAATATTGGTACCTACGTCAGAAATTACGCTGCTTTGCTGCTTATTCCAGTTAGGGGTGTCGATAATTCTATCGATAATATCGATATTGATGTTTCGATATAACCGATATTTTATATCGATATTCGACCATCCGATAATATCGCTTATCGATATTAAGCTTTCGATAATATCAAGGATTTTTTTATTGGATTTTTGGATTCTACATAATCTCAATATTTGAAAGGGGGGTATTTTTTTCGTGACGATTCCAAATGTTCCTTATTTTCAAAATAATAAAACCAAAACAAAAGATCTTTTTAACATTAAATCAAAGGGAAAATTACCTGCTTGTGGTCTCTCCTTTACCAGAACTTCTGCAAAAAAGAAGAAGAAAAAAATGGTTGCGTTGTACTTGCATGTCAAAGGTTCACTGCCGTAAATAAGCCCATAACAAGACACAAGCTGTCAAATTTCAACTGCCTGTCACTGATTAACTATTTATGTGCCAACGTTTATGGCACGTTGAATAATCCAGTTCCATTTGTTCTCAGATGGTTGGTACTACGTTCTACGTACCAGGGCCCACATTGTCTCACAGTTATTGGATCACAGAGACTGTTTCGTATACTTACAGGAAGTCTGTGTTGTGTTTTGTAGCAATAGAAAGTAACTTGAGTGCCGCTGGAGTCAGTTTGGATTGAAACATGTGCTGTAAAAGAATAATGAATTCAGTTATAGTAAATTATCGGCAGGAACACCTTCTGAAAGAGTCCAGTCAACTATGTAGGATTGCATTGCATAGGTGTTCTTCACCTTCATCGTAAAAGACCTTACAACATTCAATTAAGATAAAATGTGTGTCCCTATTAGACCCGAAATGATCGACATTCTAGTTATAGTTAGCCCCCATCCCCACATACACACCATTTTGATTATTTTAGCTAATTGGGACCGAGGGTAGGTGAAATAATCGAGGTTTTGTATAAAAGTTGAAATAATCGAGGTTCCGTGTAAAACAATGAACATAGGGCAAACTTTAGTTATGTACTAAATACCGATATGGGTATTAAATATGTATGTACCCTTGTTATTTAAAAAAAAAAAAAAAAGTATGTAAAAAAAGAGAAACAAAATAATAATGTAGGAAGGAAGGTTTACCAAATACACAATTTTTTTTGGATTTCTCCAAATCCATATAGGTAAACCTTCAGTTTTGCTTCCTCTTCAGTGGTGGAAAAAAATATGTACGGATATTAGAGTTGAAATAATAGAGGTTCTACTGTACACTTTTTCTGCGTCGAAAAGAAATACTAACTTAGTTGGTTAAATTGGGATACAAATACTAATTTAGTTGGTTAAATTGGGATACAAATACTAATTTAGTTGGTTATATTGGGTCACTATGTCAAGTCAAATCATAATAATGGTTTATCAAGCGTGTCGGTAGATGTAGGCACACACGTAAGCAAGCTACCGACTATATTGACACGAATCCATGCTTTCCCATATCCTCCTCTCTTCACCCAAATTGCTTCTGTCCTATGTTAATCGCACGGGTGAAACAGCTAGTGGTCGATAAAAAGACATCAAATAGGAAAAAAAATCGAAAAATAATTGATGATTATTTTTAATCACAATTGTTGTAAGGGGTGGGCCAAATAGAAGTTTTTTTTATATACCTAATGCAGTAAAATGAAGATTTTTTTTTTTTTTCAATTATANGATTTTTTTTTTTTTCCAGTTATATTGACTTTATTGGAAAGAACAACAAACATTCCCATAATTTATGGAACACGATTTCATTCATATGGTTCCCTTAGATGGCTTCGCGGTAGCGAATCCTGTCGACCCAATATTTCAAGACGTTGTTGAGAGTTTCGGGCTGTATCTGACGAATGGCTCGTTGAATTTTCAACTTAAGGGCCTGAATCGTTTGTAGCTTGTTCACATAAGATTGATCTTTTAGGGTGCCCCACAAAAAGAAATCCAACGACGTTAAGTCACAGCTTCGAGGCGGCCAATGGACATCTGGTGTGCAAAAGATCGCTCGTTTGATTGGCTGTGTGGCATGTGGCTCCATCTTGTTGAAATCTTTGCGTACAGCAAACGCGGTGGGTGCCTCATTTCTGCCAAAATTTCTTTTCAAAACTTGCACTGTTTGACCTACATTGCACTGACTTTGAAAATAAACTTTCAACATTTCCCACCATTGTTCAAGAGTAAAACGATTCATTTCATTCCACGGAGGTATGCTACTGACTTTTTGGTAATATGGCGAGCAAGAAAGTATTGTCAGTGTCGAAATAAGCTATGATTCAAAAAGAAACCACTAGATGGCCCACCCTATAGATTAGGCAGCTTAGTGTGAAATTAAAACACTTGGTCAGAAAAAATAATTGCAAAGAACTTACCGGCAATGAAGTCGTTCTCATTTCTCTGAGGTCTATATGACGGAAGAAGTCTAGCAGTAGCAGATCCTGTACTCGAGGAACATGTTCTTGATTGAAGATCATTCCTAAAATTTCCACAACTTGTGGATAGTGAGATATATCATTCATATTTTCTGAGCTTGGATGTGGAGTGGTTAATTCGTACCCGGCACTCATTTCAAAAAGTACATGACCTAAAAACAGAAGAAAAAAAATTAACTTCTTGTTGTTAATATTGTAGTGTCTGTGTTCTTCTTTCGCATTCAGGAAGGCTGCTACGTATTTGGGTCTCTCCTATAGGTCTCGTACTGTCAGACTGATTTGAATATTGTAGTGTCTGTGTTCTCTTTCACATTCAGGAAGGCTGCCACGTCTTTGGGTTTCTCCTATAGGTCTCGTACTGTCAGACTGATTTGAATATTGTAGTGTCTNAGCCAGAGATAAAAAAATTTCCTTCATGTCCTAAAGAACCGTCATACAACTTACCAAAACAAATAATATCAGTGCTTGTAGAATCAGCGAGGACATGTGAGCTTTTACAAATCATGGGTTGAATTCTGGACGTGTAACCCAGTAGAGCGTTCTCCAAGCCACTCAATCTGGCAACTCCATTTTGTAATATAATATTTCCCGAATGAAGATGACAACATGGAGGAAAGCCTCTTTCTTTAAGAAATACTAAAGCTTCTAGAATTTGTCTTCCTAAACGTTGCACTTGACTCAATGGAAGTCCATCACTTCGACGGCCATACTTGTCGGCCCAATCATTATGCCAACAACTCTGAAATAAGGAATACACATTTTTGGTTACAAGAGAATATACCATTGGCTGTTTTTTCGCTTTTTTAGCGGTTTTCGCTAATGCTGACTAAAAAAATTCTGCCAATGCGACACATGGGTTTATTATTTTACTGGCTAAAAAAATACCCCCCCCCAAAAAAAAGAAAAATTAGGGCGTAAATAGACCCTAAATTTGACAATAATAGAAAGGATTAATGAAAACCGCTAGAGCCCAGATGGGACCTATATACCAAATTTCATCCAAATCGATCAACGCTAAGTGGCATTCGATTTTTGGATTCTACGTACCTTGAAACGTAAAATATCAAATTATTTTTAGTTTTGCCGGGCGGATCGCTTACCGGTCGCGTCACTGCTGACTTATTGTCAGGTTGTCAGGACTCATATGTTTAGTATGGAACCCTGTATATGTGACATAAAATAACTATCCCCAAATGATAATAAAATGCAGACCTCCTGGGTATCACACTGGCATTGCACTTGCGGACCCGGGATAAATTCCCAGCGGTGTCGAACAATTTTCGACTGAGAGGTTGTAATTTCGGGGTGCACTCAGTCTCGTAAGGACAATTGAGTAGCTGCTTTAATATGAGTTGCGACCAGTGGCGGTATTACCCGAGTAAAAAGATTTCGTTCGGTAGAAGATTTGAGAGATAAGCACTAAGCAGTCCTCCAGGTCTGGTGGGTATCACACTGGCATTGCACCTGGGGGACCCGGGTTCAATTCCTGGCGGGGTCGGAAATTTTTCCACTTTGTGCTTGTGATTTCGGGGTGCACTCAGCCTCCTGAGGACAATTGAGTAGCTACTTTAATGTGAGTAGCCAGAGTAAAAAGATTAGAAGTTTGAAGAGATTAATAGCGCAGGAGGCACTACACTAAAATTGTGAAAAGGCCATTGGGCCTTACCACAAAGATATTCCACATTTATATTTGAGAGATTATATTAGTATATGCGGCTCGTATCAATGTTGCTATACCCACCCTGTATATGTGACACTCTGATGAAGAGGTCGTTGGACCTTGCGTATACAACAAAGATACTCTACAAATAATAATTAGGTGCCATAATTGTTACCTTATAAATTAAATCTTTTAGACTTCCTTTGCTGTTGAATGGAATGACCAATATGTTATAGGCGCGATCTTTGTCTGCATCCTCCACAAACTCAATGTCCAGAATTGGATAAATGTATGGATGCTGGAGCGCCAAAAATAAATCCATGATACTCTTTCTCGTGTCCGAATCATTGCTTATAATACATTGAATACTTCTTGGGGTCAAAGTCAATAGTCGTTCGGTTTTCACCGAACAATCTCGAACTACAAACCAATGCTTGTCCACCCTTGAACCTAATCAGAAAATAAAATTAATGTGTCATCATCAGTAGGGCATCATCGTTCCCTGTGGATAGGGAGACTAACAGTTGTTCGGTTTTCACCGAACAATCCCGAACTACAAACCAATATATGACCACCCTTGAAGCTAATCAGAAAATAAAATCAATATGTCATCATCAGTAGGGCATCATCGTTTCCTGTGGATAGGGGGACTAAAAGTCGTTCGGTTTTCACCGAAAAATCTCGAACTACAAACCAATGCTTGTCCAACCTTGAACCTAATCAGAAAATAAAATCAATGTGTCATCATCAGTACGGCATCATCTTTCCTGTGAATAGGAGGATGTAAAAAGAATACCTCCAAGACACCCAAGCCCATGCTAGTCGTAAAAGGCGACTAAGAGTGGGTTCGGAATTGATATCCTTTCCATTACCCATGCAGAAAGCAAGGAGAAGTTAGTGGATTATATCTTTCCTATGTCCCCTGTGGATAGGGGGACTTTAAAGAATACTTCCAAGGCACCGAAGTTCATGCCGGTCGTAAAAGGCGACTAAAAACCGATATCCTTCCTTTTATCTATACAGAAAGCAAGGAGAAGCTACTGCATTATCCGCAAGGATTGTTCCGGTTGTTGCAAACCAGCCACCCGGCAGTTAACCTATATCGTTTCCCATGGTGGTTACAAGCAGATGCATCTTTCTCGCTTTCTTCAGGTATAATTGTGACGGGGAGTTTGAATCTTATTGACGAAATGTAAAATTTGATGATTATTAGAAAAAAAATATTAGTGAGGATTTACCAGCAGGCTGAGTAGCCTGCAGCCTACGGTGGAAGATTTCAGGGACGACAAATTTGATGCCAAATATTTTTTTTTACGTTTTACAGAAATTAAACTGATTCATATTTATATACCTAAATTTCTTGATGAAATTATTTAGCTTAAGGTAGGCCAGGAAAAGATAGCTCTTTTCAACTAAATCGTTTGGTTGTAAAAATAATCTAGAAACTGACACATCGATCCGCTAGGGATTCTGAATCATATTTGTTCTCCTACTTTTTAAAAAATCGTGTGGGGGAAAGTNGGGGGGGAAGTGATAGTGGGAGGCGCGTGGGGTTTGTGATATTCAACACGAAATGTCATCTAGGTTTGAGGTATTGCAATGGTTTGGTCGCGCGGGAATCGTGCGTTCGTTGCCAAGATGTTTTTTTAAAAAGTGAATCCATTATAGCCACTCAGAGGGCGTTCCGCACATGGTATGGTCTGCACTCCACAGATCCAGTTCCTGATCGAAAAACAATTTTGAGTTGGGTTCACAACTTTAGGACCACATCATCAGCTCTAGGCTGTATGGGGCTACGGCCCATATAGCCAATCGTTTTCGTGAGATTCTGCAGGACCCTGTTCCCCGCTCACGTGATCTCCTTACGGCATGACATTTAGGGGGCCCCTCGCTCGCCGGATTTGAGTCCCTGTGACTTCTTCCTGTGGGGTTACCTCAAGGCTGAGGTCTTCAAACATCGCCCTAGGACCCTTGAAGAGTTAAAGAAGGCACTTCTGGAAGACAACATCCAAATTGATGCTGGTATGTTGAGGAGAGTCATGGAAAACTTCCGCAAAAGACTCCAAATGCGCATCACTCGCTAGGGCCGTCATTTGGACGACATTATTTACAAAACATAGATGAAAAAAACAAACTATAATACACAAGCTTTCAGAATACAAAATAAGTTTTCAAATATCCCATTTCGTTTTTATTTACCAGCTCTTTCAAATGTATGAGAACTAATTGCCGCACCCTGTACTATTTCCGGGAAAAAGGTGGTGTAATTAGGACAATAGTGCACAAATCATAAAGTAATTCATATCATTGTGAACTGGGGTATTGAATTGAAAAGGTCGATATGTGGGTCAAAATTTGAATAACCTACTGGCGGAAAATCCTTGGTTAGATACCTACCTATATCATTCAAATGCTGCACCAAACCATATCGAGGACAAAATCTTAAATACTGCAAACACGCAGAATGTGCTCTTTGACGAGATTTTCTTTCCAGTTGATGAGAATTACTGTCCGCCTCCAAAGCTGTGTATTCATACCGACCAATATGCCTGAGAACAAAGAATGAACTATAGAATACAGAATAGACGAAATAACTAACGGATCAAGATGATCAGGTGTTCACGTTAGTGTTGTAGTCATCTATGGAAAAAATATCTTCATCAAATTTAAATAAAAATCATTTTCAAAAAAACAAAATACTGGGCCCCCTGGTTCAAAATCGAAAAGCCCTTAACACCAGCCATAACATATCAAAAATTTAGGTTTCTACAACAAACCGCTAAAAAAATAAAAATTATTTTTAAAAAACACAATACCTATTGGGCTCCACTAGGCCCCCCGGGGGGAGGGGCAGGCCCCAAATTTTTCAAAATAAAAAAAAACTCAACATCAGCGATAACATATCAAAATTTCACGTTTCTGCAGCAAATCGCTAAATAGATAAAAATAATTTTCAGAAAACAGAATATTGGGCCCCTGAGGCCCCGAAAGTCTCAGGCCCCCCCCAAAAAAAGCTATACAGCAAATTTCCTTCATGTTAAAAATGTATACCAAATTTCGTCAAAATCGTATGAAAATTGTGGCTTATACACATATACAAGTGCATACTTGATTTTTGAATAGATAATAATTTTTTTTAGTATCATTTCTTTATCTTAGGAAACAGCGAATATCGTTTTGCCGCCCCCCACATCATTACGCCCGGGGCGACCGTCCCCCCGGCCCCACCCTAGATACGCCACTGGTTATGTTGATGAGAGTAGGAACCAAACAGAAGGAGGACCAAGGTGGAGGACACACCAACAAAAAGACAATATGATGGAGACCTTCAAGTTTGGAGTCCAATACATCAGAACCTGATAATTATTAGGACTTGCAATCGCACAGTTCTGCATTTGATAAGCAACACATGTTCTTATGAGAGTCTGCAGATCGAGAAATTAGCACACTCCCTTAAGAACCAGTGTATTTATTTTTCCTTGCACATATGCTAACATATATGCTATGCGCTTGCACATATGCTAACATATATGCTATGTGATAAGTAAGCATACGAGCACCCTTAGACAATTGCACAAAAATATTATTTTTTTATTATTTTGCAGGATATCGCAATTCTGCTCTGACTTTGAAGATACATAAAACACAACCAAAAAATAAAAGACAATTTTTAATACAAAGACAATTTTGGGTTTATGGTTTATGATATTTAAATCTAAATGAGGATAGAAGGTAGGGAGCATGGATGCCAATATAGGCTACAAACAACCATTTTGGCGCCCCCTCCCACAGGTGTTAAGACCAATATTCAACCAATGAAACTAAAATAACCAAACACACTATTATTTATGGGTATGCTCAGGCTAGGGTTAAGTTTACTTTTTGAAAATAGATATTTTGGTTCAGGGCCGTACCCAAGATTTTTTTTCGGGGGGGG
>CM022874.1:39654856-39689663 GCA_012654025.1 Pachypsylla venusta
TTTCATCCAAATCGGTCAACGGCAAAAGTGCCCAGCGCGGCACGGCGGACAAACGGATTTTTTTATTCGATTTTTGGATTCTACGTATACCGTGAAAGTAAAATATCAAATTTTGAGGGGGTGATTTTTTTTTCGCGACGATTCCAAAGTTTCATTTTTGAAAAGTAAACCATAACAGAAAAGTATTTACTTTCGTAGATCTAGAAGGAGCACTAAAAAAACTTACTTTGACGGTTTAATATATTTTTGAAGATTACACTCCGGACAAAATGAATATTGCTTTGGTTTACTCCATAAAACAGAACCAGCGTTTCCAAAACAAAGCATTTCGTTTTTTTTTTAACAACGATCAAAAGTTTTACTTAGATTTACAAATATTTACTGTTAAAATAAATTATTTTAAAACAAAACACTCACTAAAGACACTATTTAGGTATATTTAAAATTACTTATGAAGAAACTAGTCATCATCATTCTAGTCGAGTCAAAGAATAGGGAGACTGATGATGAATCGGATGATTCGAAACTTTTTGGTTTATTATTTTCAATAATGGACATTTGGAATCGTCACGAGAAAAAAAAATTACCTCTCCCTCAAAATTGGATATTTTACGTTTCGAGATACGTAGAATCCAAAAAACGAATAAAAAATCCTTTTGTCCCCTGCGCCGTCCGCCGTGATGGGCACTTTTGCCACTTAGCGTTGAACGATTTAGATGAACTTTAGTATATAGGTCTCATCTGGGCTCTAATTGTGTCCCGAAACTTTTGAGTGAAATCGAATACACCCTTGGCGGTTTTTGCCGCTTTTTAGCGGTTTTCACTAATCCTCTCAAAAAGAGAATGGTAATAGCTAGAGACTTGAAATTTGGTATGTATATGATAATTACTGGAGTCTCAGTAAGGTTAAAAACATTTTGGTGCAATCAAACATACCGCTGGTGGTTTTTACCGTTTTGCAACGGTTTTCATTAACCCTGTCTAAATAGAGAATGGTAAGAACCAGTGACTTCAAATCTGGTAGGTATGTATGTCAAATTTAGGGTCTAATTACTAATTAGTTTCTTCATAAATAATTATAAATAGTGTTTTTGGTGTTTTGTTTTAATTTATTTTAAAATTTAATATTTTCTAACACTTAGGAATAATTATGATTTTATTAAAAGATTTAGATTTTACAAATGAATATCCAATATTAAAATAGTATTTAACTTTATTTTACAAATGATACCACCAGTAATTAAATTAATAGTTTGAGAAATTATATCGGTTAGTATAGACAGGCACAGTAGAACGGGTACAAATATTGGGTCCATAAAATTAATTCATATTAAATTAAAAAAGATATTTATTTATTTATACATCTCATTTGAGTAGGTTTGAACGATGTAAGAAATTGAATTCGAAATTATTGAATGCGTTTTAACAAGTTGTGGTGTTCATCAATGAACATAGTAGAGATATAATATCGGATATGGATATTCTATATAATTGATATTTTATATCGATATCAAAATTTCGGTAATATTGAAAAAAATATCGGTATCGAAATCAAAAAAATATTAAGATAGGTGCCTACGTCTACTAGGGCTGTCGATATTTATATCGATAATGTCGAATATTAATATTCAGTTTACCGATACTTTATATCGATATTCTTCTTTCGATACGGCAAATCAAAGATCCAAGAGTCAGAGACTGACAGAGATGGGTAAGAACGGTTCAATTAAAGAATTCGTTCCTATACAGGGTGTTTCTAAAGGTTATGCAAAAAAAGAAGCCACTTATAGTAGAACTCAAATAAAGGCCTATAAGGAAATGGACCCCAAGGTAGCTAGGGCGACGCAAAAGTTGGCAGATAAAGGAAAATGATTTACGAATCTGGCATCTCCAGGAAATCCATCAAGTCCGAGGTTCGAGACCCAGATTGGGCAATTTTTTTGAAATTTTTATTTGCAATGAACTAATGTCAGGATTAATACTTCATATTTAGAATCGTCCTACGCTCTATTTTTGTGATTTTAAAAGGTCAACGGTTGGTTTTAGACAAGAGCTATTCCGGTCATTTTGTAGCAAAACAAGTTTTAGAAGACATGTCATACCTTAAAACACCAGAAAATACGCATGAAAAAGTTTAAGGCATTTTCATTTACCATCTGTATTTGACAAGGCAATACAATACAATAAAATAATTTGGTCAAACATTTGAGAGTTTGACTTATCTGTAATTGGCAAAGCAATACGCAACAATAATTTGGTTAAAAGTTTCCCTTTCTTAACTTGAGTTTGACTCATCTGTATTTGACAAAGCAATACACGACAGTAATTTGGTCAAAGATTTCCCTTTCTTACCTTGAGTTTGACTCATCTGTATTTGACAAAGCAATACGCGACAGTAATTTGGTCAAGGATTTCCCTTTCTTACCTTGAGTTTGACTCTTCTGTATTAGACAATACACGACAATAATTTGGTTGAAGATTTTGCCTTTCTTACCTTGAGTTTGACTCATCTGTATTTGACAAAGCAATACGCGACAGTAATTTGGTCAAAGTTTTCCCTTCCTTTCCTTGAGTTTGACTCTTCTGTATTAGACAATACACGACAATAATTTGGTTGAAGATTTTGCCTTTCTTACCTTGAGTTTGACTCATCTGTATTTGACAAAGCAATACACGACAATAATTTGGTTAAAGATTTTGCCTTTTTTAAAACCCCTTCTGATTTGTCTTCTTGACTATATTGATCAAAGCTGTTTGACCTAAGAGATGAACTTCGGGTACATTGTGAACCATTTTTGGCAATACATTGTGCTTCGGCCAATGTATTCGAATTGAATTCTGAAGCCGATCGAGCTTGTCTCATGGCCGATAATCTTCGACGTCGCCATGATGGACGACGGGATAAATTTTGATTTTGTTGATTCGACATTCGATTTTTTTTCGATGATGTTAACTAAAATGAGTTTTGTTTGAAACTAAAGAATGTAAAAATAGGCGCACTTGTGAGGGTTCTATGTTGAAGTGGTGCTTTGCTAATATGTAATAATTATATGTATACAGGGTGTATCAAAACTTTCTTGGCCTTGTTTCCCTGCAAAAGTTCGTCCATTTTTGCACATGTCTAAACTAAACAAGGGGAAAAGATTTTTTTTTTTGGCTTAATGTCTCTTTAACATCTGTTGGTCATTCGAGACGGGGGTTTTACCCTTCACCCACTGGAAACTTGTAAACCAGCTACCCACATTGACCTCACCCAGTCTGGGTTGGGCCGGAAAAATAGCCAGCATCACGAGGACGCGAACTCACGTGGACACCCACATGGCACAACCCCGCTGAACGTTGCTTAACTTCAGTGATCTGTCGGGAACTAGTGTATTCAACGTGCCATAGACTGGCTAGGAAGAGAGGTTTAGTTTTAACGCGACGAATTTTTTTTTATTTCGTCTGATTTAGTTTGTCACGATGACTTTAGAAAGCTTTATCCGCTTTTGATGAAATCGTGAAATGTTGACCATTTAGTTGACCTCTCCTCCCAAATAACTTGGCTTACATCTAGAATTCTAGAAGATACTTTTCGTGTGATACCCCACTTGATAGGTATCAAAACAAAAATATTTTTCGGGACACATTTTCTGCAGTCGACGAAAAATGTCACATCGATATTCAAAAGTTTTTGAACAATACCCAGGGGCGATCGGGGCTATAAATTTTATAGCCCATCGGGGCTATAAAATGTATAGCCCCGATCGCNCCCCCCGCCTCTCAACTGGATGCCAGCCTCTGAATTGGTACCAACTTTAAGATATTCATGTGAAAGAAATACACATAACACACTATGCCTATACCATCACAGTTGCAACCAAGGGCCTATAAACCGTTTCGGTAGCATCATATTAACCTATTTACTATTTAAAAAAAAAAAAATGATGAATCTAGAAATGTAAAGAACAGTTAATTTCTTTGGACATATATCTTTGGCTTAACGTCTCTTTAACATCTATTGGTCATTCGAGACGGGGGTTTTACCCTCTATTCACTGAAAACTTGCAAACCATCAGCAGATACCCACATTGACCTCACCCAGTTCGGGTTGGGCCGGAGAAATAACCAGGCGCGAAACCATGAAAAAACCAACATGGTATACAACCTTGCTGGACGTTGCTTAACTTCAGTGATTTAACAGGAACTGGTGTATCCAACGTGCACTAGACGCTGGCTAACTGTTGGTTTGAAGGGGAACATCGCTACAATAACATCATTTTAAAAATAGCAGGTATAATCTATTTCATTAAGCTTTCAGGCTCTGAACGGCTAAAATTTGGTGAGCCTTGGTGAATGAATGTAGAGCCGTACCCAAGATTTTTTTCCGAAGGGGGTCCGAAGGATTGACAGCCAAGCCAGGACTTACACCTGAAAATGATGATCATGGAAGGTGATGTTTTTCTTGTTGTTAATGTTGTTGTTGTTCTTGTTTTTGCTGTTGATGTTGTTGTTCTTGTTGTTATTCTTGTTGTTGCTGTTGGTGGTGGTGATGATGAGTTATAAGTATACCTTACAATATTACATAAGTCATGTACAAAAAAAAAGAAAGAAATTTTGAGGGAGGTCTAGACCCCCTCCCCCCCCTGGGTACAACTTTGAATGAATGTTTTTAATAATGAACCTTTCGTCCCCCCCCCGTAAAATATTGATATTTTTGTTTTACTCTGAGATTTTTTGTTACTTTCTGTATAAAAATCTTAAATCCAATTTCAATTTTCAATACGCTAATGACATTAGTTGTGTTTCATTAATATACGAGGAGAAAAGCGGCTGATGATGCACAAAATTTGGATAAGAAGTCACACAAAAATGACTGAAGGTTCATTATCGGTAATGGTGTTCTAAGAGCATGTAAAACTGTTTCTTGACATAGGAAAATTTGAGTTCTGTAACTACAGAAGAATGTAGCCACCGAGCGGAGCAAGTCAGCTTTATTAGATGACGGTCCTAAGCTGCTAAGCCCGCGTGTAAATGCAGATGGTTTGAAATAGTTTATTGAATGCGGTAATCAAAATATTATAACAATCAAATTAACTCTATTAGAAGTTCAGGGTTACATTTTTGTGTATTACGAGGCTGGTTCCAAACGTTTGTGGCCCTACAAACGAAAGTCTAATATATTTTAGTTCTGACTTTAAAGAACTCTCATCCAGCGTCTATGGCACGTTGAATACACCAGTTTCCGTTAGATCACTGAAGTTAAACAACGTCCAACAATGTTGTACCGTTGTGGGTGTCCACGTGGGATCGCGCCAAACAGAATTGGGAAAAGATGAAGTTAAAGAAGAAGATGACTAAAATTTGAGTAAAGAACCCTAAGTATGAGACTTATAGTGATAAAAAGTTCCAGGACCCCAAACGGGACCTATACGTACCAAATTTCAACAAAATCGCTAAACGCTAAGTGGTAAATGTGCCGTTCAAGATGGATGAACGAATATTTTTAATCACATTCCGACTTTTATACTTTCGTGACAAGTCCAAAGGTTCGTTCGTTATAAATAAAATTTTTTCAGAATATAAAAATTCCACTTTGCAAAATAATCTTTATAGAATTTGGGATATTAAGCAATAGATTTGGGTCTGTCTAATACAGGTTGAACTGTTATATAACATCAGTGTTGTATTCACTTTATTTATGGGGCACGACACGACGCCCTGTTTGGATTCTATTGTATAAATAGGCGAAGCAAAACAAATTAGTTTTACTTAAAAAATAAAATAATATTAATATTTTGTTTTAAAATATTATTTTATATGCGACAGGGCCATAACCAAAATTTTTTTTCGGGGAAGCGGGTCCGATGGATTGACAGCCAAGTCAGGACCAACACCTGAAAATGATTTGTTGTCGTTTCCTTAGCCTTAGCACCCCTTTCCTTAGCACTTTGACGTCCATCAATTATTAGAACTTAATTCAATTATCAGAAATTGTTTTGTGTTCAAATCATTTTACATCAACTTTGAGGTCAATTTGGTCTCTGTTCTGGCACCACACTCTCTTTTATTGTCAATTAAAAAAATCTGGTGTAAACATCACACGACTTTCCTTATCTATATATATATATATAAAAAGTATTGTAATGTGCTGAAATTTTCGATGTGTCCTCCTAGTCTAGAAGGTATCCAGGCCAACCGAAACGAGTGGGGGGAACTCTCCGGACCACCCCAATTAACTAGTTTATATAGTTTACAACTTGATTGATTTGATTCATTGATCATGATTTGTTATTAATAGAAGTAATTTAACATCATTAGTTTATATTATACATTATGGATACTACATTTAGGTTATTTATATATTTGCTTTTGAGGATTCATGGATTTTTGTATATGAGCCCGGATTTTCTCTTGGCGGCCCTGCGATGGATGACCCGAGATCAGTACCCGGCAGTTTTGGAATAATTTTAGTAGCTACTTTAATGTGAGTAGCGACCAGTGGTGGCATTACCAGATTGAAAATACCGCACCGAGAGGAGCTAACCAGCTTCATTAGGTGACAGAAAGAGAATTACTCAGAAATTAACCCCGCCCTTTGATTTCACATTTTTTTTTTTATTTTACGAGTACATTCTCTTGTTTTTTTAATTTATCTTTTCTTCTTCTTATCTATTTCTATTCCCCCTATTTCTCTCTCACTATTATTGTAAAATATAATAATTCTTCATTCAATAACAGAGGCGTCATTTTGCTAAGTCCTAGGAGGGGGGGAGGGGGCAAGCAAAGTTACGACGTTCAACATGAAAGCACACTTTCAAAGCGCTCATTAAACTGCGGCTATGCCTTCACTATGTTAAAGGGCCTCTCTCCCATTTCTCTCGCTTTTTATTTGTCTTTTTCTCTCTCCTCTTTCCCTTTTCCTTCTTTTTCTCTCATCTTTCTCTTTCTATCTCGTCCTCCTTTTTTTCTATTTCTTTCATCTCTCTCACTCTTCAATAAAGAGTTCTATAATAATAATAATAATAACAACATAATAAGGTTTGGTGTTAGTAAGAGCATTTAGCTCTAAAAAAAACCCTTGAGTCAAACCAATGATGATAGATCACAGCAAAAAGCTAGTTTCTACACAGTTTCAATTGATACTATGCCAAGCAAGCTAGGGTTACCGTGCCAGGGAAGGGTTACAGCTAAAGAGGGTAGGTAACGAACAAGTGTGTGGCATGGTAGAATTAAGGAAAGCAACGCCAATCCCAAATAGAAATGGAGAAAGTTGAAGTTAAAGAAGAAGAAGAGATTATTGGTGAGACTCTTAGTAATGCTGTGATACCCTCAAAAAAATGTTTGAAGGCCGATGAGCCTTACCACAAAAAAGTTCTACATTAACGTTAGGTCAGTGGGTAAATCAGTACGTCAGTATACCAACTGGGCTATGGAATTGATTTAATTAGAAGCTACTGGAAACCAATTGCAGCCTTGATAAAGGGACCTGAATTTTCAGCCCAACCATTTGAAAGCCATCTGACAGGAGCTCCCGTCGGTCCGAAAATTGTGATATGTGGAGTGAGTTATTTGTTACCCAACTATTCGGAGGACGGACATGGAGGGTTTAATAGAGGTAACTAAATATACCCACATTAAAGTACCTTTTTCATTCTTATAGCTTACAAGCTGTTTCGTCTGTGCTTCGATATGATTATTATATTGCAATTTTTGTTTTTCAAGGGCAATGTAATTTGAGGAGGGGGGGGGGTTATTCCCATTAATTTGGGCTGTGGTATAAAGACAACCCCTACCACATACATAGGTACATAAAATAAATGACCTAAGTGTCACTACTTGTAGTCTGAAGGATCTGGATATTTTGAGGGTGGGGGGAATTTTTTTTTCTTCCTTATTTACTTGTATATATTAAAGTTCCCTATTATTTAAAATATTAAACCAAAATAAGGTAATTGGGTACCTACTTACCAAAGTATACGAAAAAACAGAACTTAATTCTGATCCCAACAATTCCTGTTTCATCATTAGGTCCACCTTTCTATCATAAAGGTCTCTTTTGTAGAAACCCTCACGACATTTTAAAAACAATCATTTTCAACTATCAAAAAAAAGCGAAGGTTTTAAAGTATAAAAAAATAAACCCGGAAAGAAAATGTCTTAAAACGTAGATTCATTAATAACACTGTTTTTTTGGATTACAGAATGAAAATAACCAGGCAAGAGATTGCGCAAAAGAGATATCGATTTCCAGGGTAACATTTTTTGTTTTTCACCCCCCCCCCCCNCCCCCCCCCCCCCCCGTAAGAGGAAAAATACCTAAATTAAATAAAATATTTAAAAAATATAAAGTTTTCTAAAGGTTTCAGAAAGATAGTGAAATAGTGTGATTACCTAAAGGAAATAAAATACCGGGTGTTCATAAAGTCTCACCCCACCTCCCGTATCTCAAGAATGGCTGAAAATATAAGAAAACGCAAAACCCCGTATCTCTGACGGGAACTGGTGTATTCAACGTGGTATGATCGTTGGCTACACCTGGTTTTAAAAGTCTCGTTAATACGATTTTATTTCAGAAAACCGGAGCTCTCTAGGATCTACCTT
This sequence comes from Pachypsylla venusta, assembly GCA_012654025.1. Taxonomy (NCBI): domain Eukaryota; kingdom Metazoa; phylum Arthropoda; class Insecta; order Hemiptera; family Aphalaridae; genus Pachypsylla; species Pachypsylla venusta. The sequence goes on from CM022874.1 coordinate 39,663,440, forward strand.
TCACGAATTACAGGGTGGAACATGTGAAAATGGACCCTTTGCGGTCGCAACTAAATGGTAGGTAAAAATGCATAGAAATAAGTTTTTATGATGCCAAATCACTTTGCAGAGAACGATTTAGTAATAAAAGCCTTTAAAAACAACTGTTGTGTTTTCACGAGAAAGAATTTTGATTAATTATTAAATCAGGGCGAAATTAAATCAATCTTTTGGTTTAATTTCGACCGCCGCGCCGGTGCCCAGCCTAAACGGCTGGCCGGGGCCAAAATTTTTTTAACCTAAAATTAATCTAAGGGATACGGATTTTTGCGTTTTCCTATATTTTCAGCCATTCTCGAGATACGGGAGGTGGGGTGAGGCTTTATGGACACCCGTTATAAGCTGTTATACAGGGTGGCGCCAACTTTGAATATATAGGTGATTTGTATATATCTTCGACAAAACTACTATTCTAGTAGTCAGACATAAAAAAAACGGGGGTTTGAATGCAAAAATTGGGACCATTTTGTTTTTTAATTATATTTGTACCTAAGCATGTAAATATTTGTCAAAAATCCAAGTTATCGGCTTCCCAACCGAGGTGCGTTTTATTTGGCGGAAATTTTCACTCCAAAAAGTGGCGTCAAATCTGTAACTGTGCAAATAACTAAAAATTCTAAAACGCATAAAATAATCCTTAAAACGTACAAGAGTTTTGAGAAACAAATGAAGTATCTATGTGGGGAGGTCGAAAACTTGGATTTTTAACATCAGTTTCCTAGGCTGACAAAGTCAATCTCATTTTTTTGGTGGAGGTTAATAGAAATTCGACGTCAAGTCATTTAGGACAAAAAGTTTAAAATAACCTAAATAAGGCAACATTTTAGCATAAAAAAGATAAACATAAATATACCTTCACATTCCTTTCATAGCAGGGTCAGAAGAATGAGAAAATTTCAAAACAATTACTCAAGGTTTAAGATATGAGTTATCAGAGGAATGGGAAATTTTCAAAACAATTACTCAAGGTTTAGGATATAGTTTAGGTTTAGGTTATGATTGCTAGGAAAGTGTTGCAGCTAAAGAGAGCAGGCACTGAACAAAAGGTTGTAGCATGGTAGAAAAAAGAATGCAGCGCCGAACGCAAATAGAATTGGGAAAAGAAGACAATACATTCCATTCTATAGGATAAGGAAAATAAAAATGAAGAAAATGAGAAAAAATTTAAAAGTTGAAAGTTCATTATTTCTAAAATAAATGTCAAAGGTTACATTTCTAATAAAAAGTTTCCCATGTGGGCGGTATGTTTGACCAATCCAATCATGAGATAGAGAACATACAAATATACCTACCGAGTGTAACAGTAAAGAAAAATGCATTCCTTTGGCATCACCTGTAGGTATAATGATAGGATGTACGTGTGCGTGTGTATATGTATCACTGATTGTTCAGCTAAAACGGTAAGAGGTTTCGAAAAAATGATGGGAATGGACACATCCTCCCTCCCTCGCCCCCCCAAAAAAAACAGAAAAGAGGTGTTAAAAAATTTATGGGAATGGACCCATCCTTCCCCCCTCAAAAAAAAAANAAAAAACAGTCCAGAAGAGGTGTGGAAAAAATTTATGGGAATGGATACATTCTTCCCCAAAAATGCACACCCCAGAAAAGCGGGTTCGAACAATTGATGGGAATAGATAAATCCTTCCCCCTAAAAAGAGGCGAAAAATTGATCGGGGAAAAAACACCCCGAAATTATGAAACTACCATACAGACAACAAGCGAAACCAAATACCTAGTCTACTCGTGTGAGGTAGGGGTGGTCTGTTCCAATACCACAGCCCAAAATGTAGTAGATAGCGATTAAAATGAACTTCATACTTCAAAATTATGTAAGGTATTTAGGATACCAGAAAAATGATCAAAAATAAAAAAAATTCCAACCGTTTTCAAGTTACGGCCAAATTTGCAATTTACTGACAAAATTTTGAAAGACACAGTCCGACATCTTGAATTTTGTTGCGATTCGGCTCTTTTATCATATCAACTAAAAACTTTAGGTGGCCTTTTAATCCTTAATTTAGTACATTCTTTGCAAAATTATGACCATCGATTTTGGAGTTACGAGTTGGAAACCGGGATCGGGCAAAATAAAATTTAGAAAATACTAACCAGCCAGAATAGCCATGTCTCTAAAGTCTCTCTGGCGAAATACAACACACGGAACAAAAAACTGTTACACGAAACAAAACAAGAAGAAGAAGAAACGTTCTTTTTTTAATGTTAGCTGTATGTATCATAATGTTATTCATTTGTACAAATCAATTGGCTGACAATTTTTGGAATAACAAATTTTTCATAAGAAATGATACACAAATATATTACTGATATCATTTTAGAAAGCTCAGTAGGTAGAGTTGAGCAAAAATATTAAAAACAAAATTCTCAAATAATAATATCTATTAGTGAAGTTTCGCATAATATTGTCATACTTCCCATCGATAATAATTACTGGAATCCTAGTTATAGGAAATGAGTATGCTGACAGTATGGAAATGATACAAAAATGAATCCACGCAAATCCAAAAGTGAAATTCTTATAAATGAAAATAATAGAAGACGTAAATCCTATGGAAGACAACAAAGACAAGAACTTAAAACAAGAAAAGAAAATGAGGATCTAAACGATGAACGAATTTGTAAACAAAATGAGAACAGAAAAGAAAGTAAACATCGATCGAATCACTATTGTGAACCAATTTATGGACCAACCCGAAATAAAAAAGGATTAGATGAAAGAAGTTACCATTCAACTCTAACATCTATTTATAGTGAAAACAGTTTAATACGAAATGACATAGTCAAAAGATATGATAAGCTAATGGACAGAACTGGTTCTATAGCAAGACGTACAAAAAGTATATGTGGTGATGGAAATATTAGTAGAAATCAAAGAAGTTCTATCAGGGATGATCAAAGTCTTTGTTCCTATTCTAGTCTCAGAAGCACAGACAACAGATCTTTGTACAGTGTTCATTCTGCTAGAAGTGTGTTTGAGCGGGCTTTGGTAAACTATAAATTTATAATAGGTGAGTAGGTATTTTTTTTTTTCCTGAAGTATTAATTTTTCCAATCTATTTATAACTTGCTAACTTTCCACGTGGAAAAGAAAATCATACTTGAGATTGTAAGAAGTTACTTGAGGGTGACGTCCTTACGGGCCCAGTTTTGGACGATGTTCCCTTTACCTACATTCATTTGTATCAGTCACTCTCAAAAGTTTGAGCTTGTATAGTCGCGCGTAGTCTCTTCTAAAATTACGGCCGCCCTAATCCAACAAATCCTATTTCAATATCTTTCTCCGCCAGGCAACAACTATCCACTATCAAAAGTACTTGCCATATGGAAATCTTTAAACACATATATCGAAAATCAATTAAAACAAAACAAATCAATAATTATACCAAAATTAGGAATATTTACATTGAATAAAACATACTTGCAACAATTCATTCACAATAAACCAATATTAATTGTAAATAAAAGTTTAACAAGAATTCATGGATTGATAAGGAAAGAATATAGCAAAGATAAGTCAATGAAGAAACAAATGATCAATTATAGAGAAATATCGAATCTCTGTCATACAAATGCATTCATAGTTGAAGAAATAATTCAAGAAATAATCAAATCATTTGAGAAACTTATAATGACAAATCAAAATTGTGAACTTCCATTTTTTAATATTGGAAAATTACAAATTGAAAATAAACGAATTCGAATGAAATTCTATGAAGATTTTATAAAAAGTTTGAATTCAAATCTGTATAATAGATCAAATTCAAATTTAAGTTTGAATACAAATCTTTGTAAATTGTCAAGAACGAGTTCGATTCTATCAAAACAGACAACAACTCATTGGAAATCATATAAACCCAGTTTAGAATTTTCAAGTGTTTTACCCATTGGAGATGGATCATCGGGAGATTCAATTAGACAAAGATCAATTTCAAAAATAAATTTAAAGAGAAGTCGTTCAACATGCTCTCGGGGTATTACAATATAATTGTACAGGCTATCCGAGTTTGTTTTAGATAATTTTAGAATCGTAATTTTCCAATATTAAATTTTTCTCGAAGGTCGCGTTCAAGGTTATTTGAAGGTCAACTTTGCTCTTTTAAATACAATACTGTATTTTTGATTGTGGTATTGAATTTTGTATTCAAAAAGAATTATTTTTTACTTACATTTTTTTTTCGATTTGACCAACAGTTTTCGAGACAGTAAGGCCTTGGCCTAGGGGCGTACACAAGGGGGGGGGGGCTGGCCGGCTATAGCCCCCCCGATTTTTTTTTCGAGATAAGCCATCAAATGTGAAACGCGAGTGTATATCATCTAACCATGTGCTTCTTTTTTAATGTCACACAGAGAAACACTTTATGGGAAAGGTGATTCATACTTACATAACAAAGTGCAAAGTTAGGGCGATTTATTATTTTTTTTTAAATTATTTTCAAAATTTAAGTATAGTTGTACCTACCTTGCTTTTTATTATTACCTATTATTATTTGTGGTTTGTGTTAACTAGTTGTGTAGATTTTTTAATAATTACATTTTTAACTAAATTAAGCTGGGTGGGGGTCACGAAGAGACTTAAATGTTAACAGGAGAGTTAACAGGCAGGTTTTCATTGAACCGATCTGAGGTCTCAGATAAATATTTTCCCCTTCGATCGGTCAGTGGGATTTTTGCTTGTTACCTAATTCTAATGGTAACTTTGAAACAAGGCCGCCTGATGGGGGGGGCGGTTTTAGGCAAANTTACTAAAATTACCATATTTGTTTCCAAATAATAGAGCACGTCAGGGATAAAATTATCTCAATTTTAAGCAAAAAATATATTTCTTTTTTGATACAAAATTCAACACCATTACCAAAAATAAATAAAAAAAATATTTTTAAAAGAGTTGCCCTTTAAATAACCTTGAACGCGACCTTTGAGAAAAATTTCAAAATCGCTGTAATATTTTCTCTAAAAATATATTAATGTTATGTTTCAAACATTTTTTTGTAAAATGAACCGTTTTTGAGAAAAATCGACCTTATTAACTAAAATATCTCGCCTTGTATATCTCCATAATCCATAAGGTGGCATTTACGGGTATATCCTCAGAGGGAAAAAAGTCTCATTTTGAGCTTCTGATTCGATTCTCAAATTATCTAAAAATAAAACTTGGATAACCTGTATAAATTGAATTATCCGTTTTTTAAAGTGATGATAATTGACCGAACAAAGTAAAGGTACAGATTTAACAACATGTTGTTAAAACAATAAATTTCAATAATGAACTTTTGAAATCGTCACGAAAAAATATACCCCAGTAAAAAAGTAGAATCCAAAATTCGAATAAAAAAATCGTTTGTTCGTCAAGATGGGCACTTTTGCCACACAGCGTTGGCCGATTTTGAAGAAATTTGGTATGTAGGTCCCATTTGGGGTCTAATTTTGCACCGAAACTTTTCCTTACTGTCAGAAAGGAAAAATTTCGGCCCTTAGAAAGTTATCATTTAGCCCTTAGAAAGGGCTAAATGATAAAATTTTAGTACGAAACTGTATATAAATATACAAGACCCGGCAAAATCAAAAATATTCTTCCTGGCAGTTGAAGGAAGATGTTCATACTAGACCGGCACGTTACAGTGCATCACTGTGAGTTTACAATCAACGGGAATCACTTGCCGGTACTGTCACTCCTTAACTCCTTAGTGTGAATGCTCCTTTATACTTCTCCTTTTTCAGTTAGTCAAAGAACTATAGACACTCAGTCCCTACTATCAATTCCAAATGGAAGCACTTATAGTACACACAGTTGCTGTTCTGTACGTTCAAAACAAGAAAACCATGGTTATGATTGTATGTGTATTGTTTGTGAACAACGCAATGTTCTAGATTTAAAGGAGAAAGAAATAAATAACGTTCCAGAGGAAATAGTTGAAGTCAAAAACGAACAGATAGACAGATGTACTAAAGATAATGATAGATTGATACAAACACTATGCAAAGCGAACAAAGACACCGCGGAGGAACATAACAAAACAATTGCTGGGAATCGATATGAAAAACAAAAGCAGGAAAATATTGAAGACACAAATTATCATAATAACATATTCCATAATCGTGAGGCTAGGTGGGTAATTTGTTTTTGTTTTAAATGTAGCCACCGAGGGGAGCATGCTAAGTCCGTGTAAACACAGAAGGAAGGGCATCCAGCCTTTAAAAGAAACGCTGCTTCAATTCAAAGAAATATCATCAGCAGAATGCAGTGTCTACGCAGTTTCTATGGATACTATGAAAAGCAAGCGAGAGTTTCCATGCCAGTAAAGGGTACAGCCAAAGAGATTGGACACAGGACGAAAGATTGTGGCATGGTAGAATTAAGAAAAGCAACACCAACCACAAATAGAATTGGGAAAAGGGTGAAGTTAAAGAGAAGAATTTGTTTTTTATATGGACAAGCGGATTTTTTTAGTTAAAAAATCGATTTTGAAGTTATACTTCTTTAGGTGCGTTATGAAAAAATGATGAGAGTGAAATTTCAAGATGCGCGCGCAAGTGTAACACAGACGTATCACCCCATCAGTCTAACACAAAATTATCACCACATCAGTGTAACAAAAAATTAACACAGATGAAGTTAGTTATGAAAAAATGATGAAGATGACGCTAGTTATGAAAAAATGATGAGAGTTAAATTTAAATATTGTATTTTCTCATTCTATATCCGTAGAACATCCTGGCTCAGTGGCAAGCCCTCTGTGTTCATAGTTGGTAGGTTCTGAGTTCACTCCAGGGTGGGGTAGTATGTCCTTTTGAAATATTATTAAATTTATTTTTAAAAAGAAGTATAACTTCTTACGCGCATACATAAGTACACGCACCCATTTTTTTAGATTCTGAAACGTAAATTATCAAATTTTGAGTCGGGTACAATTTTCGTGACGATTCTAAAGGTTCTTTATTGAAAATAATAAACCAAAATTATAAGCCCAAACACAACCAAATGTCAAAAATCACTCTCAGAATTGATTCTTGTTTCTTCAGTAACTCAAAACCACACTACAATAATATAGAAGAAATTAAAAAACAAATTAAAATTAAAAAATCACAAGAAAGATGTAAAAAGAAAATGGACAAAGAGAGTTACAAACAAAGAAATGATAAATTGACAAAATTACTTTATGAAGAAAGAATAAGAAATATTCAAGAGAAACAAAAAATAAAAGAGAAATTGAAGAACGACTTGGAACAACAAATGAAAGAAAAGAAAACTCGAAAAAGAACGAACATACCGGATTACAATTTTGATTGTTTAAAAATGACGCCTTTGAGAAATGAAATGTCCAAATCGAGTGAGATACAAAAGCGACATACATCTAGAAATGGTTTTGGAAGAAAACAATGAAATGATGGGATGTTGAAATCCAGAACTGAACAAGCCACACAAGGTTAAAAGATGAATATTTGTAAAAGCAAGACTTTTCGAATGAAAAGGCATTTTCATTTAAAAGAAAAGCAGGACATGGGTAAAAAAAATCTGGTGTGAACATCACCCGATTTCACTATCTATGAAAAAAACACAAAGTATTGTAATGGGCAGAAATTTTCGATGTCAAGTTTTCAATGCCGAAACACGTTTTGAGGTCCCCAGACCCAGTTTCAAACATTAGTTCGTTTGTGAACATTATATGTATGTAGGTACTTAACATCTCTGTGACTTGATGCCGTTCTCTTCCAAGCCAGGATTCGTGAAAACCGTCAATGAAACAGTTAAAAAAACGCCAAAAAGCAGCAAAATACGCCAACATAAGATTCTATTTAAACCAAATTTTCAAGTTTACAGCGCTTACAGATATGTTTTCTACAGACACATACACATGGACCAATGGAAGAAACTCGAGCTTTTCGGTTCTGGGGACCCAAACTCGGCATCGAATATGTCAGCCATTACAATACTTTCCATTTATAGTTCTCTTTACATGTAATACCTACAGTGTTTTGTAGTCATAAACTTACCGCTAACTACTGTCCATACCATTCAGAGCTCTGGACTTTTGTCAGGAGAGTTTTCAGGTGATTTTGAAAGGCATGAAATTTTCCATTATTTTCAAAAGCAGGCAAGACAAAATTGCAAATGCAAAAAGCAGGACGTCTGGTAACCCTAGCTGTGTAGCTAGGGTTACCAGACGATTGGGTGCTTGTGTAAGCACCTATTCAGTACAAAAATATGCAAAGAGGACATAACGTTGAATACTGTATTAATAAAGGAAGTTGAAATGCTTGAAATCTACCTAAACAAACGAAATTGGAATATACGTCTCCGTGATAGAATTATGCATCACACTCGGCTTGCACCAGGGAGGTACCCGGTTCGAATCCTGGTCAGATCGAAAATTTGCACTCAGTAACTCAGCCTCTGAGAACAATTAAATAGCTATGGTAATAGCGACAAGTGGTAATTGTTAAGTATAGCTTGGTGTACTTAGGGAGTCTGGCTCAAATAAGGGCTTCTAACTATCAAATAAATTAAATTGAAACAAAACACCAAAAACACTATTTATTTTAATTTTACGAAGAAACTAGTTTCGAATCATTCGATTCATCATCAGTCTAGTCGAGTCTAAAGATGGAAGTTGAACTTCCATCTTTAGACTTTATAAAATTACAATAAATAGTGTTTTTGGTGTTTTGTTTAAATTTAATTTATTTAATAGTTAATATTTTTTAACATTTTAACATGTTATTCAAAGATTTCAACTTCTAACTATCCTTGTTCCGAATCAAGCAACGAACTTGTGGCATGCGGTCCAACTCGTCAAGGCTTTTTGGGCACCGTCGGCGTCGGTCTGATGGTTTTTTATCTTATTAATCTCGAATTTATTCCATGTGAACAGAAATTGTCTAGAAAGGGCATGCCATCCATCGGTACCAAAAATTGCACCTTTCTTACGATTCTCATCTCCATTATTGCATTATATCCAGTTTTATAAAATAACATAGGGATCATACTTACATTGATAGTAGAGTAAATAATTATTTTATTTTGTCACAAATATTTAACAAAAATTCATAACAAATAATTAATTATATCACATAAAATAATTCGCTCACTTAAGGTCGTATCATACTATTTATCATGATTCAAAAATTTTGGCACAATTTATTTCATGTATATTTGTTGAATTTGTGTGTTTGGTATATTTGTGCCCCTATCACACTATTTGATGAGACTTTCAAATAAAATGATTTATGTACTTTTAAATTTTATTGTGTATTCTATCATAGCAACAAAATATTTATCTGTAATAAATATAATTTTGATATTTTCTCTTTTTCCAATACGATTTCTGACCGAAAGTTAATTTTGTTTTTCTTCATTTGTGTATTTTGAATATTTGAGGATTTGGGCGTCCACAGATACCTCAGAAATATTTTTTAAAGGTTAGATTAATGAAATAACTTTCAAAAACAATCAAACATAGTTTTCAAAAACGTGTTCGTCCATGCGTCTATACCCTATCAGACTATTTAGATAAATTTTGATCACTTTTGTGTTTGATCAAATACAATTAAATAGTAATAGTGAACTTGATCACATATTTTTGTCGATCACACTGTTTGGTACTGTTAGGAGTAAAAGTAAAAAAATGGCAAAATTTGGCATCATGAAAAAAAGTGTGATAGTACCTTTATTATCCAATCTCCACACACTCATGTTCCACTCACCCACTCACTTAATAGCCAATTTCCACATAATCATCACTCCCTCGCTTATCACGGACACACACAGCGTCAGTAATCGCTCTACACTACTTGAAATATAGAAATGATGTGTCGTAGACGACTATATTTTTTTAAAAAATGGACATTAACTTTATTCCCAAAAGCCATGTCTCTCCAGCCCAGCGTTCAGCCTTGCAGACACGCATTGCTAAAAATACAAAATAAAAAAATCTATGAAAACATCAATGTACAATTGAAATACAAAATAATTTACAAAAAAAAATCTATTGTCGGGCGTGACTCGGGGCAATTCTTAAAACACCATCAATTTGAATTGAAAAAATCGCGATGAAAGAAAGACATAACCGTAAAAACGTGGTTGGTAGAAAACATACGAGGACGGTTCCCAAATTTCGTGCCTAACCTAGATGGAGAATGAAAAAAAAAGGCTCAATTGTGTGTTATTTTTCAACATACCCTCTTTTGACTTCAATACATTATTATTTATATCTTATGGGTACTATCTTTATGCCCGTCAATAAGTGGTCATTATCCTTACAGTCAAAATATTGTAAAACAGTCAGCCTGATCTCTTCATCAATCCCATTTTTTCCACGCAGATTATTGTGGCTAAGGGGCCAGGCCTGGATTGCAGGGGTTCTGAGATATCTTGATGAAGCCATACACACGCACAGCAGCCTTTACTATGACAGCGGTGTGGATAGGGGCGTTGTCATGGAGGAGCCGAACACATCGTAAAAATTTACTCGGAACCTAAACGAAGATGACCTGTCAAAATTAAAATAATCAAAACATTTGGATAATTTTACCTCAAATTATCATTAGGCGGTGTATGATATATAGAAATATTGTCAGATCTACAATACATTTAACCTTTGTTGGTGAGGCCGCGATCTTTTGGAACCACCCTCGCACGATTCTAATTAGTATGATACGTTTCTACGGACATAACTTGGCAAAAATTCAAATCTTTTTAATAGAAATCTTACCCACAAATTCTCCCTGGAGTTAAACCCAGAAAAAAAAAGTCCAGCAAAGTCAACACTTTGGCCCTCTGTACAGTTTGAGTTCGACGTGTCTGTTTTAGATTGACATAATCTATGGAAAGTTGAGCTTCAGGAGTTCTCAAAATCAAGTTCTCGCTCTGGTGGGAGCTGTTGAACTTAGAACAAACTAAAAAATCAAGTTCGCCTCGGATGTAATTTGAATTCTAAATTTAAATCGGGTCCTTGATGTTTCCAAATGAAATGTCGTACGGTCCTCAGATCCATTAGGGGATCCAGTACTTGACCATTACACAAAAGTTCAATCCTATCTTCTTGAGGTACATTTGCTTCCTGATCGTCATTGGGTGTGCCTCCCCCATTCAGTCCTGGTGTATCTGTGCCTACCATTTTCTCAAGGACGTGTTCACCTACTTTATGAATTTGCAGAAAATCATTAGCTACTAATCGGTCTGATTTGTTACATTTGATGTTAGTGCTCTTATGGGGCGTAATGTAAAACGAGATTTTTGTAAATTTTGGAAGATTTTTTTCCACAATAATGTCAAGAACCCATGGAGGTAGATTGTCTCTGAGATAGTTGAGTTCGGTGTCACCGCCTGCATCTCGTACTAGCAGTCTGTACACACCGCGACCTCCTTCAACTTCAGTCATGATAAGAGGCGTATGCTCAGGGATCTTAAAATATTCTTGACTGGAGTTTGTCTGATTGGGAGACGTGGGTTCGTCATCGGGATCATCTGGAGCTTGAGTTGCTGCGACCCAATGTTCTAGGAGAGCTTTTAAGATGAGAGTGCCGTAGTTTACTGAAATAAGAAAATAAGTAAAGACAGGACTTGAGTTGCTACGACCTAATGTTCTAGGGGATCTTTTAAGAATAAGAGTGAGCCAGTATCAATTTAAATCCATTGGTCTCCGTACGATCACTGAAGTTAAGAAATGTTTAGCGAGGTTTTACTTGGTGGGTAACCACGTAGGTTCGCGTTCCTATGATGCTGCTGGCATTTCTCGGTCTAACCCAAGTCAATATTGCTAGCTGATTTGTAGGTTTCCAACAAATGGAGGGTAAAACTCCCGTCTCCAATGATCAGTAGATGATAAAGAAGCTTTCAATAAAAAAGAGAGTAAATTAAAATAAAGAACTTAGTGAGTTAGCAGTTAGTAGCTACGAGGCACCAAAAAAAATCTCTCTATTTAACAATTATTATAATCACACATTATTTGCAAAACAGTTGGAAGTGAGTTGGCATTGTCGCATTCCTCCACTTTGCATTCTGTTCAAAGTAGTTGTAAGTTGGGGGGGGGGAGGCGGCGATGCCGATGGGCATTGTCGCATTCCACCACCTTATGCCAAGAGTGGGTGCGGCGGTCCCTGCAGGAATCGCCACACTGACTCTGACATAATATATATATTTTATCCCTGTTTAGTACCAATTACAGAATAAAGGCTTAACGTGTGTGGAGGGGATTCGACTGTGTCTTCGGGCGTTGTCATACCCCCTTTACTCGTTTCATGTAGTCATAACCCCTGACGAAATGCTATGCAGTGCCGGGGGGTTATGAATTTCCATGTACATGTTGTCCGTTGTTTGTTTTTAATTACGTGCTGTCCGTTGTTGTTTTTTTCACATTGGCTCACGATTGATACGGGAGGTCAAAATTAGAAAAGTCCGTTTTTGACCTCCCGTGAATGGCTATGCTCGGGTTATTCATGTAATTTTTTGAGTAATATTGAATTTCGGAACGTTTATAATAGCGTTTGTTTGCATTTTCATTTCATTGAACAAAAATTCTTTCCATTTGGGAGAGTTTTTGGTCATAATCTGTTTATTTCCTTGTATCGGAGGGTACAGTTTTCCTTCATTCATTAATCTGATTAAATTCGTGTAACCCAACCGAACATATACATTATGAATGGTGGGTGTGGATAGAGGTCTTCTTCCAGCAAATCTCTCCGAATAACTTACTCAGAGTTGTCAAATTGCTGTAATATGCCAGAGAGTTTTCAGGAATAAGATCATTTTCTGCTGCTACGGTTTATACTGAGTATACTCTGTTGCGTTTCACAAAATTAATCAAATTAATGAATGAAAGAATATCTTATATTATTAGAACACTTTATAGAATGAACAATATTTTTACAATAATAGTGAGAAAAAAGTGGCGGAATAGATAAGAAGAACAGAAGATAATTTTTTAAAAAAAGAGAAGGAAAATAATATAAAATAAAAATGTTCATTCAAAGGGTGGGGTTAATTCTTGAGAATTCTCTTACACCCTTACCTTTACTTTTCGATACTATGAAATAAACAGATCATGACCAAAAACTCATCAATAAACGGATCAAGATCAAAAGGGCGACTTTGTGTTCTGAAATGAAATACTTAAAACTGGGAATACTTAAAAAGATTAACTGGCTGAAACTATATATGACTCAAATATCACACGGAAAGCCCAAGGCTGTTGCATACTTGAATTTCACTTTTTGTTCCATATCTCCATTAGAAAGCAATTACGAGGAAATGCTTGGTGAGAAAAAAAATCTCATTTTGACCTCCCGAATGGATGGTGAGCTGATGCAAATAAAACCCAGGACACCCTGTGTAATCCCGGGTATAAATGATATACTGTTTTGAGACAGCAGTCCTGGCTTACCTTTAGAATCTAGATTGTCTTGAGATGGCAGACCAGCCTCTTTCAACGACACCCAAGCTGAGAAACAATCGATTTCATCTTGGCCAAGATTGACTGTTAACATTCCGGTTTTTAAATCTAAACTAAACCAATTGGGAACGAAAACCATCCTCGATCTCTTCTCCACTTCTTCATCAAAATTGACTTTACCTAAATCTTCAACTTTACAGGCCTAAAAAAATCATTTAAGGATTATACACCGGGAATTATAGATGAAAAACCATCCTCGATCTCTTCTCCACTTCGCATCTCTTATCGTTTCTGAGATATAGGTATCATCATCATAATTGCATATTCGTATCCGATGGTTACGTCAGGTAATATTCTTTAAGTTCTTCAATTCTTCTCTTCTCTCTGCCAATTTCGTGCATTTGGTTTTCTTCTTCGTCTTCTTAGGATATTGGTTTACAAAAATAAAATTTACCATTTTACTTATATCATTCAATGCTTTTTAGTCTCAAAGTCCTGAACTAAATTATATTCCAGATATAGTCAGAAATAGGACCAATATTAAAGAATTAAGTATGTCGTTAAAATTAGTTCTCTAAAAAAATCAAAAAAATGAACCACTCTTGAACTATTTGCAGTTTAAGATGGTCAACAAAAGTCAAAACGGCGAACGGTTCTGCAACTTTTCTAACTCCGGACATTTCCTAATATTGATGAGGGAAGTCTTATCTAACATTTTTGGAAAATTTTGGACTATATAACGATTTTTTTAACCCATTTTTTATCTACACTTCCTACAATACGACAAAAATGTATGAAATTAATATTATCGAAAATTTATTTAATGTCGTTCATTCAAGCTTATTGAAAATGTTACATCAAGTTAAAACCGTGGTCGAAATATTTGCAAAAAATAAAAGCTAAAATACAAAATGGCGGATGATAAAAGTAAAAAAAAGAGGTCCATTCCGCAACTTTCCCACTTTGGGACTTTCTAACCAGGCCAAATTCAGAACGATGTGGGTATATCATTTAATGTTTTTTCTTCCTTTTCCTAAAATTTTTGGGCTAGTACAAGGATTTGTTATCTGTTCCCACTCCAAGTTCACTTTTGACGCGCATGAAGCCCATACTTCCATTTTTTAAGAGACTATAGGGGGCCAACTAATATGTTATATCTTACCTTGAAAACGTCATGAACACAAACGTTCAAGTCTGAATCCTGCGTCGCAATATGTCTTCTATCATTGAGTACATGTGGTTTGTATCTTACCTTTAAAACGTCATAAACACAAACGTTCAAGTCTGAATCCTGCGTCACAATATGTCTTCTATCATTGAGTACATGTTGTTTGTATCTTATCTTTAAAACATCATAAACACAAACGTTCAAGTCTGAATCCTGCGTCACAATATATCTTCTATCATTGAGTACATGTGGTTTGTATCTTACCTTTAAAACGTCATAAACACAAACGTTCAAGTCTGAATCCTGCGTCACAATATGTCTTCTATCATTGTGTACATGTTGTTTGTATCTTATCTTTAAAACATCATAAACACAAACGTTCAAGTCTGAATCCTGCGTCACAATATGTCTTCTATCATTGAGTACATGTGGTTTGTATCTTACCTTTAAAACGTCATAAACACACACGTTCAAGTCTGAATCCTGCGTCACAATATGTCTTCTATCATTGAGTACATGTTGTTTGTATCTTATCTTTAAAACGTCATAAACACAAACGTTCAAGTCTGAATCCTGCGTCACAATATATCTTCTATCATTGAGTACATGTGGTTTGTATCTTACCTTTAAAACGTCATAAACACAAACGTTCAAGTCTGAATCCTGCGTCACAATATGTCTTCTATCATTGAGTACATGTTGTTTGCGAATAGCGGCTCCCCCTTTGATGGTTTTTAACGGAACTTCATTGAAAGATTTCAAATTATCAGACCCCAAAGATATGTCTTCTTTTTTAGGCAATTTCTGAAATATGAAACAAATGGGTACAAAATGAATCTCCATAATATGATGCCACTGGATTGAAAAAAATGCGGCCTCGTTTGGGTTTACCAAGCCCCTCCAATTGAGCGAACGGTTATGATGTTCAGTGATGGGCTATAGAAAGAAGGAGGCCAACAAAGGGAAGGAGGCAAACGAAGGCGGCCTAATCGTGAAGCTACATTTTGCACACTACTCGGCGCAATACGGGTTGTGGTGCCTTGATTGAGATTGATATACCGCTTTGACGCTTCCAATGAGATTCTCATAAAAAATTAAGAATGGCTCAAACAGTAACAGTTATACTGTTGCAAGCAAAATATGTTCTTGTCTGAACTTTGAAACCAGTTCGAATCTCCAACAATCTGAAGTCAGGCGGCAATTTATTCTACGGTTGGTGCGATGTGGTGTTGGTGAGGAGATGAGAGCGAGTGTCGTGATGATGAAACTGATGTAATGAGGAATATGATGAATGGAGGGTGACTTTTCATTTAGAATGCGCCATAGAAGACCCAATGTCTGTTGCTCAAATCTTTATTTCGACAGGTAACCTTCACGAGATCTGCTCAAATCTTTATTTCGACAGGTAACCTTCACGAGATAACCTTTACTTGGTCAGATGGTCACATGTTTTCCAATATCTGGAATTTGTTGAAAACGACACCTGACATGGAATCCTGGACAAGAAACGAGGGATTTTCGAACTCGCGGGATTTTTCCCATTTGCGGCTTGCAATTTACAATATCTCTCCGTTTCTCCGACCGCCTCTTTTGTTTTGTTTTTAACTTTTTATGTTTACTTGTTAGCTTTATTGACATATTTTAACCCCTATCGACAAGTTAGGAAACGTTTTTACGGCCATGCCTTGATGAGCAATCTTGCTTGAGCACGATAAGTTTGGAAAGTGATTAAAGAGGGAAAAATATTAAGGATATCATGGAAATAAAAGTGGTGGGATTTGGGAAAAAGGGACTTTTTCTGTCCAGGATATCTTGTCATATGCCGCACTCGAGTTTGTTAAACAACTTACCCAATAGTTTAATGTTGAGTTTGCAGTTGCTACCCAAATTCCATTAAAATCAGCTTCAGGGACTATTTTCAAAATGGGTGCTTGCTCTTCGCAAACTAGAGAATAATTTTTACTTTGTCTAATTTCCGTCATGAAAATCTGTCTGTCTCTACCGCCGGATATCACGTGAGTGAAAGCTTCATTTGCCTTGAAAATACAGAAAACAAATTAATCATGATGTGTTTTACATTCAGTAATTTTGAGTTGTGTCACGAGAAGATGTGAAATGGTAAGCTTCACATCAATAATGGAATGGGTAGCCTTATGATATTTCAGATATACCCCCTCCCCCGAGATTAAATTGGCTACGGATCTGAAAAGAAAAAAAAAATAGACTCTTGAGTGGAATGTTACCACTAGGCGAGGTTAAAGCCTCAGGCATTTTCTACCACCTAACCCTTAGAGCTCTATATTTATGTGGTCAAATACTCAAATTAATGAGGAAAAAAATCCTGCCTCTGCTGGGGATTGAAACCGCGCCCTCCTATTTACCAGATTGTCGCTTAACCACTGAGCCACCGAGGCTACGGATCTGACGATTACCGCACATCTAATTATAAAAAGTGACATGCTCTTAATTATCGAGACATGTTAGATATCTAAGAGCAAGTGAAGGACAAAATTATCTCGAGAACTGTATGTCGAATCGAAACATTTTTTAAGAAAAAATGTTTCTTTTTTAATACAAAATTCAATACCATAAACAAAAATTGAGTATGCCATTTAAAAAAAGTTATACTTAAAAAAACCTTGACCCCATAAATTTTATGAATTAAAATGACTCACCCTGTATTTTCGGACCAAAATGGACTACCCTGGGGAATCGTTCCCAGCTGCACAGGGGGGTTGAACACCTTTTCCGGTCAACCTGTTTTATTAATTTAGGTACCGTTCTGTATTTTATTTCAGAAAAATTTACTCACCAGAAGTGCCCATACTCCTTCCTTATGTACATGAATGGTATGAATGCACTGTTGTTCCCCTAAATGCCACAATTTGATTGTCCCATCAGAACTGCCCGATAAACAACGGGTTCCATCTCTATTTAATACAAGGGCTTTTACATTATCTGCGTGACCTAGAAGAGCGAAAACATTCGTTTAGATTTTGGTTAATAATGAACCTTTTGGAATCGTCACGATGTCACGAAAAAAAAAAAAATACCCCATTAAATTTGATATTTTACGTTTCAAGGCACGAAGAATTCGAAAATCGAATAAAAATTTCCGTTTGTCCGCCGTGATGGGCACTTTTGACCGATTTTGATGTAATTTGATATGGATATGAAGGTCCCATACATTCGCTGGAAACTTAGATATCAGCTATCCACATTGACCTCACTCAGCCAGGCAGCAACATGAGGACGCAAACCTACCTTGTAAAACCTCGCTGGTCTATTTAAGTCTATTAGATCTATTAAATGTGCAAGGCTGAAATTGTAGAATTTTTTTATTGCCTTCAAAATAGTCCAAAACATATATTTCCGAGTTTTTGAGGTTTTTCGGAGAAAAAAACAGAAAGAAAAATCCCCAATTTGGCAAATAAAATAAGGTCCTAGTTCAATATAACATTTCCAAAATTTCAGATTGCAAAAATCTGAAATTTTGGCACACGATCTAGGATCCTAAACACGAAGTAATTTTTCTGTGCTACCCCTTATTAAGCGATCACTACATATTTTCTTACTTACCCATCAATTTACATATTTTGGCACACGATCTAGGATCCCAAACACGAAGTAATTTTTCTGTACTACCACTTACGACTACTGTCCCGGCAGGGTTCATGGCTAAACTATAAATGGAGTTCTTGCAGCCAGACAATGAAGATGCTGAAATGAGAAAAGCAAAATGTGACCAATACCTATTCCAAAATTCTGGGACGCTTTATAAGAGGGTGGTTCCAAAACTGCGTGGTCTGACCAAAAAAGGGTAAATATATTGTAGTTCTAAGGTGGTTAAATTGGGATACTATGTCAAGTAAAACCATAATGAATATAGTAATTTTCAACCTTCAATATTGTAGTTCTGTCAATGTTCTTACATGTATAACTTCAGTGAAGATATAGTATTTTATCTGCATTATTAATTGCATAACTTTTTTGACTTAACGTCTGCTCAATATCTATTGGCATTCGAGATGGGGGTTTTACCCTACATTCGCTGGAAACTTACATACCAGCTATCCACATGCTGCTTGACAAGAATTTGATTTCACTCAGTTAGGTCACCCTTCTACAGTCCAGACCTGGCCCCCCAGTGACTATTCGGAATATTATCTGTTTTCAAAGCTGAAATCTGAGCTGCGTGGATTTTTTTGGAATGATGAAATCAAGTAGACTGTTTTAGAGTATTTGACAGTAAAGATGGTAAATGTATTGAAGTCTAAGGTGATCATGAAAATGTACTGAAGTTTAAGGTGATTATGAAAATGTATTGAAGTCTAAAGTAATTATGAAAATGTATTAAAGTCTAAGGTGATCATGAAAATGTATAGAAGTCTAAGGTGATTATGACAATGTATTGAAGTCTAAGGTGATCATGAAAATGTATGGAAATCTAAGGAGATCATATTAAAAAATAAGACACAGTGGCTTTCTATTTTCCTTGTCCATCTAGGTTAGGCTACGAACATTTGAAACAGCTCTCGTATTTGGAACAAAAGCGATAAGTTTTACAAGTCATATAGATTTTTTTTCGTATCTTTAACATCTATCGGCCATTCAAGACAGGGTTTTTACCTTCTATTCGCTGGAAATTTAAAAACCAGCTACCTACATTGACCTCACCTAGCCCTAGTTTGGGTCGGTAATAGCCATCACGAGGTGCGAACCTACGAGTTCACGCACTTAGTAAAACCTCGTTAGTCGTTGCTTTATGGATTTAACGGGAACTAGTGTATATGACTAAAAACAATTACAGCTAACGATGAATAAAAAACGAATACTACTCCACTTCTGATTAAAATTTGTTACTTTATTAAGACATTAATTTGGAACTAGCTTCGGTCGTTAGGGCATCTTCAGCGACAGAAAAACATTAAAACTGTACATTTGAATAAAATCTATAACAATAAAACTTAATGTATGTATGTATCAGTAATTGTTTAGCCAAAACGATAAGAGATAATCGAAAAATTGATGGGCATGGACCTCCCAAAACCATAGACTGGAACCCCAGAATATCATTAATGTCGAACCGTAATCGAGTTTTCAGCCGATTTTTCAATTTTTGACCAAATTCAAACGGTCAAGTTCAGAAATCTTAAATTTCGTCGCGACAACATATCAACTCAAAGCGAGGAAGTATTAGGTGGTCTTTTAAAAAACTGTCCAACCGTTTTCGAGTTACATCCGATTTTCCAATTTTTGTAAGGGGAAATCTATTAGCACGGGAACGACCATGCCTCTAATGGGCGAAATTAGTTCGATTTTAATGTTTTAATAAAGAAAGAAATTTGAAACAGCAGTGAATTAGTATTCGTTTTTCATTCATGATTAAGGGTACTGGTTCATTCAAAAACGTTGGCTAACCCGGAATCTAGTTTAAATCAGGAATGATCCTTACGGAACGACAGCCTTGCTTGATCTGGTTACAACGTGAAGTTGTTGAAAACGTCAACAACAGAACTGTTCAAATGACTTACTGGTGACTGTATTGTTGCTGGCAGTGAGCGCCGTCAGAGTATTGACATCCCATAAGAAAACAGATTTATCTAATCCAGCCGATGCTACTAATTCTTTATCTTTTGCATACGCTAACGCTCTAACATAATCCTTATGAGTTCTCAGTGTGGACATACAGTAACTTTTATGAGCATTCCATACCTTGACTGTAGTATCACTTGAAGCGGAAATTACTGCAAGGAAAAGAAACCAGCATTGTCAGAGTGTATGGCATGGTATGACCATATTTGGCGTTTTCAACCTCAGACCGAAGGACCAAGCTTTGGAATAAGAAAGTTTGGTATTCTCAACTTTGATTTGTCTAACAAAAACGATCAGAGTACCCTGTAATCATCAACATCCTCATACGTGACTGAACATCTGTGGGGCTGGTTTGCAATAACTCACCATGAGTTATTGATACTAAAGAATACTAAAGTTGTTGATACTTCTCCTTGCTTTCTGCATGGGTATTGAAAAAGATATCGTTTCCTACCCTTAGTTGCCTTTTAAGGCCGGCATGGACTTGAGTACTTTGGAAGTATTCTTTTTAGCTTCCCTATCTACAGGGGACATAAAAGGATAGTGCAGTTGCTTCTTTTTGCTTTCTGCATGGGTATTGGAAAAATATCGATTCCAACCCTACCCTTAGTCGTCTTTTACGACCGGCACGGACTTAGGTACCTTTGGAAGTATTCTTTTTAAGTCCCCCTGTCCACAGGGGACCGTGAACTGTTAATGAAACGAATTAGAGATATTTTTATTTAAAAGAGTGTAAGATAAACCTAAATGAAAACTTACAATTTTTTCCTCCACAACACAAGACAATATCATTGACCCAATCAATATGATGTTCCATTGACGCAATATAAGGATCACCTCCATTGCAAGCTCGAGTGTTCCATGAGCGAATTATCGAGTCTTTACCAGCGCTATATAATCTTCCAGTACTATCGTCAAATTGAAGCGAGTTAATTCCAGATCTGTGTTGTTTCTCTACTTCATCCCGAATGACAAATGAAACTTGCTAGATAAAAAAAAAAATATCTCTCAAAACAGAATCGATAATTGCTTCACATTTCTTGAAGCATAGAAAAATGTATATTTCTTTATGTTATTGTATCACAATTTTGTGGGCATTATAGTATTACAAGGTATTTTTTAACAAATTGTTCAATACACCAAGCTATTAATTAATTAACAATTACCTCATAATGCTATCTCACTTGTTGCTATTACCACAGCAACTCAATAATCCTCAGGAGGCTGGGTTATCCCCAAATACAAACATACCAAGTAGAATATTCGAAAACACCTTTATCAAATTTTCGACCAGGATTCGAACGCGGTACCTCACTAGTGCGAACCGAGTGTGATGCACACTCTGCCACGGAGTCTTTCGGACGTATTACTTGAAACATAGAATTGATGGTGCGTAGAGAGCTTCATTTTTTTTTAAAAAAAAAAACCTTTGGCATATCCGAAGTTGTAACAGTGAAGTTATATATCGTATTATGAGTTGAGCGTATTTGACAAAAAAAAATGTAAATATGATGATAACAATATATCTTGACATATATTAAAAAGTAACAAAAACAACGTTACCTCTCCTCCTGCTCATATTTATAAACTTAACGTATTTCTCCTTTATCTCAGCCCTCGTAATTCGATCTATGGCTAGATTTTTTTTTTTCACAATTCCCTTCACCAATATTTCCATCATAATTTGAGAAGTATCCACCGTAGTTTGTGTTTGAATTTAAAACCTTATAAATTGGAAAACCCCACAAAATGCGTTTCTCCGATTCTTATCGAACACGGAAAAAATCCCTCCCTTTTATATTTTACGTTTCAATGTACGGAGAATAGAAAAATCGAACAAAAAATATGTTCAACCGTCTCTCATTTGCCATTTAAATGTTGACCGATTTTAATGAAATTTGAAAATGTTGGTCATTTTTAATCAAATGTAGTATATACGGACATTTGGGGTCCAGTGTAGTTGGTTCACACCTCCCAAATGGGCTGGTACAAAATCTAAAATTCGATAATATTTCTAATACATATTGACCTAAGTAGAAAAGGGTTAGAAGTGTAATGGCAAGACGATCTCACCGGTAAACACTAGGGCCTGAGTTCAAAACCAGCCAATCCATGGAATTTCATACTCATGAATTTGAGATATTGTCAGAGGGAAGCTTCTCGGCCCCTCTGTCGTTTCCCTGATTTCTACGAGCATAGTTAACAAAACTAGATCCCAAGCAGCAGTAAAGCAGAGACACCCAGTCACTGCCTAACTAATATAGAGGAGCACTGTACGATATCATCTCGAACATGGCAATGAAAATAAACAAGAGAAATCATATTGCCAGAGATGAAGGTCGATAGCAGTATAAAGTCCTAGGAGATTTCCTAAGATGGGATCAGATCAGTTTTAGAGATAGAAAATCCACAAGCTCCGAACGACGAAGTCCAGCGCCTGTTTCACCATAATTACAAGATCTGATCAAGTGTTGAATCCAACTTATTTCCACCGAATCCAGCAGTCAAAGGTCCTCACAAAGCCATCTTAAGACAACTCCAATTCATCTCTCACTAACATCTCTAAGACATCTCAATCAACATCCCAACCAGCTCACGAACCTTTCAATCTCTCACAATATTTAACACTATCGGAGGACATCCTGAGAGTAGCATAATCTGCTATCCAACCCCACCATCACTTTCCATGATGGACACGGAAAGTAAGTGATTAAAAATAAAATAGATTCTTGGGTAGAAGGTTACCACTGGGTGAGATTAATGCCTGAGGCATAATCTATCACCTAACCCTTAGAGCTCTCTATTTTTATGTGGTCTAATAGTTCTAATACTCAAATTAATGAGGGAAAAAAATCCTGCCTCTGCTGGGAATTGAACCCATGCCCTCCTGTTTACCAGGCAAACGCTTAACCACAGAGCTACCGAGGAAAGTAAGTGACTCCAAAGAAACATCAAAAGGTTTTCTTAATAAGCCTGTTGAGGAACTAAGAATAATCGAATAGCTACACAATGATAGTTCAGAAGAAATATTTGGTACTTATAATTATGAACTTACCTTCTTTCGGATGGTTGGACCACCTGATTTGTGACTTGCCATTTTTTTAAAAACTAATAATTTAACTTCTTATCTCAATAAATACAACATAGGACCAGCTGAAAAAAAAAAAAAAAAAAAAACAATCAAAAAGATTTTTGATTGTTTTTGCTTGAATTTTGAGTTACTTACAAGTTTTGATCGAATCCCTATTATTTAAGATAGAAACCTGGGGTTTGATAAGATAGAAACCTTCAAAACCCTTTCGGTAACCTCATATCAACCTATTTTTACCATTTTTCCAAAACCGATTCCTAAAATGGGCAGAATCGTTGATTTAAAGAGGAACACCGCTGCCTCGATTTAGTTACGGATGAATGTGATTTTTACTCACTTTAGGTATGGTCTATTGTAACACTATACATGGATCAGTATGATCTATGGTAACATGGTCGTATGGACGTAACCGTACCTCTACTGAATAACGGTCACATTCATCCATAACTAAATTGATTTTAAATTATCCAAGGAACATTTTAATAGTATATTTATTATTGTAGGTGGAAGTGTTTCTCTCAAAACCAAAAGGTCTTCCCATTTAAAAAATCAATTGGAAAGGTTGTGATGATTTTTGGTCGAATTGTGTTCATATGAGTTTCAATCCAAACCGTAGCCGCTCATCTCGGGGACTAGTTATACGTTTGAAACCTACTTTGAATAAAATGGTTTTATTGCAAAAAGGACTTCCACACGATGACCGGTTCTCTGAACCGGGACTACATAGAACGTATACCATCACAGTTAAAGTCAAGGCCTTCAAAACCCTTTCGGTAACCTCATATCAACCAATTTCTACCATTTTTCCAAACCCCGTTCCTAAAATGGGCAGAATCGTTGATTTAAAGAGGAACACCGCAACAACAACTCTACAAAGGTCTATTTAGTGTTTCTGGGTATGCATAAAATGAGAATAAACGTAAAGTATTTTAAGATTAATTTCTAGCGACCACAAAGTCTAAATCAATACCACAATATCCAGTCCAAACCAAATAAACATCTTTGCAGTCTATTAAGTTTCATTATAATTAAAGTTCAAACATTTAGCAGGGATAACATCTTCTCAGTCTGTTTTCAGATTACATCTTTTCAGGCCTCAACTGATCCGTTTGCTTTTTGTAATGATAATGAAAATGACTAGTTTCTCTTTTGTTAACATGACCAAACGAATTCAATCTAAACACACTTTTGAAATATACAATATTCAACAAGAAAATAATAAGGCAGGACCATCTTTATATAATTTGTTCATCCTTACCTACCATTATTTGTGTTTGTATGAGTAGAGATAATCGGGTTTAACACAAACTCAACATAACTTTTTGAAAATAACAATAGGTAACAACTGGACTCAAGATAAGATAAGAACACTGAAGATGAAATAATTTTTAAACACTTCAATTGAAGTCAATGTAATCAATGTTTGTTGTTTCATTTCATTTATTATTCATTACGAGCACCGTTGCCAAATCTTTTTTGAGTACATCCTACAACAGCCTAAAAATCCCTACTTTTTGCTCAAAATCCCTACGCTTCAATTGTGCCAGCGGGTGGTTAATAGGGGGAGGGTTGGTTCAGGCTACGTTCCCATGACGCGGCACAAAAAATCTATCTAAATAATGCATATATTGTTTACATGACCGCGCAACCGCGCAGTTGCACGCGGTACTAGTTCTACAAACTTGTATCGATTTGTTAATATGATACTGCGCGGTCATGTGAATCTCGCTAATGGTTACTGCACTATTCCTTACTAGGTGGTTACCACGGGGTTCCCCAAAAAATATAGACAACCAATTCCGTGCACCCTAAGGTCCGGTCCTACCAAAAGCCGGTTTTTGAAACACTCGGGTTTTGGTATAGTATTAACACAGGTTGACACAGTGTTAGATGAAAGTTTCTGAAAACACGTCGTGGTAGGATCGAGCCTAAATCAATGGATTTTATTACCGTTCAAATTTTAGCTGTCTATGTCTATTAAATTCGGATATTTTGGGTAGCAAAGAAAAAACAAAACGTTTTTGACGGTATAGAGGGTGTCAAAAAATGTTAGTTTTAAAGTTTCACCCTGTATAGTACAGAAACTGTCCATTTTCTACGTTGAGCCCGTGGACACTTTTGATTTACATCCTAAAAGCAACCTGTAAAATTTCAGCGAATTTGACCGAAAGCCCATTTCCTACTTTTTGTGCGGGGTCCTTTTTTGCCCAATCCAGGTTTCGAACTCGTAGCCTTGAAACGGCTGGTCACAATTTTGCAAACTATCTCCTAAATGAAGAACTGGAATGCTATCTAAAACTTTCTCGCTTTGAGTTGATATGTTGTCGAGACAAAATTCAAGAAATCGGACCGTGACTTGACGAATTTAGTCGCTAAATTGGAAATTTTGCTGTATCTCGAAAACAGTTTGACATTTTTTAGTTCTGATATTTTACCTGAGGATTTTGACCATGTAGTTGGTCAAAGTAGCGGTCCTAACCCCTGGTCCTCATATGAGCAACACTCTAATTTGATGACGTCACATATTTTGATAACGTCATAGTTTGCGTTGTTAAATTAAAATGACAAAAAGAAATATTTTCAGAGTTTTATTGAAATTTTCTTCAAAATGACATTTCGACGCTTCCGGCGCCATATGGCGACATTCCGGCGTTGGTATGTTTACTTTTCTGGATAACCTGTATCCTTTCGCTACAAATTATGTTTTACACCTATCGAAGCATCTGAAAAATAAAACACGAAAATCGTTTTCCAAGTCAACTCCTCACGTTTATACCCTTAGAATTCCACAAATATATTTTTGTTTACGCTTGGCCAGCCAAAAGTACGCCCTCAGGAGGGTCAAAGTGTACCTTTTCGGAAAGCTTGTATCTTCTAGATGCCCGGAATCGAGTTTTCATGAAAATCGGACGCTCGAGGAAAAAG
>CM022874.1:39692800-39729095 GCA_012654025.1 Pachypsylla venusta
CCAATACTACTCCCAACACGTTCTACCCAACAAACTTGGTGTTCAATTCTATTTAGAACATGGGGAAATATGTAAAACATGGGGAGTAGTAACGGGTTGTTAAGCTGTGTAGAACGTGTTGGGAGTAGTATTGGGTTAGGTTCCAAAAAAAATAATATTATATATGTAAGTTGCCGGAGATGGAGTCGGTGCCGTGTTTTTGTTTCCGAACTCCGGGAGCCGGAGCTGGAGCCAGAGATTTTATCGACGGCTCCGCAGCCCTGAAACTAAATGAAAAAAAAATAAAAAATAATAACCTACAAACTTACTTTTTGCTGAACAAACAGAGATTATGCCCGGCTCGGTCAGCTTGCGGTGTGTTACCAGACTCCGGTGAGGTCAGGCTCCGATATGTTCGGGTCCGGTCCCGATCGGTCGCAGTGTGTTCCAATCTTTATTCTGTGCCTATTCACTTTAGCTTGCTTCTCACAGTATCCATCTGTGTAGAAACAGCATTTTCCTGATGACTTTTCTCATTTTTGGTTTGAAGCAGAGTTTTTTAACACCAAACCTTCTGTATTTACACGGGCTTAGGACCGCCACTTAATGAAGCTGGCTTGTTCCCCTCGATGGCTACATTACCACACTCCAGTTGTAACGGTTGTAACTCGATGAGCTAAGTATTTGTTGTTTTATTTTTCAGTACAGCATTTCTTCTTGTTAAAAATAATAGCAAACAATGAGTGAT
This sequence comes from Pachypsylla venusta, assembly GCA_012654025.1. Lineage (NCBI taxonomy): Eukaryota > Metazoa > Arthropoda > Insecta > Hemiptera > Aphalaridae > Pachypsylla > Pachypsylla venusta. The sequence goes on from CM022874.1 coordinate 39,693,528, forward strand.
AAAGGCATGCACTGTAACATCTCTGTAGAAGACAATGGCTTGTATAGCCAAATTAAATACAAAGTACCTAATGAAAACGAAAGTACTCCGAGGAATTATCTCTCTGAAAAGGAAGTGTCAAGTTTACAAATCAATGAAGAAATTAATCATAGTGTCCTCTTAGAAAAGTTTCAAAGTATAGTAAGAGGTTCTGATGGACAAGAGCTGCTGCACGGAGAATGTAGTGGAGTAGATAATGCAAGTAAGTAAAGAATTCAATTTTAATTTAGCGCGCAGCGGTTAGAAGCAGCGTTTACCTAATCTTTCCTTTTGAAGTTAGAAATCTGGGGTTTGTTTAAAATGTTCCTTTGAAAATTTAAAATCTATGTAGTAATGGATGAATGTTATTTATACTCACTTTAGGTATGGTTACCATCAATATGCATATCATCACAGTTCGGGCCAAGAGCCATCAAAATCTTTTCGGTAAACTCATATCAACCTGTTTCTACCATTTTAATTAATCATGCATCTATAAATGGTAAGAACGGTTGATTTCGTGAGAATAACCGTTATTACAAGAACAACATTTTTTTACCTTTAAACAGTTCAGGAGCACTCGGGGGACCAGGGTTCAAATCCGGCGGAGTTGGAAATTTTCAACTTGGTGCTTGTGATTTCGAGGTGCACTCAGCCTCGTAGGGACTAATGAGTAGCTATATTAGTGTGAGTAACGACCAGTGGAGGCATCAGTAGAGTAAAATCGTTTTGTTTAGTAAAAGATGTAAGAGATTATTAATTATTAAGTAATGCTGTGATAACCACAAAAACTGTGAAGAGGCCGTTGGTCCTTAACAGAAAGATATTCTACCTTTCTTATATTCGTATATTCGTGAGCTAGATTCCTCTTTAGGGCTATATGAGCCCCTGCACCTAAGCCTGAACCGGGCTTTTGTGCTTGGAAAGTAGCCTATTTGCCTAGTCAGGGCCAACTATCTGAGCAAGCTTGATCAGCCTTTTGGCTAGGTATTTTTCGTGGATGTCGAGCCTGGGTTGTAGCTGCCCCATGCTCAGTGTCCACGCAAGTTGGGAATTACAGTCAAAAATGACGTGAGAAGCAGTCTCCTCATCCTCCCCACAGAGTCTGCACATAACCTGGTCCTGATGGAAGCCCATAGTATGTAGGTGTTTTCTTAGACCACAGTGACCAGTAATCAGGCCTGTTGCTAATCTGATATTTTTTCGACTGAGGGCCAGGATCTCGATCGTAAGGTTCCTGGATGGTCCCTGTAGCATGGGCTATATGAGCCCCTGCACCCTTACTGTGTCTCAAACCTGAGACGGCCCTCCGCCGTTCTAGGTGGCTTTCGAGAACCCACCTGCCGATGAAGTTTCTGACCTCAGTCGCTATTCTACCTTTACATTCTATTTTATTTCAGATCAATCTTCTGACAAGCTAGCACATTTATACTCTCTACAACAAATGAGTAATCTACTTCTTATTGACGCCAAACAATGTCGAGAATATTTATTAGAAAACTTAAGAGTTCTCCAAAAGAAAATGGAAGATCGAAAACGTCAAATTGAAATTCATAATCATCTCAAAGTTCGATTCGTCAAAAAGAGATTGTCATTTCGGAATGGCTATTTCATTGACGAGTGTGAATTCTCCCGTTCTCGGAATGATGATGAAATCAAATTGGCAAAACTGAATCTCATTCCACTCAGTATTCCTAGTACTAAATTGAGTACACAATGTTCAGAAAAATTATTAAAACTTGTTGGTAAATAGTTTGAAATTTTATTGGCCAAACTGAGCCTTATGTTATATTTTAAGCAAATTGTAATAAATTTCTAGAAAAAAAATTGACGAAATTCTATTATTTAAAAATAACAATACTCTTAAACCCAGTCCCGACGGGAGGGGGGGGCCCAAGCCCGGGTTTCCTAAGAAACCCGATGAGAAAATAAGCCTTTAAGCGGNAATAGGTAAATCAACTTAAAAGTATTGAAAAAAATTCACAGAAGATTAGCGATAGTGGGCTAAAATGGACAATGGCTGTTGCAGGACACTGGTTTTACAATATAGTGCGACTTTTCAGCTTGTACAGCAGTCATAAATAAATATTGGTATATTCGTAAACCTTTTGTTTTTTTTTATTTACATTTGGTTAGTTGGACCACGCAGGGTCCCGTGACTATCTTCCTTATGTTTTTTTATGTACATTTGGTTAGTTGGACCACGCAAAAGGTCCCATGACTATCTTCCTTATGTTTTTTTTTTTTTTTTTTTTTTTTTTTTTTTTTTTTTTTTTTTTTTTTGTACATTTGGTTAGTTGGTCCACGCAAGGTACCATGACTATCTTCTTTATGTTTTTTTGTACATTTGGTTAGTTGAACCACGCAAGGTCCCATGACTATCTTTTTGTACATTTGGTTAGTTGGACCACGCAAGGTCCCATGACTATCTTCTTTATGTTTTTTATGTACATTTGGTTAGTTGGACCACGCAAGGTCCCATGACTATCTTCCTTGTGTTTTTTTATGTACATTTGGTTAGTTGGACCACGCAAGGTCCCATGACTATCTTCCTTATGTTTTTTTTGTACATTTGGTTAGTTGGACCACGCAAGGTCCCATGACTATCTTCTTTATGTTTTTTATGTACATTTGGTTAGTTGGACCACGCAAGGTCCCATGACTATCTTCCTTGTGTTTTTTTATGTACATTTGGTTAGTTGGACCACGCAAGGTACCATGACTATCTTCCTTGTGTTTTTTTTATGTACATTTGGTTAGTTGGACCACGCAAGGTCCCGTGACTATCTTCCTTGTGTTTTTTATGTACATTTGGTTAGTTGGACCACGCAAGGTCTCATGACTATCTTCCTTATGTTGACAATTTTTGTTTTTTATGTTCATTAATGAATCTACGCAACTGGCTTTGAAAAAAGTACAGTCTCAAATTACCTTTCAGAGTAAGAATTTAATAATGGAATGAAAAANAAAAAAAAAAAAAAAAAAAAAAAAAAAAAAAAAAAAAAAAAACACTCGATCGCCGCGCAGTACGCGTTTATGTTTGATTTTCTTTTGTGGAAAAGAGGCATTTTTATTTTTTATCGTTCCTAATAGTTAAGATCAATAAATACATTTTGTATAATATTACCTTTTTTTGCAGCTTCTCAAATCCGAAATCAGACTTTGAGTGACCTTTTAAGATTACGTGGGCTATCGAGAACCTCAAAAAATGAAGAATTAATGAAAAAACTTGAGCAATTGGAACAAGACGTGACCCGATTGATGAATGTACCCGATATGGAGGTCGCCTATTATGGACATCAGAAGAAAATTGAGCTCGACTGGGATTCACTTCACGGAGAATTGTCCAGAGATTTACTTGATTCAAGGCGAACTGTTGATGAAGTAAAACGCTTGTGGTATCTGGCACTTGGTCCCCATATTAATACCAACAGATTTGAAAAGAACGAAATTAACACTATTTTAAAGGTGGCTAAAAAATATAAATATCAAAATTGGGATGAAATAGCGAAAACAGTTGGTACTAAAAGAACAGGTAAATAAAATAAAGATCAAATTGGTATTGAGAAATAGGGATCCGGACGAAAAAACAACAACAAATTACTTAAAACAATGTAGTGGAATTAATAAGTAGATATTTGTTGGAGGGTCTTAATTCACACCCCCGCCTCATGTTTTCGCCGGACCAGACTGGGCATGTTAGGAATAAATTGTACCAAAAAAAAAACACCTTTGCCATTAAAAACATATCCTCAATATCACAGAAATTTCTCCCCCACATGTTTTGACCGCACCAGACTGGCGATTTTAGGGATAAATATGACTGTATAAAAAAAAAGACACGTTTGCGGGATTTTAGGGATAGCAATTTTAGAGACTGTACAAAAGAAAGACTTTCCCATGCACAAACATACCCTCAAAATCCCGAAAATTTCAACCCCGCCCCCCATGTTTTAACCGGACTAGACTGGCGACTTGAGAGATAAATAAGACTGTACCAAAAAAGACACGTTTGCCATGCACAAACATACCCTGAATATCCCAGGGACTATTTGGTTGAATGTGGTCAGAAATTAAGGTTAAAATTAAAATTTAGTTCCTGTTCCCGACTAAATTTTGATTCCCCTTCATTGAAAAAATTCAATCTCTTCAGCTGCGAATTTATTGCAACAGACAAATAGCAATTTTTTAAAAGGCTGCGAATTTATTGCAACAGACAAATAGCAATTTTTTACAAGGCTGTGAATTTATTGCAACAGACTAATAGCAATTTTTTAAAAAAATGCTGTTTCTTTGTGGTCACACCTTTGGTACTCACTGCAACATTGTTGGATTTTTCCAATAGTAATCATAATCCAAATACTTTGAATTTTTCAAATTTTCCTACGATGTTGCTATGCCTATTTATCTCCATAGCTATTGATTATCCCCTCTCAAGGCTAATGAGCCCCAAAACATCCAAACCACAATGACAAATTATTGCACTTGCCAGGGATCGAACCCGCGTCTCCCGAATGCAAGACTAGTGCAGTGAACACCGAGCCATGGGAGCTGTGAGACAAATAGTAATAGAATTGATCAGGTAGAATGTCAGTACTATCTTTTTGGAAGTTACTATTGAATAGACTGTTGGGATGTTAACAAACAGTAAGTCCCAGAGAGGAAACCATGGAAGGAAAGTCTACCTTATTATGGACAAAAAGGAAATAATAAAACATTTGTACTTGAAGAAAAGGCATATTTTTTTTTATTATTTAACTGGTTGCAGGTCTCTGTTTGGACTGCAATTATCACTGCGATTTTTATTTAGATCTATTGTAACCAGTATTTCGAAGAGACGGAGATGAAGTTAGATTCGAACCATCAGCCTCCTGGTTACGAATCCACCGCATCGGCCAACTGAGCTACTGAGGCTGTAAGAACAGACATAGATAAGGATCAATTTTGTATTGAGAAATGTTGACATTAAAATAATAAAACATTACTTGCCCTTTTGATTTTCAGGGTTTCAATGTTTCGTTCTATGTCAATCAGAAAGTAATTCAAACACGTCCACAAAACCTTGGACTAAGACTGAAGAAGCCGTTGTCGTAGAGTATATCAGACATAATGAACACAGTCTCTTTAAAAATAATTTCCACAATACGCTTTCGTTGCAGTTACCAGGTCGAAGTCATTTGGAAATAAGTAAAAATATTCAACGGATAAAGCAAGTATTGAAAAATAAGAAGCCGACCATTGTTAAAGGTCGCTTTACAAAAGACGAAGAATCTGTGATTGAAGCTTTACTTCGACATAAAATGTCATATCAAACAATATCAGCACTACTTGGTAAGCATTAGGTCTGAATCTAATCAATCAATAATGCATTATTTTTTTGATGGTGTTGGATTTTTATATGAAAATACAACTCTGAAGAAGTTGTTGTTTGCTGCTAAAGTTTCTGATTGTCATCAAAGATCTAATCTTGGGGGCTAATAATTGACGTGGGCACCCAGAACCATGTCAATCACTGCAATCACTCACGTCGGGAACATAATTATAATTCTAAGTTGCTTTGTGTTTTATTTTACACCATCAGCTCAGGTGGACTCGGTCCGTGAGAATGTTACCCTTAAGTAACATCTCACAATGTCAAGTGTGACCTAATATTTTCACTATGGACGTTACTATGTCATAATTGTATTGGAAGAAAATACGACTCCAGTTTTTTTTTTTTTTTTTGGTTTAACGTCTCTTCAATATCTATTGGTCATTTGAGGCGGGGGTTTTACCCTCCCTTAATCACAAAGAAACTACATTTTTACATTTAAATTTCAGGAAACAGGACGGATACACAAATTCGAGATAAAATGAGTCGCAAATATAGACACTTAACTGCAATGAAACGGAAAGGCATATTTTCAACTGAGGAAGATGAACGTTTGATGGAACTTGTAGAAAAATATGGAACTCAGTCTTGGCCTAAAATAGCCAAAATTATGAGAACTCGTGACCGGACCCAGTGCCGTCATCGGTATGCTAATATTGTCTTCTATGGGGCCGTGGGAGTTGTTGACGTTGCTCAGTTGGGGTGGGTCAAAAAATAGGAATGTTTCCTTCTAAATAACGCAAAAGTAGGTGGAAAAGACAAGGCTTTTGTAATATATATATATGAAATTGGACCACGTTTTCTAATTGCGCATAGAGACCTTGAAAATCCGACTTTTGTGGAGCCATGAGTTAATGTAAACTAGTAGGCACATTAGTATTTATTTCCATAATCAGAAAGATAAAATACTGTATCTTCACTTGACTAAGAACATTGTTTAGATGTTATTAGATGTTAGTGTTATAGCTGATGAGTACATCATCAGAGCTAGTGAGACTAGTTATATTTGTGGAGCCATGAGTTAATGTAAACTAGTAGGTAGTACTTATCAACATAGTATTTATTTCCATAATCAGAAAGATAAAATACTGTATCTTCACTTGACTAAGAACATTGTTTAGATGTTAGTGTTATAGCTGATGAGTACATCAGCTATAACACTAATATCTAAACTAGTGGGCTAGTGAGACTAGTTATACATCTTTTCGAACTTGAATTTAGAAATGGTAGAACATTTTCTTATGAGGAGAACGGCACCACTACGAAATTTTGGAGACGTATTGCAACTCTGAAGTGAAATGTAGCCACCGAGGGGAGCACGTCATGTTCATTAGGTGACGACCCTAAGCCCTTGTAAATACAGAAAGTTTGGTGTTAGGAAGGTCATCCAGCCTTTAAAAGTTGGAAAGTAAAGATGGAAAGTTATCAAAAAATTGAAGTTACTACGCATTGATACTATGAGAAGAAACCGGGGGTTACTGTACAAGGAAAGAATACAGCTAAACAGAGAAGGTCCTGAAGGGAAGGTTGTGGAATGGTAGAATTACAGAAGGCAGTGCCGAGCCCAAATAGAATTGGAAAAAGGTGAAGTTAAAGAAGAAGGAAATAGTATACAAGGTATTGCTGTATGTAGAGAATAATATTTATTTATAAATTAAAACCAAACACTGACCAGAAATACTATTTATAAATAATTATTTATAACGAAACTAGCTTCGAATTATTCGATTCATCATCGGTCTAGTCGGGTCGAAGAATGGAGGATGACTCTTAATCCTCCATCCTTCGACTCGACTAGACTGAGATGAATCGAATGATTCAAAATTAGTTTCGTTATAAATAATTATAAATAGTATTTCTGGTGTTTGGTTTTAATTTAATTTAAATATGTTTAACACTTATAATTAACATGTTATTTAATTTTGCGCATGCTAATTATTTTTTTACAGATTCAATAATATCTGCTATAATCTTCGAGAAGGAAGAAGTTTCAAGTTTAATGAAAAATTAAATCAATTGCATATCCCGACTGCTATAAAAACAGAAAATTCCATGAATATAAATGATGAAAAATCAATTCACAATAATCTTTGTTTATCTGATAATTTAGGCGAATCTAGTCAAGAAAAAAGAAAGACACATGTGTCAAGCTGTGATGATAGTAATAAAAAGAGAAAAGAAAAAAGTGAAAAATCATTCAATATTGAAGATTGTTCAAAAATATTGACTTTGAATTCGTTGCGAGATAAAAATAATTCCTTAAGTTGTAAAAATGGTAAGAAAAAAATTACGAAAGATTATTCAAATCGTAAAGAGAGCAAGAAAAGAATAAGAGACAAAAAATCATCATGCAGTGAAGATAACAAGAAAACAAATTTACCTTCTCAAAATAAGGATGGTAGCAAAGAAAAAAGAAAGAAAAGGAGTACGGGCCGTTCAAATTCATTTAAGGTGATCAATGATTTGGGGAATAGTCATGATAATGACCTGGACAAGATCAATATATCTGAAAATCAAATGGAATCTAGTTCACAATCCATAAACATGAATAGTCGTGAAAATAACCTGGACAAGATATCTGAAAATCAAATGGAATCTAGTTCACAATCCGCAAATGAGAATAGTCCTGAAAATGACCTGGACAAGATAAATATATCTGAAAATCAAATGGAATCTAGTTCACAAGGCGCAAACGAGAATAGTCGTAAAAATGATTTGGACAAGATCAATATATCTAAAAATCAAAATGAATCTAGTTCACAGGTCATCAGTGAAAATAACAAAACTATTACGAAAACTTATTCTAAAGAAAGGAAATATTCTAAACTATCTAATGAAAATGTTTCTTTTGAAAGTTCCTCTGAATTGTTTATGAATACTTCCGCTTCGTCCAGGAAGAGAAAAAAGGACAATAAATTGTCAACCACAGATCTTCTTGATGAGTGTGAGAAAAAGATAAGAAAAATTTGTCGAACAAATATAAGTGCTGAAAAATTGAAATCAGTTGAATACAAAAATAAGTGGACTCGGAAAGATCATGGAAAAATTAAACAACTTATAATTACAGAAATATTTCTTAACTATGAAGGTAGGTATACAAATGCTAGTACAAAAGAAGTAAGTCGGAAAATTTTGCATGTCATTCCTTAATGCAGATTTATGACCAGTCATTCAAGATTTATAAACTGGGATCGGGCAAAATAATATTTAGAAAATACTAACCGTCCGGCGTGGCAGCAGCAGTAAATCAGTTGGTTGATGTGGTGGATTCGTAATCAGGAGGCTGTTGGTTGGAATCAAACTCCATCGCCGCCCACTGGTCACAATAGATGTTGATGTTGTTGTAGTTTTGTTCCTCTGAAAATTAAATATTTTCTCCACTTTTACATCCAGGCTTGGAATAATGGTAGAAAAAGTTTGATATGAGGTAACCGAAAAGGGTTTGAGGACCCTTGATTGAAACTGTGATGATGTGCATCCCAGGTCTTCCTGGTGCGTAGAGCCGGCCATCGTGAGGACGGGTCACAATAGATCTAAAAAAGGGTCGCAGTGATAATTGCAGTCTAAAAGAGATTTGTAACCAGTTCAATAATAATAATGAACCACCCAGAACCACATTTAGGCACCAATACAGGGTTGTGAGCTACATTCCCCTTCATGGCTTTAAAAAAACCTTGTACTAAACCTCCACTGGGCTTTGTATGTTAAATTAGCTAAACTAGTACTTTGAATATTCATCTTTTGGCTAAGTATTTTGCATTGATGTACTCGTAGTAGACCCATGCTTAGTCTCCATGTAAGTCTCACCCTCTCCACAAAGTTCAATCAATGTCTTGATGGAAGCCCTTGGAGTTTGGATGCTTTGTTTGACCAAGTGATCCATTATTAGACTCTTGAACATTCTAATATTTTATACAGATTACCTTTGATAGATCCTTTGATGATGGCCTTACTATACCTGAGACGGTGATCCACGAAATTATTGACGTTAGTAATGCTTATTCTGATGAACAGTGTCGAGGACTCCATTCTTTGCAGATGGTAGGCTTGTCATTACTAGCATTCATTAACTTTATGCAGAGACGTAGAGATGAAATCCGGGCCTGGGTGGAAAGATTTACGGGCCCTCCATTATTCTTCACGTAAAATCATTGTGTGATACATTAGTAAAATAAAGTCAACCCAGCCTAAACTCAGCTGGCTTCAACACGCATTTTAATTTTTTTGGAACCTAATCCAATACTATTCCTACCCAACCAACTTGTTGCTAATGTCAGTTTTATGATTTTGTGTCACCAATAACTGCTTTAATACCATCGAGGCATGGCCGTACGAACGTAATTTAATCATAGCAATCATAGAAGAAGTCACTTTACGCGGATAATAAATACAGACTAGTATTTATTTTCTTTGCAATGCAGCATTCGATTATTTTATATTAAGCCTACTTCATTAATCATTGCTACTTTATTCCAAAAATGTAAATGACTTTTCTCAGGTTAAGTAAGTATAATTCTTTACAGGTCCTTTTAATTTTGAAGTTCGTTTGTTCTAATTTTGTATTATCCACTGTTCTATTTTGGTTAACTTTATTTTTTAATATGGGGGATTGTGTAATCTAGTTCCAAAATTGTAATGTGTCAGAGGTTTTTAACCCTAAAATGCAATAATATAAGAAAATATATATATATANATAAATCAATTCTTTTTCAGTTACCGACAACAAAGCCAGCCAGAATGAACTTCTTAATTAATTCTACAATTGGAATGTATAAATCAATTCTTTTTCAGTTACCGACAACAAAGCCAGCCAGAATGAACTTCTTAATTAATTCTACAATTGGAATGTATAAATCAATTCTTTTTCAGTTACCGACAACAAAGCCAGCCAGAATGAACTTCTTAATTAATTCTACAATTGGAATGTATAAATCAATTCTTTTTCAGTTACCGACAACAAAGCCAGCCAGAATGAACTTCTTAATTAATTCTACAATTGGAATGTATAAATCAATTCTTTTTCAGTTACCGACAACAAAGCCAGCCAGAATGAACTTCTTAATTAATTCTACAATTGGAATGTATAAATCAATTCTTTTTCAGTTACCGACAACAAAGCCAGCCAGAATGAACTTCTTAATTAATTCTACAATTGGAATGTATAAATCAATTCTTTTTCAGTTACCGACAACAAAGCCAGCCAGAATGAACTTCTTAATTAATTCTACAATTGGAATGTATAAATCAATTCTTTTTCAGTTACCGACAACAAAGCCAGCCAGAATGAACTTCTTAATTAATTCTACAATTGGAATGTATAAATCAATTCTTTTTCAGTTACCGACAACAAAGCCAGCCAGAATGAACTTCTTAATTAATTCTACAATTGGAATGTATAAATCAATTCTTTTTCAGTTACCGACAACAAAGCCAGCCAGAATGAACTTCTTAATTAATTCTACAATTGGAATGTATAAATCAATTCTTTTTCAGTTACCGACAACAAAGCCAGCCAGAATGAACTTCTTAATTAATTCTACAATTGGAATGTATAAATCAATTCTTTTTCAGTTACCGACAACAAAGCCAGCCAGAATGAACTTCTTAATTAATTCTACAATTGGAATGTATAAATCAATTCTTTTTCAGTTACCGACAACAAAGCCAGCCAGAATGAACTTCTTAATTAATTCTACAATTGGAATGTATAAATCAATTCTTTTTCAGTTACCGACAACAAAGCCAGCCAGAATGAACTTCTTAATTAATTCTACAATTGGAATGTATAAATCAATTCTTTTTCAGTTACCGACAACAAAGCCAGCCAGAATGAACTTCTTAATTAATTCTACAATTGGAATGTATAAATCAATTCTTTTTCAGTTACCGACAACAAAGCCAGCCAGAATGAACTTCTTAATTAATTCTACAATTGGAATGTATAAATCAATTCTTTTTCAGTTACCGACAACAAAGCCAGCCAGAATGAACTTCTTAATTAATTCTACAATTGGAATGTATAAATCAATTCTTTTTCAGTTACCGACAACAAAGCCAGCATGAACTTCTTAATTAATTCTACAATTGGAATGTATGAACCTTTTTTTCAGTTACGAACAACAAAGCCAGCACGAACTTCCTAATTAATTCTACAATTGGAATGTATAAACCTTTTTTTTTTTCAGTTACGAACAACAAAGCCAGCATGAACTTCCTAATTAATTCTACAATTGGAATGTACAAGTCCTACTTAACTTCACAACAACTCAGTCGGCCGAGGAAAAATCATCACTGGTCGAGTAGTGGAACCAATTCAGGGGATTTAAACAATGAGAGTGCTTCTACAAGTATGAAAACGGAATCTCTGGACGCTGACGATTCGAATGGTCTTAATGATTCCACTAGTACTAATTTGACTACTCGTGCCGATTCGGCTAGTCGTGATGATTTGACTGATCGTATCGATTCGATCAGTCAATCTGACTTTGACATTATGAATTATATTTCATTCATTGAACAACTACGTACGAAGTCACCAAGTGCAATAAACGTGTCACTAATTTTGAATCGACAGTATAAGGACATTAAAAGATCTTTTGAGAAACGATTTGATCGTCTCTTTGAGTTTTATACTGGAAAACCTCTTGTGGAAGACTTGGATGAGCATTTGGAGGCAGAGGGCTCTGATGAGCGACAACACGAGGAGAATGTGAAAAAGTTTCTGGTAAATGTTTTTAATGTGTTTCATCATTCCGATAATGTGGACACTTTCTCATGGAGGAGCGATCTCAGTTCAGTAGACCCAGGTACGTAACTAGGCTAGTGAGCACCCGAGGCAACAATATCCCACCGGGTTAAGGCCATTATTCAAAAAATCAATCTGGAATATACTAAAAATGGGTATGTTCTGGTACCTCTGTCTGTTTTATTGTCAATTGAAAATATGGCCTCAATGACGTCGTTTTTGGAATCGATTGCAAGCTAACGCTACTACGGGCGACTGATCCAAATGTAGGTCAGAACTTGACCATATGTAGGTCACCCTTTCTTCGTCTCCCTCCCACCCCTGAAGTATGAAAAAATGAATAAGAGCTATGCCCGTTTTTTTGTGTGTTGAGGTTCAACTTGGTTTTCTAGCAACTAGTCAACGATTTATCACGTTAGATATATCATTTTTCGTTAGATCACTGAAGTTAAGCAACGTTATGTGTTGTGCATACACGCATCACAAAAGAAGTAAGTCGGAAAATTTTGCACGTCATACCGACCGGGGACACCACGTATTTGCTGAACTTTTTGGGGTGCTCATAGCGTCATGAGAACAACTGAGTAACTGTTGTTGATTGCAGGGAAACGGCAGGCGAGTCTAAACCTTTGTTAACCGGTACTGAAATCTAAAATTACATGAAACACTGTTTCTTCGTCTCTCCTCCTACCCCCCCCCCCCACATTTCCAACTGTTTTAGACAAAATTTGGACTCAATGGGTTTTCCATTAAGATTAATTCATGTGTACTTCCTCACCATTATATGTGTTGCGCATACGTAGGTATGTTTAAATATTTTAAGTTCAAACTTATGCCCTTTGATTGTTTATTATTACCTACTCATCTTTTTCTTTTCAAAGTTACAATTTTTTTGTTTGTAATAAATAGTCTTTCAAAAAAGAAATGAAGTAATATAGGTTTGTTCTTTGTTTTATTCTCTCCACGAAGGATCACCAAAAATTCCGACATTGATAATCTAAGTAGGGGTTGTCTATTCCAATACCACATACAGACTCACAAAAAATCATGGTCCACGACCCAAGAAAAATTATCAAAACTAAAAAATGTCAAACTGTTTTCGAGTTCTGGTCAAATTTACAATTTATTTAACAAAAAGGGTAAGACACGGTCACCGTTCATTAATTTTGTAGCGGCAACATATCAACTTAAAAGCAAGAAAGTTTTAGGTGGCCATTTAGTCCTCAATAATTGAGGACATGTATTTTGCAAAATTATGACCAGCCATTCCAGGGTTACGAGTTCGAAACCGGGTACAGGCAAAATGATATTTAGAAAATAGTAACCACCCTGAATGAACGACCGTGTCTAGAGACATGATCGCCACTGTGGCGAAGCATATAAATCTTGATTTTACAAAGGCTAGACGCTAGAACATACAGGGTGATTCAGGCTGTTTGTATCAAGGGAATTGTAGTTGTAGAACATGAAAAAATCACTTCTTACAGTTGTGACATTTTCGTTTAGGCCTTAGTTTGGGAGTTATCGTTAAAACGTGGTTTTCTTTGATGAACTCATAATTCCTTTGAAAATGGTCCAATTTTCAAAAATTAAAATCATGTGAAAAGATAATTTTAAGCTGCATTTATTTAGTTTTCACTTGTTTCTTGTAATTGTATTGTTAATCTTGTAAAAAGGGTTCGACCTGAATAATAAATATATCATCATTATGAATCTCGATATTCCAGATGATGGGTTTGTAATATTATGATCTGTAAATTATTAACTTGAATGCAGAAGTGTATCTTCTCATTTAAAATTCTCAAGAAGTTCATTTTATTCGGGTTCAACCTGGACTAAGCGGTGCCGACATCACTGGGATACACTTAATACTATTCCCATCAAAATAAAACACATAATATTTCTCAATAAAATCCTTTATAGAGATATACCATTCTAATTTATTTATTTTTCAATTAAGATCTAATTAAAAGAATTTATTTTATAAATTAATAATATTAATATTAGTGAGTAGTAGTACAGGCGGTGTAAAATGTTCTGGTACTTCTTATAGTATACGAATGAATTAGGACCGAGATCATCGTCATTTTCGAATACCGTGTTGTGACTGTTTCAAGAATAAGATGAGCTTCTATATTATAAGATGGCCAATTTCGAGCAACTGATTTTTTTTTTTTTTTAAAAAACAGTTTTCATTTACATGTATGGCAGTATATGTCGGTCATTTTGTTTAGGTAGCCTCAGTCTAATCTGCTGTTTATTATTCCATTACACGTATCAAATCACCATGACAAGTTACACGATTCAGCAGGTCGTCTAGAATAATAAGCGATAATACAACTTTATTGTCGCGTCAATGGATAATCTACGAGTAAATGAACGATTTTGGGATGGGGTTATCTCTCTCGCGGAGGTGTCGTGAATTGGCCGACAGGATCGTACAATTTGACCCAGCTTTGTGTCAAATACGAAACAAGGTTCCATATTTGCGCTTCAATTACGCGCCATAGGCTGCCAAACAGCTTCTTTGTTACGAATCTACCGCCTCTACCAATTGAGCTACAGAGGCTGTACAATCGTGTAACTTGACATGTGCAATATAATAATAGACAAATGCCATTGAAACAACATATCCGCCATAGGCTACCAAAATCGAACTGCTCTTATTAAAAAAAAAGACGTTATCACAGGCCTAGGGTAGGTAGCTATGAATGGATAGCTACCAAAAAACGTGGAATCTCTACAGTAGAATGTCATTAGTAAATAGGAACGTGTACTTATGAACGCGAGTGAGAAGTTATACTTCTTTTTAAAAATAAATTTAATAATATTTCAAAAAAACAAACTACCCCACCCAAGAGTGAACCTGCCAACTATGAAACAGAGGCCTTGCCACTGAGCCACAATGTTCTATAGAAATAGAATGAGAAAATACAATATTTAGTTGGAGGGGTGTGTGTTAATTTTGTGTTACACTGAAGCGGTGTTAATTTTGTGTTGCAGATGTGCGCACATTTTAAAATTTCACTCTCATCACTTTTTCATAACGCGCCTAAAGAAGTATAACTTCAAACTTGAGTTGTAGTGAATAGCATTGAATCGAATGGAACTCATCAACGTTTGTTTGTTAGCTATCCGTTCATAGCTCCGTCAAAAATGTGACTAATGAGACGATTTTGGTGTCATTAACAGCTTAAAGTACGAATATGTTTTATCTTCTAATGCATGCCTATTTTTGGGTTGATTATTTTTCGGGTCAAATTTCAGCGCGAAATCCCGACGAAATAACACAAAACAAAGGTTAGTTTTTGAGACGAACCATCCAAACACGACATCAGACCGAAAGTTTTGATTTTTTTGCAATAATATTTACGACAATTTTGTGCTGGTTGAAAATATATTTCTCTATCCGAAGCCAAAAGAAAGTAATAAGTAATTTGGAGTAAGTTCAAAATTTACAAAATGATTACAATCTTGAATAAGAAGCGAAAACGGAATATGTTAAATAGAGAATTTGTGCCGGAAAATACTTGTTCTCTCTACCCTAGGCCTGTGATAACGTTTTTCACGTTCACTCTGAATATCAGACCGAANTGATTACTGGACATTGTCATTCCTTTTATCATTAAATATATTGTAGACACAAAAAATAACAAACTCTCTGGAATAATTTCTTGAAGGGCTTCATAATTTTTATTTTGTTTTTCAAACTTTACAAAACCAAAATTGCGTAAAAATATTTCTGGAGAAGAAGCTAGAGATTTTTTTTTTTTAAAAAAAGAGAAAAATATCACACTAGATATTTACAAAATTGAGAAGAAAAAAAAAATCATTAAAAATCTGTTCTCTTTCTTTTCAAGTCTAAATGCTCAAGGGGCGCCCTGCCCGGTTACCCCATAGGTAAGAAACATATCAATTGAAGTTTGCTAAGGGTTAAATCCATCAGTACATATAAGGAGTTCATAAAGTCTACCCTCTTAATATTAATCCTGGTCATCCTATGGGGGGTGACAACACGCTACAAACTTCAAACAGAATTGGTCACTTTATCTCTGGTCAAGTCGCACGTAATAGAAAATGGTTAGGGCCTAGCGTCGAGTTGTTTTATAAATATAGATTAAAATAAAATGTATGGGCACCTCGAGGCCCTCCTACCTCAAAATCGACCTTGATTCTTCTTTTTGTTATTTGAAAGTAACAAACCAAAATATTTTTGAAAATTAACTATTGCACCGCTCTTTAGACGAGAAAAGGAGAATCAAATTTGAAGGTACGCATAAAACGGAGAATAATTAGAATTAGAATTTGTCTAATTATAATGAAAAATAAAAAATGATTTCTATTAAAAAAAAAAATCTGTAACACTGAATTCGCTTATAATTTGGGTCATGAGTGTTGAGACTGCACGTGCACACTTGCCACCAACAGACACATACACGGACCAATGGCTGAAACTCAAGACTTGGGCTCTGGGGACCTCGAATTACGCAGAATGAGGAAATTTAGTCGACAGATCTTGACCGGCAGTCATTGCGTGAATGAATTTTTTTTTAAATAAAAAAAGGTTCCAGAATTGTGTTATTATTATGAATTTGGTAATACATTTTCACGTTTTCATTAAATAAATTGATAGAAAACTTAATTTATCTTTCAGTGAACAAAATTTCAATGCAATATAAGAAGAAAAAAATAGCACTGTATTTTGATCAACATTGAGGCAGCCAAATGCTGTCTCGCGTGCGCTTTCCTAAAAAATCAAGGGCGCGTATTGACAGTATCAGAAAAGTAACAGTGACAATATTGCCCCCCCCCCCTGTCAATATTTGTACACAAAGCGTTTCATAATTTAGTATCAAAAGACATTGTCCGTTCTACGTGACCTTTAAGAGACCATTATATACATACAATTTAAATTGCTGAGAATAAAATATTGAAAAGAATTTCGTATTTTGATTAACTAGCATTACTGGACAATTCATAAAATCTAATGGATTAACTATACTGAGTTTGGGAAAATAAAATAATACTAATTTATGTAAACAAACGTCGAAGAACAGAGACGAAAACGTCTCCTCCCAGGTCAGATCACCCCAAAAAAAATTCCTCAATTTTTTTTTGGTTCAATTGGGATACTATTCATACAATGTCAAGTTAAACTATAATGAGGCAAATAAAATACTAAATATTCACTTGACTCTATTGTGTTGATGGTGTAGTGGCAAGACGCTCTGACTGGTAAACAGTAGGGCATGAGTTCAAACCCAGCCAACCCACCGTATTACATCCTCATGAATGAGATATTTTTCACTATTAAAGGATATGGAAGAGGCCGGGATTATCAACATCTAGTGCGGCGTCCTCAGAGTAGCTTTATATGCTACTCAACCCTGCCACGAATCATCACTTTCCGCGATGGACATGGATAGTAATTGACTAAAAAATTAAAAGGATGTTAATTACAGCTGAATAGTTTCACACTCTCCTGAGTACATCATCACAGCCAGATTAATTGAAGATTTTCCTTTTTTTTATTGTCAAAGGAGCATTCACACTAAGCAGTGACATCGCCGGCAAGTGATTCCCGCTGATCGTGAGCTCACAGTGATGCACTGTCACGTGTCGGTCTAGTATGAACCCCTTCCTTAAACTGTCTGGAAGAATATTTTTAGTTTTGCCGTGGCGGATCACTTGCTAGTCACGGCACTGTCACTGCTTGGTGTGAATGCTCCTCAACATCGTCGAATTGAAAATCAATAAAAATATAGATCGACATCAATGACAACTCTGATAGGGTGACTATACCAATATTGTAAGTTCAACCTATATGTCATTAAATAAATTTGGCTAACGTATCAATATGGGGGTAAAGAGGAGGGGAGGAGGTAGCAGCTTTCGTCTCGTTTGCTCAGGGCGGTAAAACTCCATGAACTGGCCCTAGAGTTAATACACCGTTTAAGTTTAAAAAAAAAAAAAAAAACTCTTCCGTTCAGGACCGTTTAGACGTACATGTCTGGCAGTAATGCCAAAAATGATGAAAAAATAGCGTCTAAACAGCGAACTGACGACATGTTCAGTTCACCCGTCAGTTTTGAAAAATCTTCAACATGTCCAAGATTTTTACTTCATGCCTGCATGTGCGTGTAAGAAATGAACGAATAAACGCCTGCTCATGTCTACAACATTTCTCACCAAGGCTCATTGTAGATGTTTTTCAGATGAGAAATATTACAAGACTGAGACATGCGCATACCAAAACAATACATTTGGACGGGAACTAATATTTTTTCAGATGAGAAATATTACAAGACTGAGACATGCGCATACCAAAATAGTACATTTGGACGCGAACTAATATTTCTTAAAGGCATTAATGCAAAACATGTACGTCTAAACGGCACTTTACACGCCTAATTGTGTTTGAGAAATAAAAGAGTATAATATGGTAAGATTAAATTAAACAGTAAACACAAATTACGAAGACCAAATAAAAAAATATTTACAAAATTCTTCAAGCATGTTTCTAAGTATTTATATTGTGGTTATAGACATATAAAAGGTAAAGAAAAGAGATAGGTTTTAGCCAGCGACTACCGGGCCAACCCAGGCTGGGTGAGGAGAATGGAGAGTAAAACCCCCGTCTCGAATGACCAATAGATGACAAAGGGTAGTTAGGCCAAAAAAAAATATTAATGAATGAAGCTTTAGCCAGCGACTACCGGGCCAACCCAGGCTGGGTGAGGAGAATGGAGAGTAAAACCCCTGTCTCGAATGACCAATAGATGGCAAAGGGTAGTTAGGCCAAAAAAAAATATTAATGAATGAAGCTTTAGCCAGCGACTACCGGGACAACCCAGGCTGGGTGAGGAGAATGGAGAGTAAAACCCCTGTCTCGAATGACCAATAGATGACAAAGGGAAGTTAGGCCAAAAAAAATATTAATGAATGAGGCTTTAGCCAGCGACTACCGGGCCAACCCAGGCTGGGTGAGGAGAATGGAGAGTAAAACCCCCGTCTCGAATGACCAATAGATGACAAAGGGAAGTTAAGCCAAAAAAAATATTAATGAATGGTTTTGTTTGACCATACTGCATGCAAGCGAGATCTAGGAGCACCCCTCGCCATTCAGGGTGCATCGAAATCCCTCTCTTCTCCCTATCTTCGATATACCTACTTATTATTACAAAATGTTATAATTGGCACATGAAGTATGACAGGTGGAACAATAATGTGCATCAAAAGGTTATAATTGGCACATGAAGTATGGCAGTTAGAACAATAATTTGAATCGAAAGGTTATAATTGGCACATGAATTATGGCAGTTAGAACAATAATTTGAATCGAAAGGTTATAATTAGCAC
Source organism: Pachypsylla venusta (assembly GCA_012654025.1). Taxonomy (NCBI): domain Eukaryota; kingdom Metazoa; phylum Arthropoda; class Insecta; order Hemiptera; family Aphalaridae; genus Pachypsylla; species Pachypsylla venusta. The sequence continues at coordinate 39,713,021 of CM022874.1, forward strand.
ATGGATTTGTCTTTGGTAAGAAAACACCAGGAAGAAGTGACGCCGAAGGTGTACTTTTTTCCTATCCAATTATGACTTACTGACATCAGTAGTGAAAATAGGGGATATTTGTGATCGTGAGAAGTTTCTTGTGGGTTTATGAGTTGACGGTGTAGTGGTATGTCGCTCAGACGGATAAACTGTAGGGGTGGGTTCAAACCCAGCTAGCTAATCAAATTTCATCCTCATGAATTTGAGATATTCACCACATAAAAACTGACGGTGTTAAGAGACTATACAATCCTATATAGACAGTATAAATAAGTATACTATTTTTTAGTATCCAATATTAGATCGATGATGACATTTGATAACTTTAGCAACAAACAACAACTTCATTAGGACTACATGCTCATAATACATCACTCAATAAGTATGATGACATTTGATATCTTTAGCAACAAACAACAACTTCATTAGGACTACATGCTCATAATACATCACTCAATAAGTATGATGACATTTGATAACTTTAGCAACAAACAACAACTTCATTAGGACTACATGCTCATAATACATCACTCAATAAGTATGATGACATTTGATAACTTTAGCAACAAACAACAACTTCATTAGGACTACATGCTCATAATACATCACTCAATAAGTATGATGACATTTGATAACTTTAGCAACAAACAACAACTTCATTAGGACTACATGCTCATAATACATCACTCAATAAGTATGATGACATTTGATAACTTTAGCAACAAACAACAACTTCATTAGGACTACATGCTCATAATACATCACTCAATAAGTATGATGACATTTGATAACTTTAGCAACAAACAACAACTTCATTAGGACTACATGCTCATAATACATCACTCAATAAGTATGATGACATTTGATAACTTTAGCAACAAACAACAACTTCATTAGGACTACATGCTCATAATACATCACTCAATAAGTATGATGACATTTGATAACTTTAGCAACAAACAACAACTTCATTAGGACTACATGCTCATAATACATCACTCAATAAGTATGATGACATTTGATAACTTTAGCAACAAACAACAACTTCATTAGGACTACATGCTCATAATACATCACTCAATAAGTATGATGACATTTGATAACTTTAGCAACAAACAACAACTTCATTAGGACTACATGCTCATAATACATCACTCAATAAGTATGATGACATTTGATAACTTTAGCAACAAACAACAACTTCATTAGGACTACATGCTCATAATACATCACTCAATAAGTATGATGACATTTGATAACTTTAGCAACAAACAACAACTTCATTAGGACTACATGCTCATAATACATCACTCAATAAGTATGATGACATTTGATAACTTTAGCAACAAACAACAACTTCATTAGGACTACATGCTCATAATACATCACTCAATAAGTATGATGACATTTGATAACTTTAGCAACAAACAACAACTTCATTAGGACTACATGCTCATAATACATCACTCAATAAGTATGATGACATTTGATAACTTTAGCAACAAACAACAACTTCATTAGGACTACATGCTCATAATACATCACTCAATAAGTATGATGACATTTGATAACTTTAGCAACAAACAACAACTTCATTAGGACTACATGCTCATAATACATCACTCAATAAGTATGATGACATTTGATAACTTTAGCAACAAACAACAACTTCATTAGGACTACATGCTCATAATACATCACTCAATAAGTATGATGACATTTGATAACTTTAGCAACAAACAACAACTTCATTAGGACTACATGCTCATAATACATCACTCAATAAGTATGATGACATTTGATAACTTTAGCAACAAACAACAACTTCATTAGGACTACATGCTCATAATACATCACTCAATAAGTATGATGACATTTGATAACTTTAGCAACAAACAACAACTTCATTAGGACTACATGCTCATAATACATCACTCAATAAGTATGATGACATTTGATAACTTTAGCAACAAACAACAACTTCATTAGGACTACATGCTCATAATACATCACTCAATAAGTATGATGACATTTGATAACTTTAGCAACAAACAACAACTTCATTAGGACTACATGCTCATAATACATCACTCAATAAGTATGATGACATTTGATAACTTTAGCAACAAACAACAACTTCATTAGGACTACATGCTCATAATACATCACTCAATAAGTATGATGACATTTGATAACTTTAGCAACAAACAACAACTTCATTAGGACTACATGCTCATAATACATCACTCAATAAGTATGATGACATTTGATAACTTTAGCAACAAACAACAACTTCATTAGGACTACATGCTCATAATACATCACTCAATAAGTATGATGACATTTGATAACTTTAGCAACAAACAACAACTTCATTAGGACTACATGCTCATAATACATCACTCAATAAGTATGATGACATTTGATAACTTTAGCAACAAACAACAACTTCATTAGGACTACATGCTCATAATACATCACTCAATAAGTATGATGACATTTGATAACTTTAGCAACAAACAACAACTTCATTAGGACTACATGCTCATAATACATCACTCAATAAGTATGATGACATTTGATAACTTTAGCAACAAACAACAACTTCATTAGGACTACATGCTCATAATACATCACTCAATAAGTATGATGACATTTGATAACTTTAGCAACAAACAACAACTTCATTAGGACTACATGCTCATAATACATCACTCAATAAGTATGATGACATTTGATAACTTTAGCAACAAACAACAACTTCATTAGGACTACATGCTCATAATACATCACTCAATAAGTATGATGACATTTGATAACTTTAGCAACAAACAACAACTTCATTAGGACTACATGCTCATAATACATCACTCAATAAGTATGATGACATTTGATAACTTTAGCAACAAACAACAACTTCATTAGGACTACATGCTCATAATACATCACTCAATAAGTATGATGACATTTGATAACTTTAGCAACAAACAACAACTTCATTAGGACTACATGCTCATAATACATCACTCAATAAGTATGATGACATTTGATAACTTTAGCAACAAACAACAACTTCATTAGGACTACATGCTCATAATACATCACTCAATAAGTATGATGACATTTGATAACTTTAGCAACAAACAACAACTTCATTAGGACTACATGCTCATAATACATCACTCAATAAGTATGATGACATTTGATAACTTNAAAAAAAAAAAAAAAAAAAAAAAAAAAAAAAAAAAAAAAAAAAAAAAAAAATCGGGCCAAATACACACATACATACCTACAACATATTTCATTTTTGTATATTAAGATTGATATCATCTAAGTATAGACTGACAACCATTTGTTCATATTTCAACCACACTCATCGTTTTATTTTCTCCAACATCTTCTACTTCTCCCTTACAAATATTTTCTTCATTCTCTTTTTCAATCTGATTATTAGTTACTTCCAATATACTATTCTCAACTTTCTTTCCAATAATATTCTCAAACGTATTATTATAATTCCCATTTGTCAAAGTATTAATTTCGTTATGTACTTGTAAATGATATTGTTTGATTTCCATTAAATGATTCTGTGCATCTTCATTTTGAATTTCATGAAGATGATTTGTAATATCTTCTTCTTGCAATTCTTCATAAGGTTCATTCGTTGTTTCATCCCCATTATAATAATTTGTATTTGTTTCAAAATTAGATGACGTCATCAGATCTACATTTGTATCATCTGTATAATTAATTAAAGATTCAATAGAATTATTAATGACGTCATTTCCTTCATTTATATCTTGTTCTATACATCCATTTGTTTCGCTCTCGTCTATTTTTAGTTCATCTTTATTGTAATCAATTGGTTGTATAGTATTACTTGTACTTATAGTGTCTACCATATCTACATCGTCATTTTCATCTTTGTTATTATAATTAATTGGCAGAATTGCATTTGATGTACTAATAGGTTTATCTTGTTCTTTGCTATAATCAATAGTAAGAATTTCATTGGAACAAATACGATGATGTATAGATTCTTCCTCATTGTTCAATTTTGAATAATTATTTCCAAGTGTATGAGTAGAATCCAATGTGCTCTCTTCTAAATAGCTATCTTCATGTTTATACATATTAAGTGTATCATTTGTTTCATCCATAATATATGTATCTCGACTATCTTCTTCTTGTTTTGTATGTGAATAACTACTCGCATCATCATTATATACAAATGAAGATTGGTTACTTGATTCATGTATAAAACTATGATTACTTTCTGATTCATAATGATTACCAGTATAATGATATTGAATATGTGTACTGAGTAAACTTTGAAATGCAAACGTTTTTGAACATAAATGACATGAATATGGTTTAATCAAATGTATTTGATCATGAATGTATTTCTTATGATTTCGTAAATGTATTTCTGTTGAAAATATTTTCATACATTGATCACATTTGTGCATACTTGTTAATCCTCCAGATGCATCATCAATGTTATGAATAAGTAATAAATGCGATGAGAAATCTTTTTTATTTGTAAATGTTTCATTACAGTGGATACACGTAAAAATATTATGTATATTACGAATATGAGATTTTAATCGTGAATCGTTGTTAAATATTTCATTACAAATATCACACTTATGTTTCATATAGTATTCTTCATGCGAACGCATATGTCGAATACATTCTAATTCATTTGGGAATGTTAAAGTACAATAGTTACAGTTATGCATTTCATTTGTTTCGTGAAGTATTAAATGTTTGTCCAAATGAGCTTTGTGTACAAATATTTTAAAACAGTACAAACATTTGTGAACGTCACTTTCATCGTGAACAATAATATGATTTTGAAGATGGCTTTCGTGACGAAATAGCTTTGGACATTTTGGACAATGAAAGATTTTCACTTTTTCATGCGCCAAAAGATGTTGTTTTAAATTCTTTTTATTTTTAAATGTCTCTGTACATTGTGTACATTTATGAACACGTCTTTCATGTTGAGGAAGATGTTCAAGTAACAATTCTTCATTGTCAAACTTTTTATTGCAACTTCGACATTTGAAATTTTTCTTATCGTGTGATAACAAATGACGTTCGAGATTTTTCTCTGTTGGATAGCCTCTGTTACATAAATGACATTTAAACACATTGAGTGTTTCATGTATGCTCATATGTTTCTCAAACGAAATGAGTTTCTTGAAAATTTTATAACAGAATAAACATTTGTAAAGTGTTTTCTCTTTGGTGTGAAGTGCTTCGTGTAATTTTAATTTATCTTCGTTACGGAACATACGTTGACAAAAGTTACACTTTTGAAGTGCCTTCATAATGTTAGAAGGAGGATGACTTGTTGTGTTGATACAAGACTCGATGTGTTTCTCTAAATGTTTTTCAATTTTATATTTCCTGCTACAGAATGGACATGTAAAACAAGAACTACATTGATGTGTACGCAATGCTTTCTCATCACTAAATAAGAGAAAACAATGATTACACATTAACGGATTACCATGTTCATAGAAATGATCAACAATGGTAGATTTATTCTTAAACGAATCGTAACAGTAATTACAAATATAAACCTCATCTTGTTCGTGAACATTGGCAAAATGTTGTCGCACAATAGTTTCAGTGGCAAATCGTTTCTCACATTCACTACAACGGAAATACTTTTCGTGTGTTTTACAATGAAGATGATATTTGGTTTCATCCAGAAATACTTTCATACACTTTTTACACTTATAAAGAGTTTCATCAAAATGTTTCATATCAATGTGAGTTCTCATACGAGTTTCTGACGTAAAGATTCGTTCACACGCACAGCATTTGAATTTTCTATTTTGATGAGATTTGACATGCTCGGCTAGTTCGTCTTTGATTTCGAATTTCTCAAGACATATGGGACACCTTTTACCATCATCATTATGAACCGCACTAACATGTTTGGCAAGGTTAAGTTTAATGGCAAAAGATTTGTCACAATGAAAACAAGAAAATATTTTCGGTCCTTTATGTTGTTTGAGATGTGCCTTCAAGTTCCACTTATACCGGTAAATCTTGGAGCACAACTTACACTTATATTTCTTACTGATACTGTGTGTGCCTGCCAAATGTCTTCTCAAGTTAGATTTGTGGTCAAATGATTTATTACACATAGTACACTTGAATTTTCTTTCTTCGATAGGTTTACCTTGATCAGGAATATGTTGCTGTTGTTGTTGTTCCCACTGTCTCCTATATGAAAGAATACTTGCAGTCATATCCCTGGCTTGGTCGAATTCAGTCTTAATTATAAAAACTCCATTCCTTGTATCCACTAAAGGTTTTTCTTCAATTTTCGGTCTTTTAATAAAATGCTGAGAGTGAACATGCTCTATGATGGATTGTTTTAAAGCGAATGCAGCTTGGCAGTGATGGCAATTGTATACTTTTAACGTCATTGTGTTTGAAAATTTATCTAGAAATATCAACAAAAGATGGTTAGAATTATTTACAACTAGAATGATACTTCAAATAGTTCTTTCTCCCTTCAAATGGTACTGCTATTATTTTAGTTAATATTATGGCCAGGTATGCATGATATATATTAATACCAAGAAAATCTATGTGTATCTCACGAACAGACTAAAATTATTTTCATTGGTCTGTTGTTCAAGATTTGCATTCATGCAAAATTTGGACAGACAGTGAGTGGTTTGCATAAAGCGAAGTAAATGTTCTTAGAATCTACAATAGTAAAAGCATTTACTTACTATTGTAAATGATATAGTAGATGCTACGGTAAAAAGTATTTACTACAGTTTATATTCATTTTTTTTATATATATTTAAATAAGTCATAATCAACAATTGAGGTTTTCTCAATATTTAACAAATTGGACCTTGAGTTATTCAGTCTGGTAGAGTGGCTTAAGGTTTAGCTGTCTTTCGGCCAAAAAAAAAAATCAGCACTGTTGAAATGTCAACACCATTAGCAGCTACACAGACAGACAGAAAAAATGTAGATAAGTAGAAGAAACATGAGTATGACTGAAGGTATTTTCAAATAGGCGATTGGGATACTATCTAACCTTCAACATTATACTTTTTTTTAAAAAAATTTAAATTTATTTATTTATTATTTATTCATATACATACAAAGATAATGTTCCCTAAGCTAATAAGCTTCTAAGGAACCATTAGCAGCTGACCTGACTTCATATGAGAGATAGTGAGTCGACATGATTACGGAGTGCATTGAAAACAAATTTAACAGCAGTGAATTTACGACGGTCAAGCAGTTTATCAATATTAAGAAGAAGAAACATATTGGCATAGGAATAGAAATACCGACCACGCCAAAACCTGTCATAAAATCGACCAAGAAATTCACGTTCAATTTTTTCAATACGACTAGCATTTGTAATGCTAGTCGCAGAATTATTTCTATTGTAAATGATATAGCAGATGCTACAGTGTCTACTATAGTAAATGCGTCGTTTTTATGCATGCTAGTCATTGTCTTTTTTTTGGGCTTTCCAATACCTAGTACCAAATGTTCAGGGATTAGTGTAAGTCTTTAACTGACATCAAATAAATTTTACAAAATTTTCTTCAATACTTTCAAATACGCAGACGTATTTTCTTTGACATAACAAGAGCTTAGAAACGGGTGGTATGATTGAGTCCAAGTTTAGAAATTTGATTGATAAATGACATTTTTTTTGGTAGTGAAGAAAAAAAATATGGCCACAGATTTTAATGAAACAATAATGAAGAAGAATTCTCTTACCACTGGGTTTCAAACAAATCACTGACGTGTGACATACGTTTAGTCTATAAAATCATCTTTGTTTTTACATTTAACAAACTTGTGTTGGGGAAGACATTCGATCCATTCGTATAGATACTCTGTAAGCTCCATTCTTTTTTCTTGATTATCATATGTCTGAAAAGAAGGACACAAATCAATTAATTGTCGGCTTGAATCATGAAATTTCCGTCATTACCTTTATTTAGGAAGTTAGCATTACTTCAGGGTAAAGTCTACAGCCATAACATTCCGGATTTCGAAGGGACGTGGATGGAAAAGCCTCCTAGTTACGAATCCATTACCTCAAACAATTGAGATACTGAAGTTTTTCCTGAAAACCATTCCAGATATACTGTTAAGCTTGCCTAGTTCCATCACGGTTTACAGAAACTCCCAGGTTATCGTGTCATATAGTATTCTAATGACTTTTTCGTCACTATTCAAAATATGTGACGCTTAAATTTTGGTGTAAATGATTTTTGAACAAAGTATATTAAAATAATTGTTTGAGAATGCCTAAAAGAAATTAAAATTGGTTTAGAAATAACAACTGTCCATTATAATATATTTCTTTCACGGCCCCGAAGTCTTTACTAATACCTACCTAATGTAATTGTTCACAGACATATTATACAATCATACATCGTACTGTACTCACGTATACTCTCGACTCATATTTTATAATTCAATTGGTCATATTTAAATGATACAAATTCATGGGATACTAGTAGCTCTATTGTGTGTTCCTAACTTAAAATATCCTAAACATACAAACGCATATATGCTAATAAGCAGGGAAGAAATAGGTGCCAATGAACTAGCTTTGTCAATAAACAAGTCGTTAATCTATACTATAATTCTACAGCCATGCAAAGTACATACAGGTATGCGTTGCTAGTGACTAATAAGCAGTGACTAACAAGTTAATGATGAAATTTATATACCCAAGTTCATTTTGAAATCTTTAAACGCTTGAGGCTAAATTCGTAGGTCTTCTTCATACAATAATTCAAATTTATAAAACCAGCATTTTAAGTTTAGTTAAAGAACAAAATATTGTAGTTATTGATTTTAATTTTGTAAACAAATAATCAATCGATTTTACAAAGAAAATTTACTGATAGCACTATCACTTATAAATTTATTTCAATACGAATTTTCAAACGAAATGAGTAATTACGAAAGAGTTCTTCAAATTGTAATAGTAATGACAAAGATTCGATTTCTTACCCAAACATAAACTTTTTCTGTTATCAATCACAAGAAAAATATACATTTTTGTTATCTTTTTATCTTCAAATGTCGAATTTGGTTGAAAAGATGCAATGAAAAATGAAAATCCAAACAAAAAAAAATATCAAAACAGAAAACAGGCTTTTCTCTCGTTCAATAATCAACTCTTTCAATTTTTGTAAGTGGTTCTCAATTTTTTATAATATTTTGTCATCTCCATGGCGATGATATGAAAAGGAGTGATCCTATTTTTTTTCTTCTTCTTCTTAGAATGAAGCTTCAGCTGCCATTTTGTTTTAACTTTCGTATAATGAGGTTGGTTCTCAAATTATTTTTAGATTTCTTGACTTGATTTGAAAACAAAACTACATATCATCTGGTCCCCTCTATTGGATCCCCTCCTCCTCTAGGATCAAAGAAAGAATTTAACAAAATTAAAGAAAGAAGTATTAATTTTTCGGTCTGTTAGTAATTTAGTAATTGCTCCAGCTTAAATTGGTAATGCTAATAACAGGAAAGGTATAATTAATAGAGATCAAACGAATAGAGATGAAGATTGTAAAGAGCAAAGAGATTAACTTATATTAAAACTAGCTGCACCCTTTATTTATACCATAGTAGGTATAAATACTATAAATAAAGGGTAAACCGCACTAAACTTTATTTTCCTTTATTCTAGGGATTTAGTAACCTTCGGCTGAAGTTGTAGCTCTTTAGTGAAAACAATATTTTAATTACATTTCGCAGCCTTCGACTGATATCGTAGTTCAAGTGAAAATATTATTTCAATTACATTTGACAGCGTTCAACTGCCAAATCTAATTGCAGAGATACAATGTCGTGCAAAAGAAATTTTATGAAATAAACTCCCCTAATTTAAACATCTTGTATTAATAAAATCTTACCTATTTCCACACTCTGGATTCGTGTTTATGTTAGGCTCAAACCTCGAAATCGCCCGTTGAGCGAAAAAACGACCACATCGCGATATGATACTACGATATGCATAATTCTCATACCCCCTAATTCGGCATCTGAGCAAGTTTTCATTTTTTAAAAAAAAGATTTCCCTAATGAAAAAGATTAGGAAAAGTTTTTAAGACAATGTCTCCCCCCAAATAGATTTTACCTATAGGTAAAAGGGAAATTTATTTTTAAACTCAACCTGGAGTCATTGAGGCATTTTGCAGAATACCACATCACGATTTTTATTATTTTTTATTGACAGAATACCACATCAGGATGGTCGGTTTTTTCCGTTATTAGCTATTTAGAGGTTTGGGCCTATAACATAATATTATACTCATAGATTGTTTTGCTTAAGAAATTTCCTATTTTTCCTTTTCTACTACCAACTAACCTCTATGGATATTTTAATATCAGATTAATCAGATAGATGTGAAGTTAGGATAAAACTAGAAATGAAGTCAGGGGTCTGGACCAGGGGGGAGTGTCTGATAACAAAAACTTAATTTTTTTTAAAAGTTGCTTTTACATTGGCCGTCATGGTTCCATGATGGACGGTTGTAAATACGCAATAAAGGCATGGCCGTATAAATGTTTCCTAACCTCTTTAATAGGGTTAAAATTGATTAAAAAAATCAAAGGGTTACCAGATACTCCTCCTCGGTTCCAGAACCAAAGTCAAGTAAAATTTTGTGTTGCCAACATTACTTTTTACTCTCTAGAAAATATCAAAGTGATCAGTTTAGTAGCAGTTGAAAAAATTGGTTCTGATGATGTTCTATGTGCATTTTTCTTATTTTTTAAAAAATATTCGGCACAAGGCCCGAATGGAGAATTAGTTTTTCCGAATGGTGCAAGAGATTTTAGGGATAAGCGACTTCAAGAGAAGAACATGCTTGTTTATTTTATCAATATAAGCGTTAAGATGCACGTCACGTTTTGGGATGGTTTCCAGAAGCCATATTGGCAGCAAATATCGCGATCACTTACGAAATTCTCCAGTTTTTTTTACTATATCCTATTATAAGGACACCGTCACAGTTAATGTGTCTTTCTTTTCGGCGAAAAAATATAGAATCATGGTCCCTTGTAATTCTATACCGTATGAAAAAAATATTATTTTTCATTAATTTGGACGTGTCTGGGAAACGAGTTTAACAAAACGTAGAATCTTCGTATTTGGGGGAAACATGATCTATTAGTATGTCCCATTGAGAATATAAAATAAAATTTTCAAAAAGTCCTCTGGAAGAGGCAGAAAAAAGTGGATCTTCATATCTACAAACTCTGTTTCGTGTTAATATAGACGGTAGCTTTGCTTATCTTGACGTGCGCGCGTCTACCGACTCGCTTGATATTACATCTATATATTACAAAACCAGTCGCCGGTCGTCGCCAACTTATTTCGTCGGTCATAGCGATATTCACTACTAATGTGTCGATACCTCTTAGGTACCGACCTAATTATTGTTCGACGATTAGGTATATTTAAAAAGGAAAAAAAAAGTCATCACTAGACCGATGTTGGCCTGATGGGACCATTGATGAGTTTAGGGGTTAGGGGTGCTGTAAAAAATATTTTATAAAAAGTTAGTAACATACCTATTTTGGCAGTATTGTGTAAATGTTATTCTAAATCTAGTGCTTCTCAAAATTACTATGATGACTTTTAAATTGATAAAAAAAGTGTTTATAAAAAAAAAGTGAATGTTTTGTGTTTTGTTGACGTGTTGATGGTTGGCGGTGTTGGATATTTTTTTCTTCTTTTTTGTCGTCATCTTTAAAGAAATCTACTTTCTGGTTCTGGACCAACTCATCTAAAGAATATTATACCTATTACTATCAGTTTCTTCTGAAGAGAAACTATTTCTTTCCTTTCTCTTTAGGAATAATTTGTGTGAGTTTAATCAACAACAACATAAGAAAGTTATCTTCTTTTGAAACACTTTCTTTATCAGTGATTTTTTAAAAATATAGAAAAGTGTTTTTATCAGCAAAATGGGTCTTAAAGGCCGAAAACCAAATAAAAATGCACCAATAATTAGTCATGAATTTATAATACAAAATCATGCCGATATTATATCATGTGTGGCTATGGTATTTGTTATTGGACTTATGATACAAGTAAGTATGTTTACCTATTTTTCTTATCACTGTTAAGGATTACTCTGGTCCGATTACTTGTGGAACTTGCGATAATATTTTAAACCGGTCATAGCTAAGCTTCTCTGTTTAAGTAAAGCTTAGATCTTATGTCTCAAAAAGACTGCAATCTTGCAAGGGAGTTAGTTGTCAATGTATCACCCCCTCCTTTACATTACCTTCCATATGGAACAACATATTGTCATTATTTTAAAGTATGGACGTTGCTCTGATTGAAGCAACTTTTATCGAATCTTTATTTTTGGAGCTAGAAACCTTAGGTTCGCATTAAAATGTTTCTTGATCATGTAAAATCTATTTAGTTATGTATGAATATGATTTTTACTCACTTGAAGTATGGTTGGGTTACGTTTTATTTTAATTATTTGTTGTGTTTCAGAGGTGTCTAACCTCTGACACATTGCAATGAAAACCACATTTCCCCACCCCGATCAAAATTAGAGAAAACCAGACAAAAACATGATAGTAAAAAACTTTGTTGTAACAAGGGCGCGCCAGATTTGATGGTCCTGTAAAGAAAGATATATTAAATGTTTTATTAGGTCGTCCATACTGATCAATTGTTGGCTTGGCCTTATGAACTTAGCCTATCTTAACCCTACTTAAAGTGAGTAAAAATCACTTTCATCCAAAACTACCTAAATCGATTTAAATTAAATGGGTAACATATTAAAGCAAACCCCAGGTTTTTAGTTTCAAAAATAAAGATTAGATAAAAACTGCTTCTAGCCGATTATCTTACATGGATTAAGGACAAGTCATATTTTGGTGCCTTGATATACCTATATTATAACAGCTGATACCCATCACCTCTCGAACTCACGAATCAATCGCTTCGACCTCTTCAAGAACCTCATGTTTTTGCTTGTGGAGTGGACACTGTCAGCCTCTCTGCTCCAATTGCTTCNCTTACATGGATTAAGCACAAGTCATATTTTGGTGCCTTGATATACCTATATTATAACAGCTGATACCCACAACTTTGTAGTTATGCGTCTACTTACTTGACTGTAAAATTTTAACTGGCTAAAAATAATTCTAGTCTTTTCTTTCTCTTGCAATTATTTGAAAAGCTGGGTTACGAACCAAAATTTAGTAGATTATATATTTTGCGTAAGGGTTTTAGGGGGAGGGGGATGGGAGTCAACTGCCCATCATTTTTTGATATCTCTTACCGTTTGGGCTCTGTAATTTGATCCGTATCCAGTTGAACTTATATTTTCATCATTTTCGTACATACTAAAATCACAGTTATGTTGCTCTTGGAAAGTAGAGGTTTGAAATTCTGTTCAAACGTTAATTAAATAATATTTTCTTTACTTTCAGGCTACATCCCCCATCTCGTATATGTTTGTAGCTATGCAACATAACGTGAATCAGAGTTCAGAAGGTCACCCACCTGATCAATCCATGAAGTATACTTACGGCTCAAAAGATATTTGTGCCATTTTCTTCTATCTGTTACTTTGTATTGTGACACATGCTATAGTACAAGAGTATTGCTTAGATGTAAGTATAAAATGTTTCTTACTTCATGTAATGCCCAAACTACCTCATTATACTTACTTGTTTTTTATTTTATATTTCAGTAAAACACCTGCTGTAAACTGCAGTAAAAAATGAATACGATAAATAATTAATTATTTTTAAGCAAAAAGATCTTGAAAACTACGACGCCATATAACACAGCTACCTCGGAAAAATCCGTACATTGTATACTGCATGCAGTGAATGGCACTTTACTAAAATTTTAGTATAGAATCCTATATAAAATATGTGACTGACAGTGATGAAAAATTTCGGGGCAAAATAAGTCTCCAAATGGGACTCACATACCAAATTTCATCCTTATCGGTCAACACTAGGTGCTAAAAGTGGCACGGTAGACTGTTTTTTTTTATACGAAATTTAGATTGTACGTACTTTGAAATGTAAAATATCAACTTTTAAGGAGGGTATTTTTAGATTCCTAAGGTTCATTATTGCACAATAAACCCCCCCAAAAAAATCGGTCCATAATTTTGCGCGAACCAAGCAACACGAGTTTACTAATTCGAAAATCGATTCTACGCATCAGGAGGACCTAGAACGTCTACCATCATATTTTTAGCAAAAGACTATCAGACACTTTTCAGTATCCTTTAAAACTTAAATCCAGAAATGAGAAGTAAATCTGATTTTAGGAGAGGAACACCGCTATAGGCGCTACAACACCAACCCACCCCAAATTTGATATTTTCGTTTCAAGGTATGCAGAGTTCAAAAAACTTTTACCACTTAGCATTGACCGATTTTGATGAAATTTGTTTATGTAGACCCCAAATGTGTCAAGTGTCAACGCTAAGTGACAAAAGTGCCCATCATAGTGGACAACGCGGCGGACAAACGGTTTTTTGGTTATTACTACCTTGAAAGGTAAAATATCAAATTTTGAGGGGGGTATTTGTTTGTGACGACTCGAAAGGTTTTTTTTTATTAAAAATAATAAACCAAAATCTTGAGTTTGGTCAAGCTTGTCCGCTGAAACATTCAATGTTGATAAATAAGAAATAATTTTTTTCATCCAATTTGTTTCAGAAAATCAGTAAAAAACTTCACCTATCGAAAGCCAAAAATTTCAAATTTAATGAGTCTGGTCAGCTACTGGCTTTCTATTTGTTTTCAATTTTTTGGGGCGGGGACATTATCTTTTGGGAGAACTATATTATCAACATATCTTCATTGTGGGAAGGATATCCTCATTTGGAAATGAGCTCTATGTTGAAATTCTATTTCATTATTCAACTCTCCTACTGGCTTCACACTTATGCGGAATTGTATTTTCAAAAAGTGAAGAAAGAGGACATGTTTGAGAAAATCAAACAAGCAACCATCATGTTGATTTATATATCGGCTGCGTACATTTTTAAGTAAGTTAGAAACTGTCCAAGAATACTGACTAAAAAGGCCGGATAAAAAAAAATAGTTTCTTGAGTGGAAGTGCCTGAGGTATTTTCTACCAGCTAAACCTTGGAGCTCAATTTTATGTGGTCAAATACTCAAACCAGCGAGGAAAAAATACTGCCTCTACCGGGGATTGCCTCTACCCTCCTGTTTAGAGTTTGATCCAAACTTTTCTCCGGGGTTTCTGTTTCAGCTTGGGATTGAATCCACGCCAAGATGTGTGTTTCACTACTATGCTATCCAGGCAAGATTCGTTAATAGCAGCAAACCTGCCAACAGTACATTAGTTTTGTAATTGAAAATGTCTTGTCCTTGTCGCATTTTTTGCTTAAATTTAATATAAATAGGTAACAAATTTCAAACTCCAGTTCTTACCGTTCTCTTTTTAGCCAGGATTTGTATGTAAAAAAGCGACAAAAACAGACAAGGGTAGACGAAATGTGTTGTTCCACATTCCATAAATAAAATTGATAAAAATTGGTACCCAATTTTTAAGTTCCAGCTCTTACTGTTCTTCTTTTATATCGTTAAAACTGCTTAAAAGCGACAACAAACTGTCATGAGTTGTTTGCATTTCAACCGAAAGCTTTGTGATTCGTGCTTGACATAAAAATGTCATACATTTAAAGTCTCTAGCAATTAGCGTTCTTGAGATATCTTGTTCACAGGGAGACAGGATCAATGGCTGAAACTCGAGATTTGAACTTTGGAGAACCTCAAAACGTGTTTTGTCATTGAAATTTGGCATCGAAAATTTAAGACCATTAAATTACTTTTCTTTTTGTAGGATAAGTAAAATCCCCCCAAAAATACCACTGCGTGCTATAAAAATTCCCCGCCAAGTCATCACCCCAAAAAAGATATGAAATCTATTTTGGGCCCCGCTATCCATTCTTCCGTTCTTCGAAATACCTAATGACTTTAAATTCCGACCCCACCC
>CM022874.1:39751586-39771378 GCA_012654025.1 Pachypsylla venusta
ATCTTCTACTCGTATTATCATCTCCCCCGAAATAAAATCTTAAGATGACCCCCCCCCGAAAAATAAAATCCTGAATAGGGGCCTGAATTTAACCCATGAGGCGGAGGGATGGTGAAACTTTAGCGCTAATGTACATAGAGCGACCTGCCAGTCAGGGAATATATTATGCTATCGGTATATCAGCTGATAGACTGTGCACACCAACATCGTTATGGTCCCACGACAGCGACATAAAAAATCGTACTTGGTATGCATATTGTAATCTTAACATGGGTAATTATAATTATATCGTGCTTTGTTTAGCACCTAGCATTAATGTCACTTTCTGTGATAGGCGAAATCTAGTGGTTGTCCACACGCAACTGCTTGAGTTTTCATACTTTCTGCTCTTATTCGGTATGGTGAACTAAAATATTTTTATTCGTCTGGATCATTTTTTTTTTTTTGCTTTTAACAATAAATTTGAGTACCAACCATTTTCTTGCTAAAACCATCCCTTACATCATGACAGTGTGAGTGATATTGAAAGCGCTATTTTAACAATCTCTTTCAAAATATTTTCAGTTATAAAAAAATCATTTGAAAATATAAAAGGTATTTATTAATTTTTTTTTTTAAATTGTCTTTCAAATTTTAAATAATGCGTTTTAGGGCTAGGACACATGAACTTTTTATTACTCAACTTATTCGTCACGCAAAACACCCGTGAGAGTGTACAATATAAAATCAAAAGTTACAGTGTGTAGGCCCGTTATGTACTATGGCTACTCAAACCCGTTGACTCCAAGGAACAAATTTAATTAGAATAGAATACAATCCTTATTTTCAAAATAATTATATTTGATTTCATACATAGATGATTTACTCCAGGAGAAAAAAATGACAAGAATTACTAAGTGTTCAGCACAGCTTAGGGAAAGCACAATGTTGCTGTTAACAAATATTGGAGTAAATCATTCATTTAGTGATTATTATTATTTATTGTATTTCAAGGGGTTAAAAACCGATGACTCATTACCCCTAATATTCAAACAAAAATATAAATATATATATATATAAAAGTTAATCAAAACAGAAAAATAGATTAACAANAAAAAAAAAAAAAAAAAAAAAAAAAAAAAAAAAAAAAAAAAAAAAAAACACTTTGAATATTTTTATGAAGACAATATATTTCATTTCAATCAAATAAATAAACACAATACATGTCACAATAAAATATTATATGAGATTTGGCTATAACTAAAGTAACGGGACTGGCAACGTAAATATTCTATCGTCTAACTCACCCAACTAATGTTGTCATCCCCTTGAATGTAGACTCCTCTACTATCCATGTAGTGCTGGGCGAGGTCAATGTGGGTAACTGGTTTGTAAGTTTCCAACGAATGGAAAAAAAAACCGTCTCGAAAAACCGACCAATAGTTGTTAAAGAGACGTTAAAAAAAGTGTCTGTATAAATATTTTGACGGGTTTCTTTTTAATCAAATGTGAGATTTTTTAACTTTTTCCGGCAAAACTAAACGAACAAATCTTACACCATTTAAGGTAACATCAAAAACAATTCGAGTTCGCGTACGGCAGACCTGTCAACCAAAAGAGGAAGCTTCAAATTTAGGCTGTTTGCATTACAGACGCAGCTTCCATCCAGCAGCATCAGTCTCGTTACTTTAATTTTATAGCCACGCCCCGTATGTTTTGTTTTAATATAAGAATGTCTTTGAAGACTTTATATTTTCTTTTAAGGACAGAATTTTTCAAATTTAATTTTCGTCAATTGTCGTCTTCAATAGATAGAGTTGAATTTAATTAAATCAATTTCAAATCTCTCAATTGAAAAAAGAAAAAAAAATCTTTTCATAAAACAATTAAAATTGAACAATCAAAAAATCAATTTTATTTTAAAATTGTCCAACTAATTTTTTTATGGAACGATGTTTGACAATCTTTGTTTTATTATGTCAACATTTTTGTGGACATGATAGTACTGACACTTGTTCGAGACCAATAGTTTCTTGTCTATTACAAGAATGTACTGAAGATGACATAAAATGTCAATGATCAATCATCCATTTGTAGATATCCATTGTGGAGGGTTTCAACATATTTTTCGAACTCCATGAGCTTATCAAACGACCCTTGTACCGTTAAATTTATAATTTTACCAATAATTGTTGCTATTACATTATTACTCAATTTTACTCATTACACTGAATTATAAGTAAATACTACCAGACCGAGTAGTAGAAAATTCGAGAAAAACTTTTCAAATTTTTGACCGACCAGAATTTGAATCCGGTTCCTCCTTGGTACACCGATCTCCATGGCCGAGTTGTCAGGACCATTGATACTTAGTTACTTAGTCAGAAGGTTGTTGATTCAAATCCCGCCCGGAACGCAAATTTCCTGATCTAATTTTCTCCTTTCTAAACTGAAATATATGGCTTACTAATTTTCATAGTGAAATATGGGCTATACTTGAGATTGTGAGCAGAGGCGGATTTAAGGCTATATCTTGTGGGGGGGCCTCCCCCGGGAAAAATTTGAATAATTAGGAGTTAAAAACTGAAAATCTGGGCTCTAAAACAGCAACGTTGTTTCATACACAAGTGACTAATACTATTAACTTTTTTAACAACATCATGCAATTTGGCAATGGAAATTATAAAAAAAAATCAAGTTAACGTGAGATGAGCTTTACGTACATTGCGAAATGGTCGACGTGCCAGATATATTATATCTGGAATGTTTTATTAAATCATTATGTCTGATTGTATTTATAAAATCAAAATGAGAAAAATATTTATGCCATAATTTATCTAGTGGAAGATTACTGTATAAATAGACACACTTCATCTTGCCAAGGGGTCTTCGCCCCCTTCAAATCCGCCCCTGATTGTGATAAGTTACTTGAGATATCCGAGTCTTTAGCTTACGTTGTATTAGCTGAATAAAACAGAAAGCAACTCTGGAATGTTATTATGTTTACTGATTATATTGCAGTGATTGACATGATTGGGGGGGAGGGGGGCATGTCAATTATCAGTCTCCAAGATTGGATGTATGATGATAATTGAAACTTTAGCAGTAAACAACTTCTTTAAAGCTGCGGTCTCATACATCTGGCTACCATCGAGAAATATGATGTCACTACAAAAAAAAAAAAAAAAAAAAAAAAAAAAAAAAAAAAAAAAAAAAAAAAAAAAAAAAAANTTGGAAAGAAACGTGAAGAAAAAAAAACGGTTCTTACATCAAGGGCACCCCATTACATCAAGGGCGCGTCTTTCATTTTCAGGAAAGAGCACGCTCAATTTTTTTTTTTGTTTAATAACAAAGAAAGAACGTTATGTTTAAACAATGACACATTTCTGGAATATTATATTTATTCAAATTCCCCAAAAAAAGTTATTACCAAAAATCAAATATGACACCGAAATTCGGTCCCGCGTGTTATGGGGTGCGAATCTCGGCAATTAATGACAACCTTAAAAAATAGAATAAATCACAGATCACAACATTATCATTCAGTAAACCGATTGTCAGTTTTAGTAATATGAATATTTCCATGCGTGTGCTTGTGTTTTCATAATATTTTCTTTTTGCGTATCATTGTATCCTAAAATACTAAGAATAGCAGTGAGATGGCCTTGGGTGTTGATTGGATCGGTAAGAAAATAGTAAAATGCTGATTTGAGGAACTGGAGTGTCATTTCGGCATCGTTGGGTGGTTTGCTTTCAATGAGGGCTTGGTGTCGTCTCTGAAAGTAAAAGAAAAACATTGATTATTGAGAAAAACTTATTTATATACATATACTAGCTGAGTACCCGAACTTTGTTTCGAGAAGATGAGAGAACATGGGGAATAGTAACGGGTTGTTAAGCTGTGTAGAACGTGTCTGACAATTGGAAGACGAAATGACTAAAAATACAAAATAAATAGCATTCGTTCTCCGTACGTCGTGAGCGCCACTTTTGTCTCTTAACATTGAAATTTGGTATGTTGGTCCAGTTTTGGGAAATTTGGTATGTTGGTCCAGTTTTGGGAAATTTGGTATGTTGGTTCCGTTTTGGGAAATTTGGTATGTTGGTCTAGTTTTGGGAAATTTGGTATGTGTGTCCAGTTTTGGGGAATTTGATATGTTGGTCCAGTTTTGGGAAATTTGGTATGTTGGTCCAGTTTTGGGAAATTTGATATGTTGTTCCAGTTTTGGGAAATTTGATATGTTGGTACAGTTTTGAGAAATTTGATAAGTTGGTCCAGTTTCGGCAAATTTGGTATGTGTGTCCAGTTTTGGGGAATTTGGTAAGTTGTTCCAGTTTAGGAAAATTTGGTATGTTTGTCCAGTTTTGGGAAATTTGGTATGTTGGTCCAGTTTTGGGAAATTTGGATGTTGGTCCAGTTTTGGGAAATTTGGTATGTTGGTCCAGTTTTGGAAATTCGATATGTTGTTCCAGTTTTGGGAAATTTGATATGTTGGTCCAGTTTTGAGAAATTTGATATGTTGTTCCAGTTTTGGCAAATTTGGTATATTGGTCCAGTTTTGGCAAATTTGATATGTTGGTCCAGTTTTGGGAAATTTGATATGTTTGTCCAGTTTTGGGAAATTTGGTATGTTGACCCAGTTTTGGGAAATTTGATATGTTGGTCCAGTTTTGGGAAATTTGGTATGATGGTCTAGTTTTGTGTCGAATAGTGCTCCAGAACAGTTAAATATACAGTATGTCCCAGAAGTCTTAGAGAAACCCCTGTAACTTTTAGATGGCTTGCAATTTTTGAATTCTGATCCTAAGGATAGAAAAGGGGCCATGGTCATTCGATTGGTGACGGTAAAATCAAGGTTCCATTCCCGGAAATGGCATTTTTTACGAAAAGTTTCGGTTTCCCAAGAATTTTAAATGGAATGGTACCAATTTATTTTTTAATTTAAAAGTTGGAATAAAATAAGTACTAACTTTCATTTACCCTTTTTTAAAAAAGGGTAAATTAATTAAGCTTCTCATTTATTTAACATCAGGGCAGAGGAATGAGAAATTTTCAATACAATTACATAGTAAATAACTCGTATTCTAAACCTACAGTATTTGTATTGAATATATCTCATTCCTCCGGCAATCCTGTAAAAAGAATGAGACGATTAATTTTGATTATTGTATGCTAAAATGTTTCCATATTTAAGTTACTTTCTACTGTTCGTACTAAATCATGATCTTACTTCAGACTTTCTACTCGAAAACGCGCGTTTTCTAAAATTTAACCTTCTCAAGAAAAATGAGATTTGTCAGTCTACGACACTGATAAAAATGAAAATGTGTACTTCTGATGATTTCAGTAAATTCTAAAAAGTAACCCTTTTTAGAACAAAATATTTGAAGTTTACATCAAAGCTCGAAACCGGCGCCGTTATACAGGGTGTAACAAAATAATAATCCACACCCCTCTATCTCCGCCCCTGATTTTCTTTTCAAACAGTGTAAATGAATGTGAGTCATTTCATTTTTAAATTAAAAAATAAAATTGGTACCACGCCATTTAAAATTTTCGAGAAACTGAAACTTTTGTTTGAGGATCAATCAGAATTAAAAATTCCAAGGCATTCAAAGGATACAGGGCCTCCGCTAGGACTTCTGGGACATATTGTACAGTGTGTTATCTTTTCAATTGTACCATAGGAATTATCACGGGATTTTCTTTTTAGGACTAGATATTTTCCCATATGTACCTACTGAAATTGGACCGACATTTGGTTTTCATCTATTTTTTTTTATCAGGAAATTGAATGAAAAAAAAAGAAATATTCCTACGGTCTTCGAACTGGTTTCACGCCCATAATATTAGTGAACATCTTATATTTTCTATATAATTTTGTTAGCCCAACGCTGATTTTCACTAAACTTTCAGAATTCGTCAGTAATGAATATAGAAGGTTGCCGGTTCGATCTTGATCTGAGTACATGTTTTAGTCTTTGGAGACTTTATATTTCTATTTTTTCTCTTATGTCAGCAGGGAACCACGTATATTTTATCTTACCCATATGAAATTTAGGTCTGGCCACCGGCACCGGTAAGATCTTTTGGACGCGCAGAGAATGTCTCTCGAATTGGTAGGTATGTGCAGAATATTCTGTGTTAAAGAATTAGCATTAGAAAATAAAAATAAAAGAAAATCATGCAAAATAACACGAAAACCAAAATGCGTCAAACACAAACAAAGGTCATGCAAGTTAGAATACATTCAAAAAGCCATGCTTCTGATTTATTTAGAATGTTGAACTGGAAAGAAAAATATAGATGTGTGATTGCCACGCTTGTTTGAAAGTATTTTTTTTAATTAGAGGATGAGAAGTTTGCAGTAGAACCGTTCAATTCAAGGATTCGCTCTTATAGTTCACTCAAGTGAGCTGTTCTGTCATATAAGTTCATCGTTCTTCTTAAAAGTTCAGTTCAGACTTCACTCTCTTACTACTTATAACTTTTTTTGAACTTGGTTTTATAGGATTCATATATTGAATTTTTGATGGATTGTACTAGACGTTTAGAAATTATATACAGGGTGAACCAGAATAACGTTATCAGAGGACTAGAGTAGATAGAACTCGTCATTTCCAATAAAAATACTCTGAGACGTATGTGTTTTTCCCTTTATATTCAAGATAGCCCTTTCGTATATTTCAACTTCAACCCATAAAATCTCTTATTACAATTTTGTGGTTTAAGATAGCAAAACATATTTGAAACCAGAAAAACAAGAACAAAATTTTCGTAAAATGCTATTACAAAAAATGTTTGCTTATTGTATAATTCTACATCATCAGCTCAGGTGGACTCGACCTGTGAGGATGTCACCCTCAAGTAACTTCTCACAATCTCAAGTATGGCCCATTTTCTCGTATACTATGGGAGAGAGTAATTTTATATTTGGTTCGGAAGAAATTACGCCTTCTAAATATACCTACAGTATGTATCAGAAGTCCTAGCGGAGGCCCTATAATTTTGAACGGCTTGGAATTTTTGAATTATTTAAAGTTCTAGGGATATGAAAGGGGCTATGACGAATCGAATGATTATGAGTTCAAACCCCGAAAATGACTTTTTTTTTACTAAATTTGTCGATTTCTCGAGAAATTTAAATGGAATGGTACAAACGTCCGTTTCCGAGTAAGAAGTCTGAAGAAAGGTGGTAATCTAGAACAAACAATAAAAACAAACCTAAATAAGAAAACGTTTGAGCCAAAGTAATAAAAAAAGTCACCTTCTCATTTTGTTCACAGCCTAGCCAGAGGAACGAGAAAAATTCAATATTGTAAGTATTGATATTTTCTCATTCTTCTGGCCCGGTTGTGAAAAAAATGAGAAGGTGAATATTTTATTTATTTGGCTCAAATGTTTTCTTATGAGGTTACTTTTTATACTTTGTCCTAAATTACCACCATATTTCTGACTTACCACCCTTAAATGTGTGTTTAAAAACAATCTAATAATTATAACCCCCAGAACAAATACGATATAACTTTTAAATGATTTCTGAATGACTGCTGTAAGTTTAGCAATGGATAGCTTTGAATGATCAATAAGATATTAAAACAAAACAAACATCTCATTGCTTTAAGAAGAAATCTACAAACCTTGCGAGTACCCAGAATCCACAAGGAAACGGCTTCTTTAGCGCCTAATAACAAAGATGTCGTCGGATGTTCTGAACTATTTGATTCCTGCGCGCATACAAAAAGCATAACAAATCCAATAATTAAACAAAACAGATTGTATTGTAATAGTGGATTTTCCAGCGATTTAAAATAATTTCCAAAGATTTAAATTACCTCTTTTACAATTTGGGAATTATTGGAAATAATTTCCTGAGATGGCAATTGACTCTTTAACATTTTGGAAATGATTCCAAGTAAGTTATAGAATTGAAAATTGACTCTTTAACATTTGGGGAATGATTTCAAGTAAGTTATAGAATTGAAAATTGACTCTTTAACAGTTGGGGAATGATTTCAAGTAAGTTATACCTAGAATTAAAAATTGACTCTTTAACATTTGGGGAACGATTCCAAGTTATAGAATTGAAAATTGACTCTTTAACATTTTGGAAATGATTCCAAGTAAGTTATAGAATTGAAAATTGACTCTTTAACATTTGGGGAATGATTTCAAGTAAGTTATAGAATTGAAAATTGACTCTTTTAACATTTTGGAATGATTCTATGTAAGTTATAGAATTGAAAATTGACTCTTTTAACATTTTGCAATGATTCTATGTAAGTTATAGAATTGAAAATTGACTCTTTTAACATTTTGCAATGATTCTATGTAAGTTATAGAATTGAAAATTGACTCTTTTAACATTTTGCAATGATTCTATGTAAGTTATAGAATTGAAAATTGACTCTTTTAACATTTTGCGAATGATTCCAAGTAAGTTATAGAATTGAAAATTGACTCTTTTAACATTTTGCGAATGATTCCAAGTAAGTTATAAAATTGAAAATTGACTCTTTTAACATTTTGCGAATGATTCCAACTAAGTTATGGCATTGAAAATTGACTCTTTAACATTTGGGGAATAATTAATTTCCATTTTTTTTTTTTTTATTTCCTTTATATTTTGGGACTGATTGTGTACTAATTTCCAGAGATGGAACATTAGATCCTCGAAGAATTTTATAAATAATTTCTAAGGATTATTCTGCTGAGGTAATAACTTTGTCTCTGATATCTGCTTATCTGGTTCAGAACATCTGGTTTCTAATACTTATGCTAGTTTTTCATCAACGTTAGTCTTTTCATTTTATCTTCTACTCGTATTATCATCTTGTCTTCTCCTAATATCTTCCATCAGTTTATATTTTCTTTCAGTTTCACTATTTGTATTTACTGGAGAAGTTCTCTCTCTTTGTGTTTTGGATTTACTACTGCACGCACATCCAGCGCTTTCTTTCTTTCTATTTTGTTCAATGTTTTGATTTCTCTCCATATTTCCAGGAGTTTCTCTCTGGGACATGATGTTCTGTGTATTGTTCAATTATTATTCTGGAATTCTAGTTTCAAATGCAAGAAAGTTACTGAATAAATTTTGTGTATTGTCTCTTATTCGTTAAGTTTTTAATTGTTCTGTTGAAATAGTTCATTTTCGTTTACTGGTTTGAATTAGAAATATAATTATCTTTCAGATACAGGTAGCCCTGTATTACGTTGTATATGATGGTCGACGATTGCTTGATATATTTCATTTATCGGAGAGATCGTTCATAAAGATCTCGACATCTTTCAACACTCATTCCAATAATCAAGGAGGTTGAATGGGACTTCGTATGAGTTGTGAAAACTGACTTAATGTTTACAAGTTATGAGTGATCATAACACAAACAACGACAAATATAAGGGGCTGCTTAACATCCCACCAGTTAGTCAAGCCAGAAAGGGAGGTGTCACGAGATCACAAGTTGTTGCTAAGTTGTTCTGCAATTCCAATGGAGCGTTCTTCATTCCATCATCTTCCTTACAGGCTGGATTTGACTCAAATGACTCCAAATCACAAGGCCCACGATAGAACCCTGGACCCTTAGATTTTTATTGACGATCTCTCCGATAGATTTCCAGATTGTCGTAATATTGAGCGCAGGTCTAGATCCGACCTAAGTTTAATTATGAATTGTGATACTTTCGATACCTAACATTTTTACTTAATTGTAGGCATAACGGAGACATATGATAGTTTTTATGTCGATTGATAGATTATCATTATTAGAGAGATTCTTATCTTACTATCTGTACCAAACTATTTCAAATGAGTGTGGAAATGACAACACAGTTTTTATGTCCATTGATAGATTATCATTATTAGAGAGATTCTTATCTATCAGTACCAAACTATTTGAAATGATTGTGGACATGACAACATAGGATAGTTTTTATGTCGATTGATAGATTATCATTATTAGAGAGATTCTCATCTTACTATCAGTACCAAACTATTTGAAATGATTGTGGACATGACAACATAGGATAGTTTTTATGTCGATTGATAGATTATCATTATTAGAGAGATTCTCATCTTACTATCAGTACCAAACTATTTGAAATGATTGTGGACATGACAACATAGGATAGTTTTTATGTCGATTGATAGATTATAATTATTCGAGAGATTCTTATCTCACTATCAGTACCAAACTATTTGAAATGATTGTGGACATGACAACATATGATAGTTTTTATGTCGATTGATAGATTATCATTATTAGAGAGATTCTCATCTTACTATCAGTACCAAACTATTTGAAATGATTGTGAACATGACAACACGGGAACAGCCATGCCTTAATGGCGCCACAAGCGAAGCGGGGGATGACTATTATCATAAAATAAATCCGGGACTGTTTAGGATTTCATATTTGTTAAGGGATTTAACGCGTGTTATGGGGTATGAGTATGAGTTAGTTTTGTACCTACGCATCAATGACCAGAATGAGTTTAAAACTATCTGGGGTTGCTACGTTAGCCGACACCACACAGAGAAGGAAGAGATGGTTATGTTATTGGGAAATACATTTCAACACACACACTCAAACAGGATGGTTAGTTGCTTTCTGACGGACGAGTTGCAACGACGATTATAACGTATCTCAATGAAGTTGTTGCAATCCGTCCCCATGAAGGTGAGTGACTACAAATAATTCTTTGAACACTACAGATGGGCAAGAGTCGTTCACTGCCCATTTGAACTTGAAATAAAATATGATTCATTGCATTTAAAAGTCCATACAGCCTCAGTTGATAAAGGTGGTAGATTCGTAACCAGAAGGCTGTTGGTAAAGGCGATAGATTCGTAACCAGGGGGCTGTTGGTAAAGACGTTAGATTCGTAACCAAGAGGCTGTTGGTAAAGGTTATAGATTTGTAACCAGGAGGCTGTTGGTAAAGGCGTTAGATTCGTAACCAGGGCGCTGTTGGTAAAGACGTTAGATTCGTAACCAAGAGGCTGTTGGTAAAGGTGATAGATTCGTAACCAGGAGGCTGTTGGTAAAGGCGTTAGATTCGTAACCAGGAGGCTGTTGGTAAAGGCGGTAGATTCGTTGCCAGGAGGCTGTTGGTAGGTAAAGGCGGTTTATTCGTAACAAGGAGGCTGTTGGTAAGGGCGGTAGATTCGTAACCTGGAGGCTGTTGGCAAAGACGTTAGATTCATAACCAGGAGGCTGTTAGTAAAGGCGGTAGATTCGTAATCAGGGGGCTGTTGGTAAAGGCGGTAGATTCGTAACCAGGAGGCTGTTGGTAAAGGCGGTAGATTCGTAACCAGGAGGCTGTTGGTAAAGGCGGTAGATTCGTAATCAGGAGGCTGTTGATAAAGGCGGTAGATTCGTAACCAGGAGGTAGCTACTCACATTAAAGTAGCTACTCCCTTATCCTTACGAGACTGAGTGCAACCCGAGTGACATTTCCGACTCCGCCGGGGATTGAATCTGGGTCCCCCAAGTGCTTAAGTATTGAATCATGTTTGGAGTGAAAAATTTCTAAACCAATTTCACTATTTCTGCTCGCGGAATGACCAAGAAAGTGTCTTGAAGTAATTCGAAAGCAAAGAGGGAACATATAGTTTTTCTTTCAGGCTCAGAAATTATTGTTAGTCACATCACATCTACACTGAAAACTTTATCAGCTAAATAAGTTTTACAACATTTGGCCAAAGTTTTTATCTTAGAGTCTTCTCCTTTTGCGCATGCGTAAATTGTTATTTTAGTTCTGTCACGGATGAGGACATAATTATCTTCTCACATGACAGAACACTGAGAAGGCACTAAAATAAAAATTTACATATTTTATAATAGATTGCTCTAGCAGGCTTTGATAGTAATTTTACCGAAACTACAGGGTTGGGTTAGGTTGCACCCAGTCTAATCTTGCACAGGCTTCAACATGCATTTTATTTATAGGTATCTAAAGTAAATCAAGGCTACCCGTTTTATTTGATTTTCGAGGAAGTTTGATGAAATCTTCGGGATATTGAGGGTATGTTTGTGCATGGCAAAAGAGTCTTTTTTGATGCATTCATATAACTCCTCCTAAGTTCGCTCGTCTGGTTCGGTCAAAACATAGGAAGGGGGGGAGCTTTTAAATCTCCAGGATTTTGAGGGTACGTTTATTCATGGAAAAAGTGTCTTTCCTTGATACATACCTATCCCTAAAATCGCTAATCTGGTGCGGTCAAAACATAAGCAAGGTGGGTGAAGTTAGGACCCTCCAACAAATATCAAGCTATGAATTTCATTAAATTGTCTTAAGTATTTTGTTCTACAAAAGAGAAACGGTGAGGAAGCTATTTTGACGTATATATCCGCTAACCGTGCGAAAGGTAATATTGGGTTCGATCACTGTATACGCATAAAAGCTTTTTTCCGATTTTGGGGGGGGGCTGACGCGGAACCCTCCCTCCTTGTGTGCACCACTAGACCTGGCGCTTGTGTTACCTCAGAGATCAATAAGACTCTTTTCCAAGGAAACTGTAAATTTCATTAGTTTTATCGTTATAGTAAAAAATATCAGAGTCTGCTAAAACGTTTCTATTATGGAATGTCACTAAAAAAAAAGAAATTATTTTATGTTAGTAGGTAGATACAAAAAACAAAACAAATTGATTCTTATTATTATTTTCAATTGAAAGTAAAAATCTGTTACCCTCTTCAAAGTGTTTGCGAGGAACTCCTAAACACTTTTGATAGTGTTTTCCATTTGAAAGATTTCAATTTTGATTTAACACGTTTTTTAGAAGACAGAGGCGATGTGGGGAGTGTCGCCGTTGTGGTGCTGGATGGCATTAATAAATGAACCTTTAATAAAATGGCACAGAAGCAAAAGAAAAAATGAAAGAGTGGTCGCTTGTAGAATGTCCGGAGATGAGCTTTTAAAGAAGAAAAAAACTCGGAAGGTGACCACTAAACAAATTTAACGTTCAGGGCATGTTCTATCATTTAAGCCACGTCTGTAATCCGCGGCCCGGGAGCCTATTATAGTAACTTAAAAATAAATTAAAACAAAACACTTACAAAAACACTATTTATTATAATTTATGAAGAAAAATAATATAAATGAACATTTAAATATAATCCGAATTTCTAATAATCATAATGAAATTAGTACCTACTAATGAAGCTTATGAAATTTATAAATATAAAAACAAAAAACAATGAAAATTATACATTGTTAAATAATCAAATTTAAATTGATAGAGCCAGTGACAATATTTTATTCAAAATGTTTTAGAAATAGACAATAGATATTTTGATAGTACATCTCGTGACCCTACACAGCACGTGGTGGATAATAGTCAGTCAACTTCCATCCTTCAAGCCGACTAGACTGATGATGAATCGAATTCGAAACTAGTTTCTTCATAAATAATAATTATAGATAGTGTTTTTAGTAAGTGTTCTGTTTTAATTTATTTAAAAGTTAATATGTTTTAACACTTGTAATTAACATGTTATTCAAAGATTTAAAGACCATTATATGTTTATAATAATATGTCTCGCGTTAATATCAATAAACTTGTAATAGACTCTTGTCAATCAATGATTTAGAGAAGATCGAATCTCGAACAGAGGAAAGCTCTCAGCTCTTGTCCACAACATTTCTCATATATCTTAGGTACTACTGCCTACGATTTTTTTATAAATATTATTTACCTACTAGGAAAAACATGGTTGGGTAAGAAAAAAAGAATTTTCGAATTTCGCTTCCGATGAAATTTTTGGCTAAGTTCTTGCTTAGGGCTCTTTTATTTGGTAAAATGAAAAAAACCTGCCACAATTGATGATTCGATCCCACCAGCGCAGGACCACTAAGCTGCCAAAACAGCTATGGAAGGCATCTTATATACAAACCCCTGCTATTCCTCGACAAACGACAGACTTGTATGGCTACAAACACAGGGCACTGTCAATGTATCCACACCCTTTCTGGTGCTGGACCAAATAGATTGCTGTTTACGAATTCTAAATAAAGGATCCTCTGTCGTTTGGGGGAATCTGCAACAGCTATTTTGTTATCTCAAGGTTGAGTACTGACCATACCCGATGTTACTTAACTTAATCTAACAAGAACTGGTGTGTATCAATTGCCAAGAGCATTACCTACACCAGAAAGAGAAGAGAATGGATACTATAAATTAATGGACCACAGCGATTGAAGCACAATTAATAATGGATACGTCCTCAAGATGGCCGTGTTCTGGACGGCCTGGAACGCATACAATCATAGTTCCACCCAACACCATCAAAACCTTTTTTCGGTAACCTAATATCAACCTATTTAAATCATTTTTCCAAACCTGAATCCAAAAATGGGGAGAAGAGATGATTTAAGAGAACACCGCTACAACAATAATAACTGATAAATTTCACCAAAATCGATCGATTTTTCTTTAAAATCCCCAAATAGACTCCCTTGCAAAATACTGGCAACCCTGTTCCATTCAAGCCCATCAAAACCTTTTCTGTAACCTCATACAAATCTATTTCCCCAAATTGCAACAACAGAGATACACTTTAATAATAGGTGTGTTTAGAAAACCCATGTGGACATCTATTCAATATTGACCTTGGACATCTATTCAATATTGACCTCTCCGGACGTTACTTGAAAAACTTTAACTAACATTTAATTGTCTTTTGCAGTAAAACAAAGGCCACATCAAAACAAACATTTTTTTTCTTTTCTTTTCAATAGATATTAGTAGAGAACACACCTCTCAATGAAGCATATTGAACCCTGGCCCAAAATGATCTTTCAAATATTGCAATAACAAATATGTCAACATTGTCTAAGGCCCTATCCAGATATGAAAATAGGGGGATAGAGGAAGTTTCCAGCGAATGAGTGTAAAATCCCCGTCTCGAATGACAAATAAATGTTAAAAAGACGAGAAAAAAAACCATGTAGGTATTTATACAGGATGAGTCATTTTAATTAGAAGAGTCAGATATCGCGGATCCTACTGGAGATACAAAAAAAACCTCTGTCAATGTGACACATAAGATTATTATTTTACTGACTTAAAAAAAAAAGAATTACGTTTCAAGGTACGAAGAATTCAAAAATTGAAAAAAAAATCCGTTCCTCCACTTCCACCCGTATCCTGTACCTAGTTAATGAAATGAAATTAAAAACCATTCTATTGAAGTATTTAGGTATTGTTGAAAAAAAAATCGTTCTGCTGAAAAACAGAAGAATAAATTTAACTTAAAGAAGAATAAAGTTAAAATTACTTTTTTTCTGCAATATTGAAACAACAAGAACAGAAACAAATCATTTTAGGAAAATTTTGAAAAAAAAAATCTTTAATTCCTCTTCCAACAAAAGTCCACTTTCTGGATATGGCCAAGACATCAACCGAGACAAGAAATAAAACAGAATTTCAGACATTACAAATAGAGAATATAGGAAGGAAGGGTTTTGGGTTTACCTTAATGTCCTCTAGCTCTCTCCTTGTAATTTCTAATTCTTGTAAAATTTTTGGAGCATGTTCATCAGAAATTGATAGCTTTGGTGGACTTTCTGCATCAATGGCTGCAACGGTAGTGGCACTATGAACTGTTTCAATGTCCTGAAATATGTATTAAAGATTTGAAATAGTTGAATCATTTTCTTTTCTCAAATAACGGTACATAAAAAATAATAACACCACAGTTTTATTAGATAAATTCTCTAGCTATTTGAGAAAATACGGAAGGCGCAATTTCTTCCAATCCATTTATGACTTTCTAACTTTCTATGAGGAAATGTAAATCATACTTGGGATTTTGGGATGTTTGTTTGAGAGTGACATCCTCACCGGCCGAGTCCACCTGAGCTGATGATGTAAAATAACTCAGAAAAGCATTCTGTAATATCATTATATTTGTGTTACTGACGTAATTATATTGCGGTGATTGTTATGGTTCTGGGAGCCCATGTCAATTATCAGCCTCCAAGAACGGATGTATGATGACAATTAAAAACTTTAGCAGTAGACTACAACTTATCTCGAGCTGCTGTCTAATACATCTGGCTACCATCGGACACGATGATGACACAATTGAATGAACCTTAACAGATGTCGAGTAGGTTACCCTGGACATTTTTTCGACAAAATGCTTGAGGCGGCCAGTGAAGAGCAGGGTGAACGCTTCCACCAAGACATCCCCTGTATGAAAACCCTTGAACCATTTCCCAGAATACAACTTCCGGCACACCGTACGTCAGACGGCGTGCGGCATGCGGAGGGCAAACGGATTTTTTGATTTTTGGATTATACGTACATACCTTGAAATGTAAAATAATATCAAATTTTGAAGGGGGGATCTATTTTTTTATGACGATTTTCAAACCAAAATTAATGACTACTTACATTTTCAGTCTGATTGGCTTGGTTACTTTTTGAAGGTGTCGGCTTGGCGACAGCATTCAAAGCCACGTCCTTTTCTTTGGAGTATATCTGCACCATACTGCGATGAAGATCCTCTTGTTCCTGCAAGGATTTCTTCAAAGTTTCATTTTCTCTTTCCAAAGCTTGAATTCGTAAATTAGCGGCATCGTATTCAGGTTTTAGTTCATAAAATCTGAAATGAAAAATAATGGTTCAGAACAGTTGAGTGTAGACCTCGCTCAATTTCGGCCACTATGAAGTGAAAGAGAGAATAATTTATAAACATCATAAGTCATAAGCTGTGTACGTCTTTGTATAGGTACCACAGGTGGTTTTAGGGGAAGTGCTTAACCTCGCCTAAAACTGCTCAGAATTTTTAGAGTCTTAACTCGATTAGGTTAGGTTATATGCTATAGCTTATGTTGTTCAGGCACCGCCATGCCATTCCGGAAACGAGAATATTCGCACAGAAAATTTTCGCATCGGGCGGGATTCGAGCCCACAATCTCCGGACCAAGCGTCAGTGATCTTAACAACTCGGCCACGGAGGTCGGCAGACAGACAAGAATGTTAGTACCCGAGTCCACGAACATCAAATGACCCTCTCACTTCTACAGAATATCTCCGAAGTAATGGTTTATTCATTGCAAGGTGCTGTACAAGTGTTTTTGTGTGTCAATCATATCTATTTTCAGTTCAACTTGTATTTTTTAATTTATTGTTTTAGCAATGGAACCATTCTAGAACCAGACTCACTCTCGCTGGCAAAACCGGTCCTGTCTCTTCTTCTGCATTCTACATTCCTTTCATCTAAAGTTTGCCTTGACCTTGTTCTTAAAAGTTTTACTAGGACAATCAGTATCCATCAACTTTAACATGCGTGCTTTCTGTTCAGTGGCGTCGGAGGCTACACCGCAGCTGTAGGTACCAGACCAAAAGGCCAAAAGATGATCAATTTTTGTACTGGCTCCAAAAAGTAGACTACTTAGACGGCGCCGGTGGGGGTGGAGTGTATGGGTGTGGAGAGGCCCTGCTCTGTGAAAGTGCTACGGGCCCCGCGGAAGGTTAATCTGGCCCTGCATCCAACCCTAAACGCTAGCAATAAACCCGGAACATGAACAGTTAAAATAATGAAAGAAGCCCTCCCCTCAAGTTTGTGAGAGGGGATCACTGGGAAATTATAGGGGCCTCTAGTAAATGTTTGCGGGGGCATAGAAATGACT
This sequence comes from Pachypsylla venusta, assembly GCA_012654025.1. NCBI lineage: Eukaryota > Metazoa > Arthropoda > Insecta > Hemiptera > Aphalaridae > Pachypsylla > Pachypsylla venusta. Next base: position 39,769,209 of record CM022874.1, read on the forward strand.
TGCGTCGCCATTGGTCACACTTACTTGTCATTGGTTTCCGTAATTTTCTTCAACAATGATTCCACTTTATCCTGATACTTCTCTCTCATATCATCATGATTCTTCTTTACTCTGTCCAATTCTCTGTCCAAAGCGTGCGTACTACAACCGAGATCTTCAAAATGACCAGAATCAGCCAGAGATAAAGTCATTTCTCCAAGTTGAGGTGAAATTCTGAAAATAAAAAACAAATTCAATGAAAATCATAGAATCGAAAAGTTTGGACGCACAATTAGGCTCCAACATAGGCGGTTTTAAGGGGTTTATTGGGGTCGTAAGCCCCTCCAGAACACTAGATCCAAAAATATGGGTTATTTACTACACAGGTACGTTGTTCAGACACGGAAAAAAAAATCAAGCCCACCCAGATTTTTAGGCTAGAATCGCCAATGGGTCCCAAATATAACAAACATACGAAATTACAAGTTTCTAGGACCTAGGTACTATTCTTTGTTTAGACAGAATTAATGAAAAGGCTAAAAAGCAGAAAGAACCGCCAACAGTACATTTCATTGCACCCAAAAGTTTCGGCACTCAAATTAGACTCCAAATGAAACCTATATAACAAATTTTATCTATAATTCGGTCAACCCTAAGTGGCAAAAGTGAACATCATGGCGGACGGCTTTTTATTTTATTAGATTTCTGTAAAAAAGTACATGTTAGGTACCTGCGTAGAATTTTATATAAAAATTTAAGGGGAGTATCTTTTTTCGTGGGACTCCAAAGTTCTCATTAGGTATTGATTTAATAAACCAAAATTCTGATGAGGATTACTACCAGGTTCTTAGAAAAATTTAGGATTTTTTTAAAGAAAACATGGCATTCAAATTTTGTCGGTAGATTACTAACTAGGTACCATTAATTTTTGTTCTAACGGCAGCGTTCCTAAAAAAAATCACCATTTTTACTTTCCTTATTCTATAAAAAGGAAAGTATTAAATGGCCTGAAATTTTCGATGTCGAATTTTCAATGCCAAAACACGGTCCCCAGAGCCTAAATCTCGAGTTTCAGCAATTGGTTCGTGTGTGTGTCTGTCTGTCTTTCTGCGAAAAAGATATCTCAAGAACGGCAAGTGGTATAGTCTTGAAACTTGATATCTATGTCAGTTTTATGCAATGAACGCAAAATAAGCTCTTGGTGGAAATCGAATATACCGTTGGCGGTATTATGCCGCTCAAAATGAGAACGGAACTTTAAACTTGGTGCCAATTCATATCAATTTCATACAAAAGAAAATGAAAAATGCAACTTAGGTTGAACTGTAATATATTGTTGGCCGCTAATTATTTTAGTATTTTTCTGTTTTCCTTATAATTTCAAGTTCATTGCTTACTAATTAGTCTTGAATGACCAATAGATGTTAAAGAGACGTTAAGCCAAATTAAAAAAAAAAAAAAAAAAATTAGGTTGTAACTATGTAAGAGGCTATTCGAATGACATTTATTCGGAAGATTATGTGATCCTGTTTCCTACGAAGAACAGGATCCCATAAACTAACAAGGATTTTCTTAGAGTTCTTGGCGATTTCCCCTATAAAAAAAAATGCATCCGTTCTGCTACCTCCTGTGTGATGTGGAAAAACAGAAGAAATCCAAACCTATTAAAGAAGACAAATACTGAAAAGAAAATCTCTTCAGACAACTTCTTTTTACGTCTCCTTTGCTGTTAGGAAATTATATAAAAATGGATAAGGAAAGTTGTGTGATGTTTACACCTGATTTTTTACATGCAGATTTGAAATAGTGCTAGAAATAGGTTGATATGAAATAACCGAAATGGTTTTTGGTGGCCAATGACCGAAACTGTAATGACTTTGATAGCCAATGACCGAAACTGTAATGACTTTGATAGCCAATGACCGAAACTGTAATGGACTTTGATGGCCAATGACCGAAACTGTAATGGATTTTGATGGCCAATGACCGAAACTGTAATGGTTTTTGATGGCCAATGACCGAAACTGTAATGGTTTTTGATGGCCAATGACCGAAACTGTAATGGTTTTTGATGGCCAATGACCGAAACTGTAATGGTTTTTGATGGCCAATGACCGAAACTGTAATGGTTTTTGATGGCCAATGACCGAAACTGTAATGGTTTTTGATGGCCAATGACCGAAACTGTAAT
>CM022874.1:39792885-39803775 GCA_012654025.1 Pachypsylla venusta
AGCATAAATTTATTAAATAGGCATACAACACGATAACTAGTAAGTGATCCATTAGAGAACAAGTAATATGAGTTGCAAACATAAATTTATTAAATAGGCATACAACACAATAACTAGTAAGTGACCCATTAGAGAACAAGTAATATGAGTTGCAAGCATAAATTTATTAAATAGGCATAGGTACAATGGTTTTACTTGACATACCTACAACTACATAGTATCCCCATTTTTTAAAAAAATGAAAGAGTATTACAAATAATTTTGTGGAACAATAAACTCTTGAGTGGAAGGTTACCACTGGGCGAGGTTAATGCCTGAGGCATTTTCTACCACCTCATCCTTAGAGCTGCCTCTGCTGGGGATTGAACCCGTGCTCTCCTGTTTACCAGGCGAGCGTTTAATCTCTGACCTATGGAGACAGAATAATTTTATGACCATTGCAAAAAAAATCTAATATAGGTACAGAGTGTTCGAAAAGTCCCGGAATGGATTTTTTTTTTATTTTTAACGGATAAAGATAGAGACTTGGAATTTCATATGTAGTTTTAACACAAATTAATCTATTTGTTGGCGTAATTAAAAGGACTTAAAGACACCAACAAAGACAAAAGAATTAAAAAGATTAAAGACACCAACTTTCGATTTTTAAATTAAAACCCCTATTTTTACTTTATATATTTTATATTAAAATTTTACGTCAAATTCTACACACAATCGACTCCTCACTCGATACTTTGATCAAACGGATCTCCGATCAAACCCGCCCAATCATTGATTTTTTTTCGGAATAAAAGTGATAAAACCAAGAGTGTAATATATCAAATCAGTCAAATTTTTTTATGCTGAATCACGTGGTACCATTGGTTTTTGCATTTTTTACACTTTTTATACCCAAGGAGGGTAAAATTTTATTTTTGAAATTTTTACATCAACCAAAAATGAATTTCTACCCTCATTAGCTCTAAAGTGTAAAACCAATGGTACCACGAGATTCAGCATAAAAAAACTTGACTGATTTGATGTAGGTTTTATCACTTTTATTCTAAAGAAAAAACAATGCTTAGGCGGGTTCGATCAGAGATCCTTTTGATGTAAAATTTAAATATGAAATAAAAAGTAGGGGTTTCAATTTAGAAATAGAAAGTTGGTGTCTGTTTACCCACTTTTGAAACACCCTGTAGAAATTTTAATTACTTCAAAAAATAGATTAATTTGTGTTAAAACTACATATAAAAGTTTCTATCTTTAGCCGTTAAAAATAAAAAAATCCGTTCCTGGACTTTTCGAACACTCTGTATACCTATATCTGAGTTGATTTTTTTTTTTTTTTTAATTTCCTCAACCGCATTGTTTAGAAACAAGGGAAGGGATGAACCTCGGTTCCGTCCTCGTTTCTAAATTATAATTCAAGATTTTACTATTACATCAGTGGACAAATCTAGTTTTCCTCACAAATGAACCGCACAGATATCTTATCTACTCAAAGATTTCCTTCAGATAATTATGTGATGTTATAGCAGTGAGTATTAACTGATAAGCAGCCAAAATTATCTCGGTTGGTACTTCTTGAGGTTCCTAACTGTATTCCTCATTCAAACTGTGCGATTGATGACCTTGTTTTGATTCTCAAATCATTCTTCTGTGAAACAACTCACTTCAAATACACTCATAAACATAGAAATTGATTCCATTAAAGTTGATGTGCTTTAAAAAAAGTCATGTGCGAGAACTCTCAATAGGGGCCACTATTTTTTTCTCTCTCTCCAGAAAACCCTTCTCGTCATTTATTTCTTGGGGGGGGGGGGGGGNTGCCATTTATTTCTTTGGGGGTGGGGGCAAGGATTTTTTTTTTAGATTACTGTATTTGACCGAGAGTGTTAGTCCAATATTGATCTTCCATTTGGTATTCCATATAATCTGTAAGTGTTTTGGTATTCCAAATAATCTGTAGATTTCCATAATAATATAATCTGTTGTAGGTGCGGATTTTGGTTTATTATTTTCAATAATGAACCTTTGGAGTCATCATGAAAAAAATACCCCCCCCTCAAAATTTGATATTTCACGTTTCAAGGTACGTAGTATCCAAAAATCGAATAAAAAAATCCGTTTGTTCGCCGTACGCCGTGATGGACATTTTTGCCACTTAGTATTGACTGATTTGAATGAAATTTGGTATATAGGTCCCCTCTGGACTCTAATTGTTTCCCAAAACTTTTGGGTGCAATCGAATACACCCTTGGTGGTTTTCATCACTTTTTACCGGTTTTCAGTATTGCTGTCTAAAAAGAGAATGGTAAGAGCCAGAGACTTGAAATTCGGAATGTATGGTATATTTGGGGTATCAGTAAGCTTCGAAACATTTGGGTGCTATGAAATATACCGCTGGCGGTTTTTAACGCTTTTTAGTGGTTTTCATTAATCCCGTCTAAAAAAAGAATGTTAAGAGTCAAAGACTTGGAATTTGGTATTTAAGTCAAATTTACGGTCTAATTACGCCCCAGATTTATTATGGGGTGGGGTATTTTTTAAGCCAGTAAAATAATAAAACCATGTGCCACATTGGCAGAGTTTTTGATACGTACTGTATAAAAGAGTTGGACTGGGTCGATTTATTTCGTTACTAGTGTAGTTAATGATCTGGCAGTGAACAAGATAATATTTTTTTTATTTTTATATTTATTAAAAAATATAATTTAGAACATCAGTTTATATTTCAAATGATTACGTCATCGTTTTTTTTAACGAGTTCAATTTGTCACGGTTCGGACCGCCTCAGGTGAGGTTTCTCACAGAACGGAACTTTTTCTTAGAGTGAACCTAAACCTAACTGATACTATTTAGTAGGTACTCGTATATGTTCCGGCGATGGCCGGTTCTACACATCCTGGAACGCGTACCGTTCCAGCCAAGGGCTATCAAAACCTTTTCGGTAACCTCACATAATTTAAAAGGGAGCACCGCAAGGGGGGACTGGGCAACCGGGCAAATGCCCGGTGGGCCCTGTGTGCACAGAGGCCCATCGGGGGAGGGGGCAAATATATTTACGAAAAAAAAAATCTAAAATATGTGTGAGAATATATATTTTACATGTATTTCTTTCATTATGAAAGAAAAATACATGTAAAATAGGTGTGTGTGAGAAAAAATAAGTGGCAAAAATTTGAAAGAAAAATGTGGGAAGAAAAAGGCTTTCTTCCAATATGACCGGTAGGTCCCTGGAGCACCAGTACGCCTCTGAGCACCGCTATAACAACAACAACTTCGTAGTGCGGTGAAATGTGGACTCCATTTAGTTAAATTGGCCAACATGGGCCCAAAATTATCAAATTCTATGAACATAAGAATATGGCCATACCTTTTCTTTTTTTTTCGTCGCAAAAGATTCGAGCCCCGGACGGACTCGTATTGCAAGATTTCTCTGGATCTCTGGTGCCTTCTAGGGAAACATTTTTTCAATGTTTGCTTTTAAGTCAGGCACTCTCGCTTTCTGCAATATTCTTTGGAGAGTAGAGAATATTCAACGGATTTTTTTTTAAAATTTTTGGGTTTTCGGATACCATAAGACCACTGTCTCATGGTATCCGAAAACCCAAAAATTCAAAAAAAAAAAAAAAAAAAACGNAATTAAAAAAAAAAATCCGTTGAATATTCTCTACTCTCCAAATAATATTGCAGAAAGCGAGAGTGCCTGACTTAAAAGCAAACATTTGGTCGTTTGGTGTATTCAAGGATTGATGCTACAATAAAATTCATTTATAAGGGAGTATTAAGGTTTCAATGTCCTCTGTCCTTGATCGGTTCGTAGTATGTTAGTATCCAGGGGGCGAAAGGAGCGATGCCCCCCTTCCAGAGGCCAGATTTTTTTTTCATTGTTTTTTTTTTTTTCAATTTTTTCATTGAAACAAAGAAAAACACTTTTTTGTATCATTTGTCTCATAATTTGTGTATAAAATTGTACAAAAACGCATAAATATCGTCTACACCGCATATATATCGTCTACACCTCATAAAAATTATATTCTGAATCGTGGCCGATCGTAATCGCCCCCCCCCACTGATCGCTCTGCATCCGCCCCTCAGCACTGCTAATTCGATACCGAATTTAGGTCTTGTTGAAGTACCTAATACATTATCTGCGGGACATTTTACAATTTTTAAAAATTTTGAGGTCATATTTAATTTACTTTCATGTAGATAAGATTAGTTGTCTCATTTAGTCGTTTGGTCTTAACGTGGTTTTGGTCTTCTCATAGATCTGCGCTTAAAATAGTAAAATCAAATGAAGATCAGTTCTTTGGTTTACTTGGAACAAACCGCAACCGTGAGAATTGAAAGAAAGTTTTGGAGTCTGTTCCTCAACCTTGATTGCTCAAGAACATATTCGATACCCTAGATACGAACTTATTGCTGAGATCTTCTGAATATTCTATCCTAAATCTCAGTGGTGTAAAATAGACATTATTTGAAATTAAGGTTATCTTAATCGAAAATTGTAAATGTAGATTTAGGGCCATATTCCAAAACTCTGCCAGCCAGCGTCTATGGCACGTTGAATACACCAGTTCTCGTTTGATTACTGAAGTTAAGAAACGTCCAGCGAGGTTGTGCCAAGTGGGTGTCCACGTTGGTTCGCGCCGCTTGTGATGCTGGCTATTTTTCCGGCCCAACCCAGGCTGATTGAGGTCAAGGTGGGTAGCTGGTTTGCAAGTTTCCAGCGAATGGAGGGTAAAACCCCCATCTCGAATGACCAATAGATACTAAAGAGACGTTAGGCCAAATTAAAAAAAAAAAAAAAACTCCAGTTGAGTGCGAGTTGGAGTGGTCACTACCACTTCAGTGTCTGATTTGTATTTTAAAAAATGTTCTAATCAAAAAAATTACATGTAATTTTATTATAAAATAAAAACAGAAATGTTACAAGTGCGAGTGGCCACTTCGCTAATTTGACAAGTCACACTTGAGTGGAGTTTTAGAATATGGCACTTATTTATTTGTGGTAAGGCCTTTTCACAATTTCTGTGAATAAATCACAATATTACTATGAGTTTCATGTACTAATAATATCTTCAATCTTTTTACTCTGGTAATACCGCCGTCACTGGTCGCTACTCACATAAAAGTAGCTACTCAGTCGTCCTTACGAGACTCCGAAAACACGAACGTCAAAAATTTTCCGACGCCTCCGAAGATTGAACCCGGGCCCCCCAAGTATAATACCAGTGTGATACCGTATGAAGTAAATAAGTTATCAGGATATTCTTAGATTCTGATTGTTTTAAGTTGCCGATTCTTTAGCTTTAGACAGGAGCGCCACGGGAAGGCGAATCAACATTTGTCAATATTTAGTTAATCTTACCATGTACCTATGCCATTTTACCTTGTCCATATATGTCTATCATTTTCATGTAAGTCTGAAATTCATTTACAGACCTTAATTTTATTTTATTTTTAATTTATATTTTTCTTATACTTCCTGAATACCTGTTTGTAATTATGTATGTATGATGGAAATAAAAAAATGCTATACGCTAAATAAATAAATAGTGTGATACCCACTAGACCAGGAGGACATTGTTTTTCTTTTATTGATAAAGTCAACATATTCTTCTGCGACAGACAAACAGTACCTAATGGAATGGATCAGGTGGGATAACCAGGGGCCGATACAGGTCTCCATTTGGGAAGGGGGCGATCGAAGCTCCAAATTATAGTCTACACGGGAGACCCGGGTTCGAATCCTGGGGGATCCGGATTTTTTTCGGAACTGTGCTTGGTTGTTCGGGGTGCACTCAGCCTCGTGAGGACAATTGAGTAGCTACTTTAATGTGAGTAGCGACCAGTAGCGGGATTACAAGAGCAAAAAAATATGTAGTGCAGTGATAGTTTAGTGTAGTGGCCCTTGTATTGCTGTGATAGCTACAAATCTAGGTTGTGAAAATAAAACACTATGTGTTAACACAAATATAAATACTTTTTTTTCAGTAGTATTTATAAACAACATATTACCCTGTAGCTCAGTGGTCGAGGCGTCTGCCTGGTAATCCAGGGGTCGGGTCGAAACCCAGCCGAAACTGTTAAACATAACAGTCTATATAAGATTTTGACCACATAATATTATGACTTGGGCTTACTGCTCGCAGAACGAGACCCTTAAGGGACTTTGTAAGGCAGTATAATAAGTCTATTATTATTATATTTGGGAATAGTGTTTTGGCGTTCAATTTCTCCAGGTCTGGGAGGTGGTGAGTCTCCATCCCTGTATCCTCTTCTGGAAATGATAACATTATCAATTTGGAAGGGATAGTGTCGAATAGAAAGTCCCAAAGAAGAAACCATGGCGTGAAAATCCAGCTTGAGTGAAGGGCAAGAAATTTGGATGTGAATAAGTTCCGACGTTGATTCGGTTTGATAGAGAGCAGATTATCATAATAAGAATAAAGAAATTCTACCAATTGCCGTGTAAGGTTTGTGATTATCATAATAAGAATAAAGAAATTCTACCAATTGCCGTGTAAGGTTTGTGAATTATATTTGGGGGGGGGGCTGGAAATTATTTCGCTTGTTACACCACTGATATTTTTTCTCTGCTTGAGTTAGGAAAAAGGTTAAATAAATAATAATATTATCTATTTGTACAGTAAAACCCAGATCCCAGTGAAAGTTAAATGTAAGATCCTTCCTATCTATATTAAACTGAAAATCGTGTAGAAACGACAAAATCGTTTTGGTGTTCTTGTCAAGCTTGAATAACTACCAAACACAAAGTCTACAAAATAAAAACTGTCTATGTATCTGCTTACATAATAGTCATGCTTTAGTTGAAAGGTGAAAGTTGGAGTTCAGTCGACTCTTGATAATGAGTTCAGTCGTCTCTTGATAATAAGTTTAGTCGACTCTTGATAATGAGTTTAGTCGACTCTTGATAATGAGTTTAGTCGACTCTCGATAATGAGTTTATTTGACTCTTGATAATGATTTAAGTCGACTCTTGATAATGAGTTCAGTCGACTATTGATAATAATTCTGTCGACTCTTGATAATTCAAAATTGAAGTAATCTGATTTTTTTTTTCGAATTAAAGAGATAGAAAATGAAAAAGATCGAATTATTGAGATTTGAAATAACGGGGAAGAAATGAAAAAAACTCTGCCCAAGTAACACATTGGTTTAATATTTTACTGGTTGGAAAGAATTACCCCCCCTCCCCCAAAAAATTGATATTATACGTTTTATGTAGGTATCTACGTAGAAGCCAAAAATCAAATAAAAAATATCCTTTCGACCAATACTGAAATTCGCTGAAAAGCGGTTAAAACCTCCAACAGTAGATATATTCAATATTCAATTACATACAAAAGGTCCGAATCATAATTGGAACCCAAATATGACATTCGGAATTCGGACCAAATTTCAAGTCTCTGGTACTTAACCATTCTCATTTTAGACAGAAACAATGGAAACCGTTAAGTGGAAAAACCGCCAAGGGCGTAGCCAGCATTTGGCCTAGGGGGGGGGGCANTTTTTTTTTTCGAATTAAAGAGATAGAAAATGAAAAAGATCGAATTATTGAGATTTGAAATAACGGGGAAGAAATGAAAAAAACTCTGCCCAAGTAACACATTGGTTTAATATTTTACTGGTTGGAAAGAATTACCCCCCCTCCCCCAAAAAATTGATATTATACGTTTTATGTAGGTATCTACGTAGAAGCCAAAAATTAAATAAAAAATATCCTTTCGACCAATACTGAAATTCGCTGAAAAGCGGTTAAAACCGCCAGCAGTAGATATATTCAATATTCAATTACATACAAAAGGTCCAAATCATAATTGGAACCCAAATATGACATTCGGAATTCGGACCAAATTTTAAGTCTCTGGTACTTAACCATTCTCATTTCAAATAGGAACATTGGAAACCGTTAAAAAGTGGAAAAACCGCCAACAGTATATTCCATTGCACCCTAGAGCTTTGACGCACAATAAGACCCCAAACGGGACACATTCCCAAAATTTCATCCGAATCGGTCAACGCTAAGTGACAAAAGTTCCCATCACTGTGAACGGTGGACAAACGGATTTTTTTTTATTCGATTTTTGGATTCTATGTACCTTGAAACGTAAAATATCAAATTTTGAGGTGGAGCGGTATTTTTTTTTTTTTCGTGGCGATTCCAAAGGTTCATTATTGAAAATAATATACCAAAAAAAAGCGCAAGGTATGAGTAACATTTTTGCCCTGAAGAAATGCGAAAGTGGTTCCGTGGGGAAAAAAAACTTATGGGAGCCTAAAAATAACAGTCACAATTAGAGTCCTTTACACCGCCGACTTTGACGTGTCCCCAAAGCAACGCATAGATGACGTGGAAAAGACAATTATGAATAATTGACAAAACGAAATGAGGCCTATATTTAACTCCTAGATTTTGATTCCGATTTTGCTATCAGAGACTTTATGGTGACCTATTTTTAAGGTATTTAGTTATCAGAGACCTTATGGTGACCTATTTTTCAGTTATTTAGCTATCAGAGACCTTATGGTGACCAATTTTTCAGGTATTTATCTATCAGAGACCTTATGGTGACCTATTTTTCTGGTATTTGGCTATCAGAGACCTTATGGTGACCTATTTTTCAGGTATTTAATTATCAGAGACCTTATGGTGACCTATTTTTCTGGAATTTGGCTATCAGAGACCTTATGGTGACCTATTTTTCAGGTATTTATCTATCAGAGACCTTATGATGACCTATTTTTCTGGAATTTGGCTATCGGAGACCTTATGGTGACCTATTTTTTTCAGGTATTTGGCTATCAGAGACCCCCTGGTGACTTATTTTTCAGTCGTTCAATTTACGACAACTTGGGGGAGTTATTATTAGCCGCGGCAGATTTTCATGTCTCGTAAAGGACTCAATGTACTTCAATACAAAATTAGCTATCATGGCAGATCGCGGAGGTACAGTCTAAATGGGTTTTACCTTCTACCCATGGCCTTATCCAGGGCAGCGTTATAAGGGTTCACCCCCCCCCCCCCGAAATGTTTGAAAAGGTTTGATTTTTCCTATAATTCCTATATGGTAATANCCCCCCCCGAAATAAAATCCTGGGTACGTGCCTGCTTCTATTGGAAACTTAACGAGCCAGCTACTCAAACGGACCTCACCCAACCTGGACGGTCGACAGTAGCCATCATGAAGCCTACTTGATCAACCAACATGTGAATCCTAGTTAGACGTTGCACCATAAGTTGAATATATTGCTGTATTCAACTTACCATTCACGGTGGCTTGCAGCGACTTTAATAGCAAGAAAATTACACTAGGAAACCAAGGTTTTCATTGGACTCTCGAAAACAATCTTTGGTGACGTGTGAAAAACACGTCGTGTATCTTCGGGGACAATGGAACCGATTGCTGATGAGGAGAAAAAGAGAAAATTGCATGTGGGTACCCCTCCCAACTTTTTAAGCACAACTAAAAGTGCCGCAAAGCCAGCGTCTATGGCACGTTGAATATACCAGTTGACATTAATTCACTGAAGTCAAGCAAGGGCCAGCGACGTTTTTCTATGTGGGTGAACACATTCATAATATTTTAATAATTAGAATTAGCAGCAGTAGGGTGACCACATTGGTTAGCGCCTTCGTGATGCTGTTTTTTTCCGGACCAACTTGGGCCGGATGATTTCAATGTGGGTAGCCACCCCACCCTAAAACCTCGATGGACGTTTGACCCTAGTTTGTAAGTTTTCAGCGAATGGAAGATAAAACCCCCCATCTCGAATGACCAATAGATGTTAAGAAGACATTAATAATAAATAAATAAAAATAATCACTCACCAATTTTCGACAATGGGGGTGGTCCAAAAAGACGAAAAAAAAAAAATCGATGAGAAAAAATTCAAAACATTATTTTTAACACACGTTGTTAGTTTTTTTTTTTTTTTTTTTAAAAAAAAAAAACACACAATCGAAAATTAAGGCCGACACAAAATTGGAAATACACAAAAATTACAAAATTATTATTTTATTTTTAACAAAAAAGATTCTGAATTTATTTAACTAAATAAAAATAGAATAGGTACTCTGAGGTACCGAAAAAAATTACATTTTACAATATGGGTACCAAATTTGAGTAAGGATCTGCGATATCAGAAACTAAATTCATATTTTTTAAGTAAAATATGAATACTGTTTTATGTTTACTGATGATGGCAGGTGAGTGGTGAGTTTTTTATCAGCTGTGATCTCTATATTTTTTTTCGAAAAGTGGAGTAGGGTAATGAAACAGTTTACGAAGAAAAAAACAAAACAGCTGTTATATTGTTTAATTTGGAAACATAAGTAGCTTCGGTACCTAAGCAACCATTTAAACAATTCAAACACTGAACTCACAACTCATACTGCTCGCTGATGTGCTTTATTTACTAAACATTATGGTTTATGTGCTAGGTACTTATCTAAGTAATAAAATTATTATTCTACTTTCTACTCAGACGCGAAGCGTTGCTATAAAGAATCCATAACACGTGGGGTCAGGGCCGTATGTAAGATTTTCTTCGGGGGGGGGGAGGGGGAGGGCCGAAGCATTGACAGCCAAACCAGGACTAACACCTGAAAATGATGGGGTCAGGGCCGTATCCAAGATTTTCTTCGGGGGGGGATCTCGGGATCCGCATTCTTCGAAGATATTATGAAGAATGAAGAGTAAAGTCGCCTATTTGGTGTTAAAAGCAATCATTTGATTGTAAAAAAAAATCAGCAAACGGTTGCCCTTGACACCACATTGAGACGGACACCAGAGGAATTGATCAATCTTTGTCATGAATTTGAAGGTATAATTGCAGGACCGTACCCAAGATTTTTTTTTTTTTTTGGGGGGGGGG
>CM022874.1:39805824-39816294 GCA_012654025.1 Pachypsylla venusta
AGGTTAGGAAACGTTTTGATCGGCCATGCCTCGATTAAACTTGTTCTTCTCATATAGCTCCCTAAAAACTCTTGCGCTATTCGGAAAAAAACTAAAATAAATTAAATTGTATTGATTTTTCATGTTACCTGTTAAATAAACAAACAAAACTATCTCTGCATTATTTAAAAAAATTCCGAAAAAACATTCGTTTTCTCCAAAGTTTTGTCGATTTTCAAGCAATAAAATTGTGAATTAAACATTTAAAAGTGAGTTTTCTCGTATTTCCCACCATATAATCGTGAAAATTAACCTTCCACTTTCAATTAATCATATTTTAAGTTAGGTTAGTTGCTCAGAAAAAAATTAATAGTATCTGTCTGGTACCGATATCTCTTACTCAGAGCACGTCAAGATAAAAATTATCTCCAAAACTGTAAGTTAACTCGAAAAAAAATGTAGTAAAAAATATTAAGTTTTTAATTCAAAATTCAATACCACCATCAAATACGGGGTTGCGTTAAAAAATTTACTTTAAAATATCTTTGAAGGCAATCTTACGGAAAAAATTCAAAGCCGCCATTCAATCCCCCCACCCCCAACTCAAATTAAGAGGGATTTGTATCGAACGTTTTTTTTTCTATCTCTTTTTTCCTTTTTCTTTTTTAAATTGGTTTAACGTTTCTTGAACATTTATTGGTCATTCAAGACGGGGGTTTTACCCTCCATTCGCCGGAATCTTGCAAACCAGCTACCCACATTGACCTCACCCAGCCTGGGTTGGGCCGGAAAAATAGCCAGCATCACGAAGGCGCGAACCCACATGGACATACACATAGAGCAACCTCGCTGGACGTTGCTTAAATTCAGTGATCTAACGGGAACTGGTGTATTCAACGTGCCATAGACGCCTAATAGTTTGCGAGATATTTGGCTATGTTCTTTAAAATGACTCACCCTGTATAAATGGAGTCGATATGTAATATTAATATTTATAATATTAAACAATCCTCTAGTCTGTTTCTTCTCTGGAGGAACTGATCTCAACTGGTTATTTAAAATGCTGCTATATAGATCTGGAATTAAAACTATTTTTTTCATAACAGTAGAGCTGCATCAAAAAAAGTAAAACCTTTATCCGAAATACAGATCACAATAAAACCATTTATTTTAATGCAGACCCTACCAACCCAGAACATAATATAATATTCTGGAGTGGTCCATTTCGGGCTGTGACCCTCTTTGATCTGAAAACACCGTGATTGTCGTCGAAGACTTGTACAAAAACAACTAACTCTCACTCCGTTCGGTCATTGATATCATTTTTTTTTCCATTTCCTCAGTGCCAAAATCAAAACAAAATGAAGGAAGAACACCTTCTCTGCACAAATCTTCATCATTTTGAAGCATTGCTGAATCATGCGCTGCTTCATCCTTGTGACGCCCTGCTTCAGCATTTCTTCTACTTTCAAAATGAGACCAAGTGCAAGATTTGTGTTGATATAGTTGCTGATAAAGGTCACAAATGGATAAAAGTTATTTCCAGGAATCCAAAAGCGCTCTCCCAAATATCACTTGGTAAGTACTCGAAAGATATTTATGTCGTTTTTTTTTTATTTTTATTTATTTAGAAATAAATATATAGAATACAAACATATATATTTTTAATAGGCGCCCTCTTGTAATAAATATTCTATTTCGAATCTTGTGTCAAAGCGTGGGGATGAAGTTGGATTTCTAAATATACCTTTTAGGAGCGTAATGTAACATGATAAGATATAAGCTTGTGTTTATCAAAACTCATTAAATGAGAACCTATTATTATTATTATGTAACTAGATTCATTTCTCTAATGAGACTGTAATTATCACTGCTTTTAGACTGGATGACCTTCCTAACACCAAACCTTCTGTATTTTCACGGGCTTAGGACCGTCGCCTAATAATGCTAACTTGCTCCCCTCGGTGGCTACATTAACGACAATGAATACTATTTATATTTATTTAAAGAAACCATTTTCTTTTATTTTAAACTAAATAAATAATATTTTTGTTTAAGGTTTTTTTTAAATATTTAATTTTCGTCGGATCAACTTTTTCAAATTAGATAGAAAAATCTTCAATTTTCTATCTAATTTGAAGCCACCAAATAATTGAAAGACATTCATTATTAAAATTACTATAAATAATGTGTGTTTTTAATATTTATTACAGGTGCTGGAGAATATGGCCAAAGATCAGTGTTACATCAGGCAGAAGAATTTATCCTCTGCTCTAGAGAGAACTTTGTTATGTTTCAACCTCCTGAGGTAGTTCTTTATTTTATACTTCGAAACAGCCTTAAGTAACATTAGTTCAGGGCAATCCTTTTTACAGTCATGCCATTCCGGAAACCAGAAAATTCGATTAGAAAATTTTGGCAATTCGAACTCACAACCTCCTGTTTCAATTTTTTTCTAGCCGGCGCAGCGTCTATGGTACGTTGAATACACCAATTCTCATTTGATCACTGAAGTTAACCGACATCCAGTGAGGTAATGCTGGATATTTTTTTGGCCAAACCCAGGCTGTGTGGGGTCAATGTGGGTAGCGGAATTTTTTGTGAAAAAAATCCCGCTCGAATGACCAATAGATGTTAAAGAGACGTCAAGTAAAAAAAAAAAAAAAATCTAAGTTTCATCTTTAGAAAAAAGTGTCAAATGAATGCAATTGCCGTTTTTTTTTGAATAATTCAGTAAAAGCTACTTATGTTTCCAAACAGTAGGTGCCTGAGCTTGGCCAAAATCGTGAAAATACGCCTTCCAAATGAGCACAATTTCATATTAAATTTCATCAGAAAATGTTCTAGGAAACATAAAAATTCTCTAATTGTTTTTTTTTTCTTTTTTTATGTGATTTCTTTTTAAAAATCTGAACTCATACTTCCATTTGTTATTTGTAGGTACTGCCATAATGAGAAAAAAAGACTAAAAAATCTCGAATGTGAAATTGTAAAATTCGAATGTGACAGTTGTGTCCAGGACTTTAAATTGGAGCTTTCGTTAACGAGTTTCGTTAAAAAATGTTTCATTTGATCTGAGCTGCCCATCATATTCAGGAGTCCCATTTATAGACAAATACCCTGTATATACATGACTTTGTAACTTTGTGAAGGTCTATATGAAATATCAAACACAGGTGTAGTGCGTAGTGTAAAACTATTACACTACACAGAGTAAAAGGGGGATATTTTTTTACGATAAAAATATCAAAAGGCACAACCATCTCCAAATGGACATCTCCGATCAAAATAGGCTCGATATATTGGGCTGTTGCCCTATCAACGTTTAAGAAGAAGCAAATGGAGGATAAGACAGTTTAAAAATGACCAATTTGAAATGTTTTTTCTCAGTATTCTTGCAACTTTTTTTTTTTTTATAAATTATTAATTTTATCTCATCATCTACCCATCCGATTGTATGTGGAACAAAAGCCACTCCATTTAGTTTTTATAAATTATTAATTTTATCTCATCATCTACCCATTCGATTGTATGTGGAACAAAAGCCACTCCATTTAGTTTTTTATAAATTATTAATTTTATCTCATCAGCTACCCATCCGATTGTATGCGGAACAAAAGCCACTCCATTTAGTTTTTATAAATTATTAATTTTATCTCATCAGCTACCCATCCGATTGTATGCGGAACAAAAGCCACTCCATTTAGTTTTACTGTGGGTATAGAGAGACCTGAAAAGTGCACTTTGTGACGTGAAATAATATATCACTTGTGCAACGCTCATTGTATTTGACTTTGCAGCATTGCCGCGCTCCTCAATTATTTTGGCACCTTTTTATTATTACAGATCATATTCCATTTCTCTTGTGGAATAGAACGGCCTTTAGCAAATGAATTGTACAAAAGAGGAATAACTGTTAGTGGTGACATCCTGGAACACGAGACCGTCATCGGCCATAGCGTCAGTGATACTGAAGATGACGAATCCAGTGATGAAAGCTCTCGTTCCAGTTTGGAATTTGATAACCAACTGATGTGTGAAAGACCTTTGTAAGTCTTTGGTTGATTATTTTCAATAATGAGCCTTTGGCATTGTCACGAAAAAAAATAATAATTCAATAGTGGCATCATCGTGTCTGGTGGTATTTCATCTAAACGACTGATTTAGATGAAATTTAGTAGGTATATAGTTTCCGTTTGGGGTCTACCATTGGCCTATCCACGTTTTTTTGGTAGCTATGCGGTCATAGCTCCGACAAAAATGTCAATAATGAGACGATTTTCGTGTCTTAGAGTACGAACATGATTTATCCAATGCATGTTTATTTCTGAGGTGCAATTTTCTCGGGCCAAAGTTCAGTACCAAATCTTGAAGGAGAAAACAAAATTGAGTAAGTTTTTGGAACAAACCATCCAAAAAAGACATCAGACAGTAAGTTTCGAAACTTTTGTTTGTAAATAGTATTTACGAAAAATTTGTACGCAAATTTATATTTTTCTATCTGAAGCCAAAAAAAGTTATAATAAGCGTTTTTGTGGGGTAAGGTTTTATGGATCTTTAAAATAAAAATAAAAGCTAGTGCGGGATTCCGCGAAGTAAAATGCCGCATTTGCGGGATTGTTATATGATGCGGGATTTCCGTGGGGTTGCAAACGATACATCTACTTACTTTTTTTTAAAAAAAAAATATATATACATATACATATGTATATATTTTAACTAACAGCCTCCTGGTTACGAATCCACTGCCTAAACCAACTGAGCTACTTTACTTTCCGTGTCCATCAATGATGATGGTGGAAGGGTTGCGTAGCATATTATACTACTCTGAGTTCGCCGGACTAGATGTTGATAATTGCAGCAACTTCTTACTTTACTTTCCGTGTCCATCAATGATGATGGTGGAAGGGTTGCGTAGCATATTATACTACTCTGAGTTCGCCGGATTAGATGTTATAATTGCAGCCCCTTTTTACTTTACTTTCTGTGTCCATCAATGATGATGGTGGAAGGGTTGCGTAGCATATTATACTACTCTAAGTTCGCCGGACTAGATGTTGATAATTGCAGCCCCTTCTTACTTTACTTTCCGTGTCCATCAATAATGGTGCTGAAAGGGTTGCGTAGAGTATTATACTACTCTGAGGACGCTGGACTAGATGTTGACAATAGCAGCCCCTTCTTACTTTACTTTCCGTGTCCATCAATGATGGTGCTGGAGGGGTTGCGTAGCATATTATACTACTCTGAGATCGCCGGACTAGATTTTGATAATCGCAGTCCCTTCTTACTTTACTTTCCGTGTCCATCAATGATGGTGCTGGAGGGGTTGCGTAGCATATTATACTACTCTGAGGACGCCGAACAATATGCTGATAATCGCAGCCCCTTCTATGTCCTCCAATAGTGGTAAATATCTCAAATTCATGGTGAAATTCTCTACACAAGCCGTTATTGGTGAATTTTCACTGTGCAATGTATTTTCTAGAAATTTGAAAGAAGTGCTGACTCTAAACCTGGACGTTACAACCCTGGTAGCCTACGTATCCAATCTTACCAATGGAGGGTCCCATCACACTTTCACATATCCTTTACTGAATCAGCAGGCGGAATGGGAGAGAGAACGTCCAGTCAAACCGGTTCTAGACGAATTTTTCAAAGGTGGGTTCTTTATTGACAAAGGTTGGTTCATTCATTCATCGTATCCGATGGTAGCCAGATGTATGAGACAGTAGCTCTAGATAGTTGTAGTCTACTGCTAAAGTTTTTAATTGTCATCATACATTTGTTCTTGGAGTATTTTTTGTCACACCCTCATGAGCGTTGCACAATTTTTAAGTGTTCATCGCGGTGTTAGGGTGCTCTTAGACAGCCGTCTACTTACTGTTAGAGTGTTCTTAGACACACGTCTACTTACTGTTAGGGTGCTCTCAGACAGCCGTATGCTTACTGTTAGGGTGCTCTCAGATAGCCGTATGCTTACTGTTAGGGTGCTCTCAGACAGCCGTATGCTTACTGTTAGGGTGTTCTCAGACAGCCGTATGCTTACTGTTAGTGTGCTCTCAGGCAGCCGTATACTTACTTACTGTTAGTGTGCTCTCAGGCATCTGCATACTTACTGTTAGTGTGCTCTCAGACAACCGCATACTTACTGTTAGTGAGCTCTCAGACAGCCGCATACTTACTGTTAGTGTGCTCTCAGACAACCGCATACTTACTGTTAGTGAGCTCTCAGACAGCCGCATACTTACCGTTAGGGTGCTCTCAGACAGCCGTATACTTACCCATACGATTACTTACTATTAGGGTGCTCTCAGACAGCCGTATACTTACCCATACGATTACTTACTGTTAGGGTGCTCTCAGGCAGCCGTATACTTACTGTTAGGGTGCTCTGAGACAGCCGTATACTTACTGTTAGTGTGCTCTCAGACAGCCGCATACTTACTGTTAGTGTGCTCTTAGACAGCCGCATACTTACTGTTAGGGTGCTCTCAGACAGCCGTATACTTACCCATACGATTACTTACTTTTAGGGTGCTCTCAGACAGCCGTATGCTTACCCATACGATTACTTACTCTTAGGGTGCTCTCAGACAGTCATGTACTTACCCATACGATTACTTGCTATTAGGGTGCTCTGAGACAGCCATTTACCTACCCATACGATTACTTACTGTTAGGGTGCTCTCAGACAGCCGTATGCTTACTAACCTACTGCTATTACTTACTGCTTTTTCATAATATAGAAGATAAAATATTGTAATCGTGCAGAAAATTTGAACTTTTTGCTGATTCTAATTGTTTGTTCCCAAACAGGACGTCGTCTCTTCTCGTGCAAAACTGCCATTTCAGCATTTCAAAATATCGTTGACAATCTAGCCGGACCAAATGAGCTGCGGAGAGCCAATGAACTTCTATCTCAAGTTACCGAAATTCCTGACAATCCTTCACCACGTTCTGTAACAAAACTTGTGCCCAATGGTAAAGTTAAGCCACGGTCTATCGTTATATTTGGCACTGGAGACCAAATTCAATCGGTCACCACTACGGCCAATGATGGTTTCCTGAGAGCTGCCAAAAATCAGGTAAGTAGTTTTTTTTTAATGTATGTATAAACTAACTATTCTGTAAACTGCCTAGTTAATAACAACCTTACTCAAATAACTTTCCACCATGAGGCCTGGGGAGGCACAATAGGTTCCAAAATCAACCATTTTTTAGGTGGGCCTGTCACAAAATACAGGCTATTCCAAAAAAAACATGTAATCCTTTGGTTTGAAGCAGAGTTTTTTAAAGGCTGGCTGCCCTTCCTAACACCAAACCTTCTGTATTTACATGGGCTTAGGACCGTCGCCCAATGAAGCTGGCTTGTTTCCCGTGGTGACTACATTCTCATCTTACTATTGATACCAAACTATTTCAAATGATTGTGGGCATGACAGAAGTATGGGAACCAGCCATGCCTCTAAGGAGCCAAGCGAAGCTAGCGGGCCCTGTTATAATATAAAAATTGTTTCACTTTCTGCCATCTAAATTATGACCGCGGCCTACCTGAACTCGGATGTCTGGTTTTGATTGTCAATAACGATATGTTTGGTTCAATTTATAGGGTGTGTACTTCGCCACGTTCCTTCATGAATCAAGAGCTCTCTCAGAGATCAAAGAAATTCATACACCTGATGACACATGAGGGCGTTCTTTCTTGCAGTTGTGAAAATCGGATGATATCAACCCTCCTGAAACGAGATATCACTCTAAATGTGTATCTGGATGGTGATAGTTGAAAATGACAGAGCGACAAGAACTAAAAGTCAGTGTCTGCGCGTCCTCACTGGGTGCCATGATAGTGTTAATGCTTTCGACAACATTCACGCTTTTTTCATACCAAAATGGGTCACAGTCCGAACAGGATCATTCCAGTATATCTTGTGTTCTAGGTTTTTAATGTCTGCATTCAAATAAATTATTTTATTGTGATCTGCATTTCGGACAATTGTTTTATATTGTTCGATTGCTCCTAGCTCTAATGTTGCTAAAGATATTATTCAATATCAAATCTAATAGGAAGCAGCATTTGAAGTAATTCAGTTGAAATTTGCAGCTCCATGGTCGAAATACTGTCAGAGGGAAGCTTGGATCCCTCTGCCGAATCTAATAAACCTAAGCAAAACTTGATCCTAAGTATCAGTAAAGCAGAGACACCCAGTCACTGCCGAACTAACATACAGAAGTACTGTACGACCTCATTGTCATTTCAATTTGTTAATTTTCCTTGTCATGTTGCAGATGACGTCGTACATTACTTCCCTAGTTAGTTCGCCAGTGACTGGGTGCCTCTGCTTTACTGATACTTGGGATCAAGTTTTGCTTAGATTTATTAGGTTCGGCAAAGGGAACGCTTCCCTCTGACAATACACAGGAGACGTCCTCACGAAGTCCGGTTCTACGCCCCTGAATTCATACCATCAGAGTTTCAGAGAAGGGTCATAAAATCCTCATCGCTAACCTCATATCAACCTATTTCTACCATTTTTCCAAACCTGAATTCAAAAATTTGGAGGGCAGTTGATTTTACGAGGAACACCGTTGTAGCGAAGAAGTCGTCAGAACAAAATGTTTGTTCGGAAAAAAACCCTGACTGGACTTAGTACGTAAAACTATTTACCTGTGAAGTCCTTTAGGTGCCATCGCATGGTGACCAAGTTGTATGAGGTTGTAGTAAATTTTTGATTTAGGTTTTCATATGCAAAGAATTTGACCAATTTGCTATTGTTATTTTTGAACTATTTCGCCCGTGCTTCGCTAAGATTCTTATATTGCTTTGTATTGGTTTGTGTCCACCCTGTATATCCCAACCTTTAAAAACCTAGTTTCGCCAGGCTCCTTGGAGGCATGGCCATTCTGACATTTTAGTATTTTATAAATTTTATATTATCCGTTCCCGGTTTCGAACTCGTAACTCTGGAATGGCTGGCCATACCTTTGCCGAACATGTCCTAAAATAAGGACTAAAGGGCCACCTAAAACTTTCTTGCTTTGAGTTGATATGCTGTCGCAACAAATTTTAAGATATCGAACCGTGACAGTCCGATTTTGGTGAATAAATTATAAATTTTGCCGTAACTCGAAAACGGCTTGACATATTTTAGTTCCGGTAATTGTCGTACATTATGATTTTGGGGGGCCCATTCCCATCAATTTTTCGCTATCTGCTACCGTTTGGGCTGTGGTATTTTAACAGACAACCCCTCATACATAGATACATACATAGAAATTTCTGATTTATATATTACGATTAGAGGGAAGTAAATTTATTATTAACATTCCATAGCAAGCGAGGCAGAAGTCAGAAGACGAGAAATAAAATATTTAAAATAATCCTTCAAATGAAATACTTTATAAAGTCATTAGGTACAGACATTAAGACAAAACATTTTAGGACCTATAGATTACGCAGAATTAACGCATTTGGGTAACAGGTCGTTCCCCTGCAACATTTCGCTGTATGCTTTTTGTGTGTGTGTCATGACGTGTGTTGCGGTATTAATTAAAAAATATTTATTTCACTCGAATATTTAATTTTGCGCAGTAATAGAATGAACAGTATTGAAATAAATGTGAGTTTATTTTGTGAAAAGACAGGAAATGGTAAAGAAGAACGATATCAGATTTGCTAAACTTATTGATTAATGAACACCGCGGCCCAAAATATTTGCGATTGCTTCGCCCTTATAAAATAAATAATTGTTATATGGGGGTTGAAATTAATTTACTTACTCAGTTATCTTGTTGTAACTGAGTAAGTAAGTCAAAGAGAAATAGTGAAGTGTATTAGTTTCAACCCCCATATTACAGTTGAGATGGACCTTCACAAAGTTACTTCAATTTTCTTCAATTAAGTAAATAAATAATTGTTTTAAAAAATACGTGTTTTTTTCATGTTAAAAAAACTCTGCCAATGTGACTCGTGGATTTATAATTTTATTGGCTAAAGAAATTACCCCCGCTTCCCGCATAAAAATTGATAGTTTACGTTCGAAAGTTCGGAAAATCTAAAAATCGAAGAAAAAAAAAAAAAAACGCTCTCCCGCTGTGCTGCCTCCACACCCCGCACCCAGTACACCGTACGCTGTGAAGGACACTTTTGGCACTTAGTGTTGATTGATTTTAACACAATTTGGTATTATGTTTCGTTCGGGTTCTAATGTAAATGAATATTTCTTTGTGTTATTATGTCAAAATTTTTGAAGGCATCATAGCATTACTAGGTATTCTCAACAATCACTCCAATATCAAACCTAAGCTACACTTAAACAATTTCCTTTTAATACTACTTGTCGCTATTACCGTAGCTACTCAATTGTCCTCAGGAGGCTGATTTACCCCCAATCATAACCAGACCAAGTAGAAAATTTGATAGAACCTTTATCAAATTTTCGTGCAAACCGAGTGTTATGTGCACTCTGCCACGGAGACATCCTCCGGGTT